>CM040245.1:45358228-45958228 GCA_022545495.1 Chrysanthemum lavandulifolium
AATTTGTAATGCATAAAAACACATTAATGACATCTTAAAAATTTAGGAGAGAGGGTCATCCTTTCATTATAAGTAGTATAGATATGTGTAATATGTATAAAATCAAATAAATTCTCACTTGTGAAATTACATCTTTGCATCATTTGTCTTAAAAAATTGTCCCGACTTTTACAAAAACCGCTTTTACTTTTGTGGTTAATTTTATTTAAAATAATTCAAAATTTATTTAGATTGGTTCTCAAACACTCTTACGATATAATAATAGTTTTGGAATTTTGTAGTTTTGCATACATTTTAAAATCATATTCATTTATATGTGCAATTTTGCATTAAAACTAAACTAATTCAAAAGAAATAATAAATGAAGCATTAAAATTTTATGGAAGATAAATTAGTAATAGCTATTTATTGTGTACATTATGCATTAAAATTTGTAATGCTTAAAAACACATTAATGACATCTTAAAAAATTTAGAGAAAGGTTATCCTCCATTATATGTAGTATAGATATGTGTAATATGTATAAAATCAAATAAATTCTCACTTGTGAATTTACATCTTTGCATCATTTGTCTTAAAAAATTATCCCGACTTTTACAAAAACCGCTTTTTACTTTTGTGGTTAATTTTATTTAAAATAATTCAAAATTAATTTAGATTGGTTCTCGAAACACTCTTATAATATAATAATAGTTTTGGAACTTTGTAGTTTTGCATGCATTTTAAAATCATATTCATTTATATGTGCTATTTTGCATTAAAACTAAACTAATTCAAAAAGAAATAATAAATGAAGCATTAAAATGTTGTGAAAGATAATTTAGTAAAAGCTATTTATTGTGTACATTATGCATTAAAATTTGTAATGCATAAAAAACACATTAATGACATCTTAAAAAATTTAGGAGAGAGGGTCATCCCATCATTATAAGTAGTATAGATATGTGTAATATGTATAAAATCAAATAAATTCTCACTTGTGAAATTACATCTTTGCATCATTTGTCTTAAAAAAATTGTCCCGACTTTTACAAAAAACCGTTTTTTACTTTTGTGGTTAATTTTATTTAAAATAATTCAAAATTTATTTAGATTGGTTCTCGAAACACTCTTACGATATAATAATAATTTTGGAACTTTGTAGTTTTGCATGCATTTTAAAATCATATTCATTTATATGTGCTATTTTGCATTAAAACTAAACTAATTCAAAAGAAATAATAAATGAAGCATTAAAATGTTGTGAAAGATAATTTAGTAAAAGCTATTTATTGTGTACATTATGCATTAAAATTTGTAATGCATAAAAACACATTAATGACATCTTAAAAAATTTAGAGAGAGGGTCATCCTCCATTATAAGTAGTATAGATATGTGTAATATGTATAAAATCAAATAAATTCTCACTTGTGAAATTACATCTTTGCATCATTTGTCTTAAAAAAATTGTCCCGACTTTTACAAAAAACCGTTTTTTACTTTTGTGGTTAATTTTATTTAAAATAATTCAAAATTTATTTAGATTGGTTCTCGAAACACTCTTACGATATAATAATAGTTTTGGAATTTTGTAGTTTTGCATACATTTTAAAATCATATTCATTTATATGTGCAATTTTGCATTAAAACTAAACTAATTCAAAAAGAAATAATAAATGAAGCATTAAAATTTTATGGAAGATAAATTAGTAATAGCTATTTATTGTGTACATTATACATTAAAATTTGTAATGCTTAAAAAACACATTAATGACATCTTAAAAAAATTTAGGAGAAAAGGTTATCCCTCCATTATATGTAGTATAGATATGTGTAATATGTATAAAATCAAATAAATTCTCACTTGTGAATTTACATCTTTGCATCATTTGTCTTAAAAAAATTATCCCGACTTTTACAAAAAACCGTTTTTTACTTTTGTGGTTAATTTTATTTAAAATAATTCAAAATTAATTTAGATCGGTTCTCGAAACACTCTTATAATATAATAATAATTTTGGAACTTTGTAGTTTTGCATGCATTTTAAAATCATATTCATTTATATGTGCTATTTTGCATTAAAACTAAACTAATTCAAAAAGAAATAATAAATGAAGCATTAAAATGTTGTGAAAGATAATTTAGTAAAAGCTATTTATTGTGTACATTATGCATTAAAATTTGTAATGCATAAAAAACACATTAATGACATCTTAAAAAATTTAGGAGAGAGGTCATCCTTCATTATAAGTAGTATAGATATGTGTAATATGTATAAAATCAAATAAATTCTCACTTGTGAA
Organism: Chrysanthemum lavandulifolium; assembly: GCA_022545495.1. Classification (NCBI taxonomy): domain Eukaryota; kingdom Viridiplantae; phylum Streptophyta; class Magnoliopsida; order Asterales; family Asteraceae; genus Chrysanthemum; species Chrysanthemum lavandulifolium. Next base: position 45,360,513 of record CM040245.1, read on the forward strand.
ATTACATCTTTGCATCATTTGTCTTAAAAAATTGTCCCGACTTTTACAAAAACCGCTTTTTACTTTTGTGGTTAATTTTATTTAAAATAATTCAAAATTTATTTAGATTGGTTCTCAAACACTCTTACGATATAATAATAGTTTTGAATTTTGTAGTTTTGCATGCATTTTAAAATCATATTCATTTATATGTGCTATTTTGCATTAAAACTAAACTAATTCAAAAGAAATAATAAATGAAGCATTAAAATATTATGGAAGATAAATTAGTAATAGCTATTTATTGTGTACATTATGCATTAAAATTTGTAATGCTTAAAAACACATTAATGACATCTTAAAAAATTTAGGAGAAAAGGTTATCCTCCATTATAAGTAGTATAGATATGTGTAATATGTATAAAATCAAATAAATTCTCACTTGTGAATTTACATCTTTGCATCATTTGTCTTAAAAAATTGTCCCGACTTTTACAAAAACCGCTTTTACTTTTGTGGTTAATTTTATTTAAAATAATTCAAAATTAATTTAGATCGGTTCTCGAAACACTCTTATAATATAATAATAATTTTGGAACTTTGTAGTTTTGCATGCATTTTAAAATCATATTCATTTATATGTGCTATTTTGCATTAAAACTAAACTAATTCAAAAAGAAATAATAAATGAAGCATTAAAATGTTGTGAAAGATAATTTAGTAAAAGCTATTTATTGTGTACATTATGCATTATTGTGTACATTATACATTAATGACATCTTAAAAAAATTTAGGAGAGAGGGTCATCCCTTCATTATAAGTAGTATAGATATGTGTAATATGTATAAAATCAAATAAATTCTCACTTGTGAAATTACATCTTTGCATCATTTGTCTTAAAAAAATTGTCCCGACTTTTACAAAAAACCGTTTTTTACTTTTGTGGTTAATTTTATTTAAAATAATTCAAAATTTATTTAGATCGGTTCTCGAAACACTCTTACGATATAATAATAGTTTTGGAATTTTGTAGTTTTGCATACATTTTAAAATCATATTCATTTATATGTGCAATTTTGCATTAAAACTAAACTAATTCAAAAGAAATAATAAATGAAGCATTAAAATATTATGGAAGATAAATTAGTAATAGCTATTTATTGTGTACATTATGCATTAAAATTTGTAATGCTTAAAAACACATTAATGACATCTTAAAAATTTAGGAGAAAAGGTTATCCTCCATTATATGTAGTATAGATATGTGTAATATGTATAAAATCAAATAAATTCTCACTTGTGAATTTACATCTTTGCATCATTTGTCTTAAAAAATTATCCCGACTTTTACAAAAACCGTTTTTACTTTTGTGGTTAATTTTATTTAAAATAATTCAAAATTAATTTAGATCGGTTCTCAAACACTCTTACAATATAATAATAATTTTGGAACTTTGTAGTTTTGCATGCATTTTAAAATCATATTCATTTATATGTGCTATTTTGCATTAAAACTAAACTAATTCAAAAAGAAATAATAAATGAAGCATTAAAATGTTGTGAAAGATAATTTAGTAAAAGCTATTTATTGTGTACATTATGCATTAAAATTTGTAATGCATAAAAACACATTAATCACATCTTAAAAATTTAGGAGAGGGTCATCCCATCATTATAAGTAGTATAGATATGTGTAATATGTATAAAATCAAATAAATTCTCACTTGTGAAATTACATCTTTGCATCATTTGTCTTAAAAAATTGTCCCGACTTTTACAAAAACCGCTTTTTACTTTTGTGGTTAATTTTATTTAAAATAATTCAAAATTTATTTAGATTGGTTCTCAAACACTCTTACGATATAATAATAGTTTTGGAATTTTGTAGTTTTGCATACATTTTAAAATCATATTCATTTATATGTGCAATTTTGCATTAAAACTAAACTAATTCAAAAGAAATAATAAATGAAGCATTAAAATATTATGGAAGATAAATTAGTAATAGCTATTTATTGTGTACATTATGCATTAAAATTTGTAATGCTTAAAAACACATTAATGACATCTTAAAAAATTTAGGAGAAAAGGTTATCCTCCATTATATGTAGTATAGATATGTGTAATATGTATAAAATCAAATAAATTCTCACTTGTGAATTTACATCTTTGCATCATTTGTCTTAAAAATTATCCCGACTTTTACAAAAAATGCTTTTTACTTTTGTGGTTAATTTTATTTAAAATAATTCAAAATTAATTTAGATCGGTTCTCAAACACTCTTACAATATAATAATAATTTTGGAACTTTGTAGTTTTGCATGCATTTTAAAATCATATTCATTTATATGTGCTATTTTGCATTAAAACTAAACTAATTCAAAAAGAAATAATAAATGAAGCATTAAAATGTTGTGAAAGATAATTTAGTAAAGCTATTTATTGTGTACATTATGCATTAAAATTTGTAATGCATAAAAACACATTAATGACATCTTAAAAAATTTAGGAGAGAGGTCATCCCTCCATTATAAGTAGTATAGATATGTAATATGTATAAAATCAAATAAATTCTCACTTGTGAAATTACATCTTTGCATCATTTGTCTTAAAAAATTGTCCCGACTTTTACAAAAACCGTTTTTACTTTTGTGGTTAATTTTATTTAAAATAATTCAAAATTTATTTAGATTGGTTCTCGAAACACTCTTACAATATAATAATAATTTTGGAACTTTGTAGTTTTGCATGCATTTTAAAATCATATTCATTTATATGTGCTATTTTGCATTAAAACTAAACTAATTCAAAAAGAAATAATAAATGAAGCATTAAAATGTTGTGAAAGATAATTTAGTAAAAGCTATTTATTGTGTACATTATGCATTAAAATTTGTAATGCATAAAAAACACATTAATGACATCTTAAAAATTTAGGAGAGGTCATCCCATCATTATAAGTAGTATAGATATGTGTAATATGTATAAAATCAAATAAATTCTCACTTGTGAAATTACATCTTTGCATCATTTGTCTTAAAAAATTGTCCCGACTTTTACAAAAACCGTTTTTACTTTTGTGGTTAATTTTATTTAAAATAATTCAAAATTTATTTAGATTGGTTCTCGAAACACTCTTACGATATAATAATAGTTTTGGAATTTTGTAGTTTTGCATACATTTTAAAATCATATTCATTTATATGTGCAATTTTGCATTAAAACTAAACTAATTCAAAAAGAAATAATAAATGAAGCATTAAAATATTATGGAAGATAAATTACTAATAGCTATTTATTGTGTACATTATGCATTAAAATTTGGAATGCTTAAAAAACACATTAATGACATCTTAAAAAAATTTAGGAGAAAAGGTTATCCCTCCATTATATGTAGTATAGATATGTGTAATATGTATAAAATCAAATAAATTCTCACTTGTGAATTTACATCTTTGCATCATTTGTCTTAAAAAAATTATCCCGACTTTTACAAAAAACCGTTTTTTACTTTTGTGGTTAATTTTATTTAAAATAATTCAAAATTAATTTAGATCGGTTCTCGAAACACTCTTACAATATAATAATAATTTTGGAACTTTGTAGTTTTGCATGCATTTTAAAATCATATTCATTTATATGTGCTATTTTGCATTAAAACTAAACTAATTCAAAAAGAAATAATAAATGAAGCATTAAAATGTTGTGAAAGATAATTTAGTAAAAGCTATTTATTGTGTACATTATGCATTAAAATTTGTAATGCATAAAAAACACATTAATGACATCTTAAAAAAATTTAGGAGAGAGGGTCATCCCTTCATTATAAGTAGTATAGATATGTGTAATATGTATAAAATCAAATAAATTCTCACTTGTGAAATTACATCTTTGCATCATTTGTCTTAAAAAAATTGTCCCGACTTTTACAAAAAACCGTTTTTTACTTTTGTGGTTAATTTTATTTAAAATAATTCAAAATTTATTTAGATTGGTTCTCGAAACACTCTTACAATATAATAATAATTTTGGAACTTTGTAGTTTTGCATGCATTTTAAAATCATATTCATTTATATGTGCTATTTTGCATTAAAACTAAACTAATTCAAAAAGAAATAATAAATGAAGCATTAAAATATTATGGAAGATAAATTAGTAATAGCTATTTATTGTGTACATTATGCATTAAAATTTGTAATGCTTAAAAAACACATTAATGATATCTTAAAAAAATTTAGGAGAAAAGGTTATCCCTCCATTATATGTAGTATAGATATGTGTAATATGTATAAAATCAAATAAATTCTCACTTGTGAATTTACATCTTTGCATCATTTGTCTTAAAAAAATTATCCCGACTTTTACAAAAAACCGTTTTTTACTTTTGTGGTTAATTTTATTTAAAATAATTCAAAATTAATTTAGATCGGTTCTCGAAACACTCTTACAATATAATAATAATTTTGGAACTTTGTAGTTTTGCATGCATTTTAAAATCATATTCATTTATATGTGCTATTTTGCATTAAAACTAAACTAATTCAAAAAGAAATAATAAATGAAGCATTAAAATGTTGTGAAAGATAATTTAGTAAAGCTATTTATTGTGTACATTATGCATTAAAATTTGTAATGCATAAAAACACATTAATGACATCTTAAAAAATTTAGGAGAGAGGTCATCCTTCATTATAAGTAGTATAGATATGTGTAATATGTATAAAATCAAATAAATTCTCACTTGTGAAATTACATCTTTGCATCATTTGTCTTAAAAAATTGTCCCGACTTTTACAAAAACCGCTTTTTACTTTTGTGGTTAATTTTATTTAAAATAATTCAAAATTTATTTAGATTGGTTCTCGAAACACTCTTACGATATAATAATAGTTTTGGAATTTTGTAGTTTTGCATACATTTTAAAATCATATTCATTTATATGTGCAATTTTGCATTAAAACTAAACTAATTCAAAAAGAAATAATAAATGAAGCATTAAAATATTATGGAAGATAAATTAGTAATAGCTATTTATTGTGTACATTATGCATTAAAATTTGTAATGCTTAAAAAACACATTAATGACATCTTAAAAAAATTTAGGAGAAAAGGTTATCCCTCCATTATATGTAGTATAGATATGTGTAATATGTATAAAATCAAATAAATTCTCACTTGTGAATTTACATCTTTGCATCATTTGTCTTAAAAAATTGTCCCGACTTTTACAAAAAGCCCTTTTTACCTTTGTGGTTAATTTTATTTAAAATAATTCAAAATTTATTTAGATTGGTTCTCGAAACACTCTTTCGATATAATAATAGTTTTGGAACTTTGTTGTTTTGCATGCATTTTAAAATCATATTCATTTATATGTGCAATTTTGCATTAAAACTAAACTAATTCAAAAAGAAATAATAAATAAAGCATTAAAATGTTGTGGAATATAAATTAGTAAAAGCAATTTATTGTGTACTTTTTGCATTAAAATTTGTAATGCATAAATAACACATTAATGACATCTTAAAAAATTTAGGAGAGAGGGTCATCCCTTCATTATAAGTAGTATAGATATAGATATGTGTAATATGTATAAAATCAAATAAATTCTCACTTGTGAATTTACATCTTTGCATCATTTGCCTTAAAAAATTGTTCCGACTTTTACAAAAACCGTTTTTTACTTTTGTGGTTAATTTTATTTAAAATAATTCAAAATTAATTTAGATTGGTTCTCAAACACTCTTACGATATAATAATAGTTTTGTAACTTTGTAATTTTGCATGCATTTTAAAATCATATTCATTTATATGTGCAATTTTGCATTAAAACTAGACTAATTCAAAAAAATAATAAATGAAGCATTAAAATGTTGTGGAAGATAAAATAGTAAAGCTATTTATTGTGTACATTATGCATTAAAATTTGTAATGCATAAAAACACATTAATGACATCTTAAAATATTTAGGAGAGGGTCATTCCTCCATTATAAGTAGTATAGATATGTGTAAAATGTATAAAATCAAATAAATTTTCACTTGTGAATTTACATCTTTGCATCATTTGTCTTAAAAAATTGTCCCGACTTTTACAAAAGTTTTTACTTTTTGGTTAATTTTATTTAAAATAATTCAAAATTTATTTAGATTGGTTCTCAAACACTCTTACGATATTATAATAGTTTTGGAATTTTGTAGTTTTGCATACATTTTAAAATCATATTCATTTATATGTGCAATTTTGCATTATAACTAAACTAATTTAAAAAGAAATAATAAATGAAGCATTAAAATATTGTGGAAGATAAATTAGTAAAAGCTATTTATTGTGTACATTATGCATTAAAATTTGTAATGCTATAAAAACACATTATGACATCTTAAAAATTTAGAGAGAGGGTCATTCCTCCATTATAAGTAGTATAGATATGTGTAATATTTATAAAATCAAATAAATTCTCACTTGTGAATTTACATCTTTGCATCATTTGTCTTAAAAAAATTGTCCCGACTTTTACAAAAAACCGTTTTTTACTTTTGTGGTTAATTTTATTTAAAATAATTTAAAATTTATTTAGATTGGTTCTCGAAACACTCTTACGATATAATAATAGTTTTGGAATTTTGTAATTTTGCATACATTTTAAAATCATATTCATTTATATGTGCAATTTTGTATTAAAACTAAACTAATTCAAAAAGAAATAATAAATGAAGCATTAAAATATTGTTGAAGATAAATTAGTAAAAGCTATTTATTGTGTACATTATGCATTAAAATTTGTAATGCTTAAAAACACATTAATGACATCTTAAAAAAATTTAGGAGAGAGGGTCATCCCTTCATTATAAGTAGCAGTACTTTGAGTAGAAGGTACTGCTTGACTCTTAACATCATTATCCTTAGGATTTTCAACAGTTTCTTTTGGGTTTCCAGACCTAGATTGACCAATTAGCTTTTTCCTAAACTCTAGACTATCTACACCAAAACGAGAAACATCAGGTCTAGGAGGTTGATGAATTCCAGTGGGATGAGGGACTGCATGATAACCATTGTCTTTAAACTCAGGAGGTGTGTCACTAACTGATTCCTCATTACTAGATGTGTCTACATAATTAATGAGTTCATCATCACTAGTGGTTATATCCTCAAAATCAAGGTCATCTCTATCACTAGGTTGATTTTCTTCTATGTTATTAAAGTCCATACCAAAACCTAGACCAGTTCTAATGTAAGCTCTTCTCTGCTTTTTGAACATAAGAAACATGTGATGCACTGTTTCTTTCGGGCATCAAACTTTGCTAACAAGACATCTCTCTTAGTCAGCTTTTTCAATTTCAAAGAATCTTACAATTTAATTTCCATTCACTTAGTTTTAATCGATAATCCCATTGTTCATACTTTTATGCCCAAGCCATTTCATTATTTTCATGTGTTAAGATTTTGGCTTCCATTGACTCTAAGGTTATTTGATAACCAACTACCTCAGACCTAGCCCTTATATAATTATCTCTTTCAATCACATAACTATTCAGAACTTTTTGATAAAAGTCATGACAATTGGAACATACCTCAGAGATAGGGGGTGAACTTGGTGAAGTAGCCACCATTAGAAGTAGAACAGGATCATCTTCCATGCTCCAATCAAAGCTTCCTAGTCCATCTCGGATTCCAAAGCAAAGATGTTCAGTTCCTCATCAAAGGCTATGCTCCAATCAAACTCTTCCATCGACCTCCACGGCTACCATACAAGAGGTTATTGGTTCATCATCAAACTCAAGACTCAAATAACCTCCGATAAACTCTCTGAGCAACCAAAGCTTTTGTTTACGTAATAGGAATTTCTTTTAGCTCTAGCTTTGGTATCTCAAGAATCCTGTTTGCTTGATACTTAGCAAACCGCACTCCTCAAAGTGTCCAGTCTTTTGACAATTGAAGCATTTAATTTTGGATTTGTCAAAAGTGATTCCTGCTTTGGTTTGAAGTCAATGCTTTTTCCTGTTTTCTTCATATACTTCTTGATCCTTGCAGTGATCATTGATACTTGCCACCTGATATCAATTTCTTCTAGAGCATCCTCTTTAATCTGTGAGAGATCTTCTTCATAAGTGATAGGTAAAGAAGCTTGATGTGCAAAGAAAGAGCATACAACTTCATCTGAGTGCATGGTATTTGTTGGTGGGGCTTGCTGAGCAAAGATGGGGGTAGTATAGGAAACAGTACTTTGAGTCACAGTACTTTGAGTAGGTGAAGCAGTACTTTTGGTGGAAGTATTGCCCCTCTTTTTAGATGACAAAAAGGCAATACTGTGAGATTTGGAACTGGTTTGGCCATTCATCTGATGCTCATACACCTTCAGATGATTGTAGAGATCATCAAAGTCCATAACATCCAAGCCTTGTTGTCATCTGATCATTGTAGCAATCACATGCCATGTCGATGGCAAACTCCTTAAGAACTTAAGATTAGCATCCTCAACTGAAACCTCTGCTTTGTATAACTCCAGCATACTGAGAAGGTTTTGGAATATGTCATAAGCAGAATCAAGGCCTTCTTTTCTCCCTCGGTGAATATTTCAAATTTACGCTTCAACAGTTATGCATCTTCTTGGAAGCATCATTACCTCAAATATTGTCTTGAGAGCAGCCCGAGTTGCTTAGCATCTTTAGCATCATGGAACTTAAGTAGATGTCCATCGGAATGGCGAGACAAAGAATGTTGAGTGCCTTCTCTTGATTCCTTATTGTTGCTTTGGTAGGACCGCTTAGGTGCTTTAGGTTGTCCAGGAACTTCAATAGGTTCTGGAACTTCTTCATTACCATTGACAATTACATTTCATAGTGCATGGTCTGTAATTGCAATGTACTGCCTCATCTTCATGCTTCATTGGTCGTACTCTCCATTCTTGATGATAGGAATCCTTAGTGAGGTGATGGAGAGGTGGTGGAACAGCTTCAGTCGACATCTTTAGGTTTTGTTAACTAGGTTTTAGGGTTTCTTCTTAGTCAGAGTTTCCACACAAGATCTGATACCACTTGTTGGATCGATGTACTCTAACCAAACTAACTTAAATAGCTTGTTAAGGTTTAATAACCTCGGATAAATCCTAAGTTATTAACAATGAAACACCGAGCAAACTCTATTAAGTATGCGAATTTACTTAACAAAGCCAAGAAGAATATAACTTTAACTTTCAACGATTTTATTAATAACTCTAAATCGCTTATCATACGGACTCTTTAACAACTCTAATAATATCGAACTCTCTAAAACTCTAATGATACGCGTATATCTAATGCCAATCTAGGGTCCTTTTATAGGCTCAAGGATAACCCTAGTCGGTTTAAAATTTGTAACCTTGTACGACAAGTAATCCAATAAAGAATATTCTAGAATTACAAAGCTTTCCATAAACGAATATAATAGCTCTTTTAGCCTTACGAGATTTTGACTTCGACAAAGATGCTTTTTTGACTTCTTCTTTAGCAAAGATTTTGACTTTTCCAAAGCTTTGTCATTCTTCAGCACTTTCATATCCCAACATAAACACTACCCTATCATGATTGTATCCTAATGAAATCTCTTTTTCAAAAACCTTGATTCATTCGCGTGAGGTAGCAAGGAAAAATCTCCCAAGAATTAAGTGCTCTCTAGGGGTGTTAGGAATTGGAAATTCCATAAGTAAAGTGTCGGTCACCCCAAATATTATCTAGCATAAGTTAGCTCGTATACATATCATTAGTTACGTTATTTATCAGTTTATTAGTTAGTTATTAGTTTAGTTTAGCGTAGTGTAACACCGTGGAGGAAGGACGGTCTTTACCCATCAGATGCACGATCCACATCCGATAGGAGGACGGTATGTTTGTAACTATATATACCCTTCCATCCATGGAAGGGTGGAGCTTTTCATAATCTAACATTCCATTTGTGAACCAAGTCTCTACCAAGAAATCTCCCAACTCTCTACTTTCTCTCTCTAATGGCAAACATGTATTTTGATCATCCAAGACCACCCGAATCATCAACACAAAAATATATCGATCCTACAAATGGTACCAGAGCCAAGGTTTTTTGTGTTTTAATGATTTATTGTGGTTTTTGAATTTTTGTTAAGCTGGTTTGGTATTTTTATTGATCGGAATACTTGTTTTCTGTTTATATTGTGGGTAAACATCTTTTAACACATTTCTTTGGTCTTATCTGTTTTGGTCATTTGGTCTTATACAATCTTGAATACAGTCTTGAATATCATAATGTGTTTGTCATTTGGTCTTATCTGTTTTGTCAAAACTGGTCTTTTTCATGGGTCAAAAAAATGCAGTCTTAATCATTTTTTTTTCTGGGTTTATAAACTGGTCATATTCATGGGTCTATAGAAGCTTTAGTTGTCTATTTTTCTGGGTAACTTTGAGTATGAATGAAAATATTCATGCTAGCGAGTTGACTTAACAAGTGTTCGGATTCATTGTTTTATACTAGCGACTTGTATTTACATGTCGTAGCAACTTGTGTTAAGACTGGTTAGCGACTTGGTTATTTGACTATTGTGTCAAATAAATGACCTAGCGACTTAGACCTAGTGACTTAGACCTAGCGACCTGACTCCAAAATAGCATAGCGACCTGACTCAAATGCTTTTGTAGCGACTTGACATGATAAAGACAGAAATGAAGAAGAAGATTGACAACTGACCACGACCTCATACCTTGAAACCAAATACCAAATATAAACTCTAAACTTCAGTATTTTCACATCATTATTCATGCTATTACTGTCTGGATGATATCCAATCCTACAATTATACTCAACCAAAAACACCACTTTTACCCTTCATAATCCAACATAATCATTCTTACCTAGACTCGGACAATAATCAAATCTAAATCGTCTCAGATTTACATCGTGTTATTCAAGCTACAACTCAAAACCATAAATGGTTCTCACGACATAACATCATCATTGATTTTTTATCGAAGCTATGCTTCTATATATATTCGAAATTAATCAAGATAGAGTTATAACAAGGTTTTTGTACTCTTTTCTTTGTCTCGATCTAATAAAACTCAAAACCAAATCAAAACATGCTACCTACCCGAGACCCTTTAAAGATCTTAAATGACCAACCTTTGTTCTTCATCCGTGCTATCAAGAAAGGTTTTGTGTTTTTGATTCGTTTTTGATGTGGAAAAGGAGATAATATGCGCTTTGGAATGAGATGGATTTCTAAAATTGAGATGCGTTTGGTTTGATGATGGAGAATTATTTTTGAAGTTGTGATTCGCTTTTTTTCGGATCTAGAGAGAGAAAAACCAGGGTGATGGGGTGTATTATTCTTTGAGTGAGATTAGGTTGAGATAATAGGAGTATAATTAGGGTTATCTTTTTTATAACCGGATACACTTTTGCTTGGATCGGGTTTGGACTTCGATTTTGATTGGGCGTGTTTCTTGCATCAAATTAAACATGGGCTGATAGATTTATGTTGGGTAGGCTTTTATCAAAAAGTATTTACGAATTTTGGTCTAATAATGTTAACCAAAATTTGTAATTAATATTTGATTTAAAGCTTGGTATTTTTGTATGGTATAATTTCACGGAGGATAGAGATATGATTGATTATAACTAAAGAAAAGTTTATAAACTACAAGGGCTTAAATGCAAATTAAAGAAAATTAAAAGATAAAAATATTAAATAAACGCTATCACTATTTTTAAAATGATGTTTTTGATTTTATCTTTTATAAAACTTAAATTAAAAACTACGCGACGCATAAAAGAAAATGTGAAACTGGAGCAATATTAATCCTAAAAATATGAAAATGATATTTTACAAACCTAATGATAAAAGAAAATTTTTAGAAAAAGAAAATTATTTTTATAACTATTTATCTAATTATTATTAATTAAAACTATTTTAACTATTAAATAATAACCTAAAATACAAGAAAATATGAAATAAAGCTAGAAAAATAAAATTATGACTTGGAAAAATCTAAAATAACAAAAGAGAATTTTCAAAACTATTTTTGTATTTTTCTCGATTATTTTCTATTTTTATGAATTTTAAACTATTTAAAACTAATTAAATTACTAAAATTACAAATTAAACTATGAAAAATCTGGAAAATAATTTTTACTTTTTATATTTATCTTAACCTAAGAAAATTGAAAATTATTTTTTGAACTTTTTCCGAATTAATTGTATTAAAAGCTAATTAAAATGGCCTAAAACTGCTTTTAATTAAGAAAATAGCAAACCGACCTAGAAAATGTGAAAATTCAAGAAAAGTCTAAAATAATATTATGAATCTAGAAAAATAGAAAACAAGTGCTTGTGTGGAGGAAAATGAAATCGCAATGTAAGTGCTTATAAATAAGCACTTTGAATAAGCCAAAAGGACCAAAAGCTACCAAACTGATACGTAAGCTATAATATGCTAAAAGTACTCAAATGCAACAAGTTACAACTATCCTTAACCTCTAAATTGCAAGCTACTTATGATTTGATGATTTGAGTTAATGTGCTAAACAGTTTTAAGGTACTACTTTGAGCTTAAGCATAAGCACTACTCAATAAGTCTAAACTTAAAACCAAAAGTTGGAACCTAAACTAGACCTGGCTAACTACCTTGTAAACCAAAAATAAGACCAAGAGAAGCTCTTATGAGCTCGGGACAAGCCTCAGAAGAACTTGAGAAAACTCAAGATTGATCGAGTTTGTGAACAGGCATATAAGCCCATGCTTGACAAGCTCTTTGGAGCTTTTAGAAAATTTCTAAAATCAACAAAATCATAATAAGAAACTAGACCAAGTTGAAGTTTTAAAACCCAAAGTTTCACTTGATTTGACCCAAAATGAGTCAATGAAAATCACTCTAGTTTGGCTCAAACCGAGTTTTCAAGTTTTTGACTTTTGACACGCTTGAGAATTTGACTTTTATGAACTTTGATCCAATTTATTGGACCGATGTTGATGTTAAATGATGAAATGAACTTAGTGCAAGCTATGTCTATGATATTCTAAACACAAAACAAGCCTTTGATTTTCCAAAATCCAACAGATAAGAAATGAGACAGATTTAAATGGATTTTGACTTTGAAGGTTATTTAGATGCAATATTAAGACAGAAATGAGTTCAAATGGACCTATTAAGACTTAGTAAACCGAGTCTATCAATTTTAAACAAAGCTCAAGCTCAAATGCCCACTAAACCAAACACCATTTTTATGACCGATTTGAAAATTTAAATTACTAAATGACTAATTGGCTTATGCCAATGATTAAACTAAATGATCAAGACTTAATGACAAACTAAATAAACAAGTATAAACTAAACCTAACAATGAATCAAGACAGATAAAAATTATGCAAAAACACACTAAAATTGAAAATGAGTAAAGTACTCACAAGCCATCCAAAATTCGTAGCTTAAACCGAAACCAATACCACTATTCTAAGCTAATTCCAACCCATTCCAAGCTCGCATCACCCAAATACCATTTCCATGCCCATTTGCTTTCTCACAGCTTGACTTTTGTTGACCAAGGACCAATATTGCTTGAAACTTAAATAAAGCTTACAAAAGCTATAAGAAGCTTATGTAAGCTTGTTTGAACTTAAAAATAAGCTTGTTGAAGCTTGTATGTAAGAACTTGAAATTGAAATTTGAAACAAGAAACATGAAACTTGAAATGTAAATGAAACTTGAATTGACACTTGAAAAGAGTTTGAATACACTTAAACAACTTAATTTGATACAATGAAACAAAAGATTACAAATTTAAAGCTTAATTAAAGACATAAAATAAAAATACGACATACATAAAAAATAAAAAACTAACTACTTTTCTTCTCTTGCTTCTTCTTCCTTTTATACACCCAAATGTCTTCTCTCTCTCCTCCGAGTGAATCCCACTTGATATCTTGCCATTGGATGGCTAGAGCATATTGGCCATTGATCATTTTATGGGAAAAGCCTTTTGACCTGTGGGGCTCAAACTAGCAACTAGGGGGTGGCATTTATTGTGGTGGGAAAGGTGGGTAGAGGTGATGATGAGGGGGAGGATAAGGTGAGTGATGGAGAGGAGAGCGGTCAGCAGGGGGGAAGAGGAGGAGAAGGATAAGGGGAGGAAAAGGGTTTGTTTGACTTTGGGTTGACCAAGGGTTCAAAATAGGTAAATGACAGGGGTCAAAATGGGTATATGGCGGGGGTCAAAATGGGGAAGGGTCAAAGGCTTGGTTTAGTTTAATGACAAGGACCAAAATGTAATTTTCCAAACTTGAAGGACCATTTCGCCAATTTTCTCAAAGTTGTCACAAGGACCAAAATGACAAGTTCCAATAGTACAAGGACTAGTTTTGACATTTTCAAATTTCCAAGGACCAAACTTGACATTTTTGAAAGTTTAGGGACCTAAGTTGTAATTTTGCAATTTTAAATCTCAAGGACCAATTTTGACAACTTAAGAATCCTAGGACTTAAAATGATATTTTTCTTTATTTTGATTTACCAGGACTGCTTTTGACAACTTTTGAAACTGGGGACTAAACCGCCAATTATGCAAACTTGATACGCTTTTCACCGATTTTGATATTTTGCATTTAAAACACATAAAACACTTATTTGTGATATTTTTATCATTTTGATGCATTTCGAGTGTTTTCGATGTTTTTGCGCTTAATTGGCACAAAATGATGAGTATTTAGACACTCATCAATCCCCACACTAAGATATTGCTAGTCCCTAGCAATGTTTTGAGAAAATTAATGGATTTCATCTCTTTACCAAAAGCCATTACTCGAGTAGCCAAATGTTTCAGCTCAAGTAAGAACCTTGGTACACCGATAACCAAATGATTTTGAGCAAATCACCGCCTTTCAACGGATTTGATTTGTCTTTACCGTGCCGCTTGCTTCGGACTAGCCAACTCTTAGATAAATTATCAATATTATCTTTGGTGAGTGATTACCAATTATGGTTTTTCCATCGCCTTTACCACAAGCCATAAACTTGCGGGCTAGCCAACTCTTCACTTTTAAGGATATGGTGAATGAATACCATACAATTTTGGGCAAATTGCAAGTCGTCAACGGATTTGAGATATCTTTACCAAGAGCCGCTTGCTCTGGATTAGCCAATCCTTTTGTTTATTAGACAAGGCGGATCGATAACCATAAGATGAGTAAGTGAAAACACTTACTCCAAAAAAAAAATTTTGGCCAAAATGGGGAATTAGGCGGTATAATTACATGATAAAATTCGTGAGAATTCCCCCACACTAGAAATGAATATTGCCCTCAATATTCAAAGTACCGCGGTTATGCCGAAACATAGAACGAAAAGGAAATACTACGCCATTATTTAGCAAGATTTTTTTTTTTTTTTTTTTTTTTAACTGAAACTTTATATACAACAATGGGGCAACTCCCCACACTAGGGTGGTACACACGGTGAAAACCCATGTTTAGCTATCGTTTTTGATTACCGAGTCGCTAGCTTGACTCGACCCCGAATTCATTTGTTCATGGGGAAAGTAACGGAAAACCAATCTCAATCGGACTTTCGCTCACAATGTTAACAAACATATGAACATCGAAAGTTCCACACCGACGAGATACAACCGCGGTATTGTTAATAGTAGAAACTATAAGGGATGATACCGGGTCAAAGATGGTGTCCTCATTCCGAAAGAGAAAAGGAAAGAGCAACCACACCATCCGTGAAGAATGGAATAAAGATATGCATGAGAATGCAAGTCCATTCCTCATCGAAAGAAGCAAATCACCATTTTGACATTTTTAAGCTTAAACTTGAAGCTTATATGGTGATTGTCAATAAGATGTCCGGAGGAGGGTGGGAAACGGTTCTTCAATCAATGATTTTCTAGAAAAGGATGTCCCCTCCGAATCAAAGTAAGTATTATCAATTCTGTTGGAATTGACTCATCACTAAGAAAGGCATCGACTTCATTCCAAAGTTGTCATCTTCCTCATCGAGTGAGAGAAGGGATGGAAGAGTCGGAATAATAAGACTAGGAGATGATGGATCATTTTGAGCAATTCTTCAATGGGAAGAATGTCTCCCATTGGATCACAAACATCATCATCCAATTCGATGAAACCGAAGAGAGTTTGGTTTCATCCACGAGTTAACAAACTCGATACGATAAACCGATTCGGAGGTGGGACAAGTGGTGTGCTCTTAGAGCTAGCAATTTCCACCACTTCCGATAAAGTCTCCGATTCTAGATCATCATCATCAAGAACACTCTTGACTTTCCGGTACAACTTTCAAACCATTTGTTTGAACCGTGGTTGATTTTCAAAGCTTTTAACTCAAAGACGCTTTTGAAAACTCCTCTTAACCGTGAAATTTGAGAGTGTTGCATTGAATCTTTCGATTTTTGATCAATTGTGGCAACACTGCTTGGATAGAGGTTTGGAGTTTTGGTTGATATTCAACGTGAGTTCTTCGTTGTCAACCCGTATGGTCAACTCTTCAAAGAACACATCAATCGAGCACGACTGCTCTCAAGAAAGCTCTCCCAAGATGAGGGAACTCTAGGATCCGCATCAAAGTCTACTACAACAAAGTCGGTGAGGAAAGTGAAACTTTCCCACTTTCATCACGACATCCTCGGCTATCCCAAGTGGACGCGTTATGGAACGGTCCGCTAGCTCGAGTGTCATATAAGTGGATGAAAGTTTAGGAAGAGACGCTTTCTTCCATACCGAGAGTGGCATGAGGTTAATGCTAGCGCCAAGATCGCCAAGGCGGAGCATTGAACCATCCCCAAGAAATCACACGGATTAAAAATCGCCAGGTCTTCAAGCTTTTGGGAAGCTTCTTGAGAAGGACCACCGAGCATTGCTCATTGAGAGGGTTTTAGCCATCTCGATAGCTTATCTTTGTTGGTCAAGAAGCCTTTAAGCGTGGATGCAAATTTAGGCATTAGAACGAGAGCATCAACGAAGCTTATATCAAAGTGTAGCTCATTGAAGATTTGGAAAAATTTTCCATTTGCTCTTTGTTTTGTCTTTGAGCTTCTCATCATTCATTCTTGATGGGTAAGGAAGTCGACTAGACTTTTGAGCCGGATGGAAGTCATTTCGGCTCGAATTTGTCTTCGAACTTCGGGTTCCGGACTTAAAGCTTGACTACCGAAGGTGGGACGTGTGCGGTACTTCGTGGGCTTGAGAATTGCACCTTGTCCGTTGTATCCTTGGTAACTTGACTCATTGCTCCCGTGGAGGAGGCATTGGAGTCGAAGGTCCATTGTGCGCCTTACCACTACGAGTGGTGACGGCTTTCAACTCGGCATTGGGATTAGTAATTGTATTGCTTGGGAGTCCTCCGTAAGATGATGAAGCTTGGTTCATATTCATGTTCATGAAACCGCTCATCATATTCTTCAACTCATTTGTCTCGCCGAGACATTGTGGTATCAATTTCCTTTTTAGCTCAACCTCATGTTATTGATCCGAGTTTGCATTGAACGATGCTTGACTCAAGAATTTTCATGAAGTCATTTGGTGGGGAGCATGAGAAGGTTGTTGATAACTTTGCCGATTTGGAGCTTGATATGGTTGGTTGAAATTGTTCCGCTTTTGATTGAAATTTTGAGAGTTATTGAAGTTTTGTCCTTGATTCGAACAAAGCGATTTTGATTGCCATGGTTTTGCACAGAGGAAAACCGGTGGTGTCATACCGCTAGGTGCACGGTAGTGAGGATCACCTTGTGGTCGGTATTGATTGTGGTTTACCAAGCTACGGAGCTTGGTAAAAGGAAGCATCGGTTGCTTGACAATCATAATACGCATGTGGACCACTACAAGTTTCACACACCTTGTTTACGGCTTTGATTGGTTCCGCTTATGAATTTCGCTTTTGATTTCCTTTACATCTTTCATCATACAACGGATGACATCCGTTAGAGCGGCTATCGGAGCGGCTAACTCGTAAGAGTTATTGGATGAAGAAGCAGGAGTGTTTGGAGTATTGACTTTGTTGCGAGAAATAGGAACTTTTGATTTTGCTCGCAAATCTCAATCACATCTTTAGGCTTACGATTCAAGATATTGCCACCGCGGTCGCATTCAAAGAATCTTGATCGCTACTGCTCAACCCATTATAAAAGATATTAACTTGTTGAAGCTCCGTGAATTCATGATGGGGCATTTCGAGGAGATCTTTGAATCTCTCCCATGCCTCTCCAAAGTTTTCATCGAAATTTTGACGAAATCCGAAATTTCATTTTAAGATTAGTCGCCTTTGATGGAGGAAAGAAATGATTGACAAACTTTTGAACAAGTTCCTCCCAAGTTTCGATGGATCGAGGGGTTCTTTTTCCACCAAACCGGGCCGTCCCTCAAGTGAGAATGGAAATAGCATCAACTTGATGACTTTTGTGGCACATCCTTGAAATTGATAGTTGAAGTCAACTTGTTAAACCAACGGATGTGTGCATACGGGTCTTCTCGGTCAAACCTGTGGAATTGATTTGTAGACACAAGTTGGATCAAATGTGTCTTCAATTCAAAGTGATCGAATTGATTATCGGTAGAATGATGGCATCTCCATAACCCTCGGTGGGTGCTTGGAGCATTTCCGCCATAGTTCGCTCGTCTCGCCATATTGTTGTTTGAAATAGTACGAATCTCGGGTTCGACTATTTGGGCAAAGACGCTCACGAGAACGTCGTCTAGGAATTTCGCTAGATCACGAAAAGGACTCAATGATCTAGAAGAACGAAAAGATGCACTAGAGTTAACTCTAAGAGATCTCGAGTTAAGGAAAGGAATTATGAAATTGGTGAAAATGGGGTAAGAAGAATCTTTTGGGTTTTCTGTTCGACAAGTAGATATAACAACAAATCCAATTAAAACAAGATCGAGGCAAAACAACAAAGAACTTAAACCAATAATCACAAGATGAATGGCTTTTTGAAAAGGTACACCACTCACAAGGACACAAAGGCAAGTTTTAAATCTTTGGTTCGGGAACTTATTATGGTCGTACCCCAGCTAGGTAGTACACCGCCTTGGTTTGCGGTGGTAATCTTTTATGTTGTTATTATTAAAGAAAACGACAAATCTTTTGTATTTTTATCTTTGATACATATATAGAAACAAAAGGAAAATATTTTTGTGTTTTATACGCTTTTGGTCGTTTTGGGTTTTGGATTTTTTTTTTTTTTTATAAGAAAATATATAGATATAGATAGATGGTATGAACAAGGAGTGATTATTCAAATCACTAACTGCTAAACGAAGACAATTAGCACAGCCCCCAAGCAAAGCGCCAAAATTTGATTCGTGCCAAACCGTCAAGTTTTATCACGCAAGCTAGCCACTGTGAATGGCCAACCGTAACAAACTTAAAACAATTTAAAACAAATGCAATGAAGTCCGAGAGTATAGTGTTTCCCGTGTCGTTATGTCCCAACGAGCCGTGCGAGAATAGTCAAACGTTTAGTGATCGAGAAGATTTGAACGGATAAAGAGATATGATTGATTATAACTACGTAAAAGTGAATAAATTACAACGGCTTAAATGCAAATTAAAGAAAATTAAAAGATAAAAATATTAAATAAACGCTATCACTATTTTTAAAATGATGTTTTTGATTTTTCTTTTATAAAACTTAAATTAAAACTACGCGACGCATAAAAGAAAATGTGAAACTCGAAGCAATATTAATCCTAAAAATATGAAAATGATATTTTACAAACCTAATGATAAAAGAAAATTTTAGAAAAAGAAAATTATTTTTATAACTATTTATCTAATTATTATTAATTAAAACTATTTTAACTATTAAATAATAACCTAAAATACAAGAAAATATGAAATAAAGCTAGAAAAATAAAATTATGACTTGGAAAATCTAAAATAACAAAAGAGAATTTTCAAAACTATTTTTGTATTTTTCTCGATTATTTTTCTATTTTTATGAATTTTAAACTATTTAAAACTAATTAAATTACTAAAAATTACAAATTAAACTATGAAAAATCTGGAAAATAATTTTTTACTTTTTATATTTATCTTAACCTAAGAAAATTGAAAATTATTTTTTGAACTTTTTCGAATTAATTGTATTAAAAGCTAATTAAAATGGCCTAAAACTGCTTTTAATTAAGAAAAATAGCAAACCGACCTAGAAAAATGTGAAAATTCAAGAAAAGTCTAAAATAATATTATGAATCTAGGAAAATAGAAAACAAGGCTTGTGTGGAGGAAATTGAATCATAATGTAAGTGCTTATAAATAAGCACTTTGAATAAGCCAAAAGGTCCACAATAAGCACCAAACTGATTACGTAAGCTATAATATGCTAAAAGTACTCAAATGCAACAAGTACAACTAGCCTTAACCTCTAAATTGCAAGCTACTTATGATTTGATGATTTGAGTTAATGTGCTAAAACAGCTTTGAGGTACTACTTTGAGACTTAAGCATAAGCACTCAATAAGTCGAAACTCAAAACCAAAAGTTGGAACCTAAACTAGACCTGGCTAGGTGCTTGTAAACCAAAAATGAGACCAAGACAAGCTCTTATGAGCTCGGGCAAGCTCTGCAAAAAACTTGAGAAAACTCGATTTGATCGAGTTTGTGAACAGGCAAATAAGCCCAAATTGACAAGCTCTTTTTGGAGCTTATAAAAATTTCTAAAAATCTACAAAATGATAATAAGAAACTAGACCAAGTTGAAGTTTTAAAACCCAAAGTTTCACTTGATTTGACCCAAAATGAGTCAATGAAAAATCACTCTAGTTTGGGCTCAAACCGAGTTTTTCAAGTTTTTGACTTTTGACAGCTTGAGAAACTTTGACTTTTATGAACTTTGATCCAATTTTTGGACCGATGTTGATGTTATATGATGAAATGAAACTAATGCAAGCTATGTCTATGATTTCTAAACACAAAACAAGCCTTTGATTTTCCAAAATTCCAACAGCTAAAGAAATGAGAACAGATTAAATGGATTTTGACTTTGAGGTTTTAGATGCAATATGAAGACTAGAATGAGTTCAAATGACCTAATGGAGACTTAGTAAACAGTTTATCAATTTTTAAACAAAGCTCAAACTCAAATGCCCACTAATCCAAACACAATTTTATATAACTGATTTGCTACTAGTTCTACTTAATGAATAATCGATTTATGCTAATGCCGAACCGATCAATGATAAGACTTAATGACAAATTAAATAAACAAGTATAAACTAAACCTAACCATGAATCAAGACAGATAAAATTATGCAAAACACACTAATATTGAAAACATGAGAAAAACACTCACAAGTATCCAAATTGGCTTGTAGCTTAAACCAAAACCAATACCACTATTCTAATTCAATTCCAACCCATTCCAAGCTCGCATCACCCAAATTCCATTTCCATGCCCATTTGCTTTACAGCTTGACTTTTGTTGACCAAATTCAAATATTGCTTGAAACTTAAATATAAGCTTACAAAAGCTATAAGAAGCTTATGTAAGCTTGTTTGAACTTAAAATAAGCTTGTTGAAGCTTGTACATAAGAACTTGAAATTGAAATTTGAAACAAGAAGCATAAAACTTGAAATGTAAATGAAACTTGAATTGACACTTGAAAAGAGTTTGAATACACTTAAACAACTTAATTTGATACAATGAAACAAAAGATTACAACTTAAAGCTTAATTAAAGACATAAAAATAAAATACGACATACATAAAAATTAAAAACTAACTACTTACTTTTCTCTTGCTTCTCTTCCTTTTTATACACCCAATCTTTCTTCTCTCTCTCTCCGAATGAATCCCACTATAATTGGAGCCATTGGATGGCTAGAGCTTCATATTGGCCATTGGATCATTTTGGCGGAAAACTGCTTTTGACCTGTAGGGCTCAAACTAGCAACTAGGGGGTGGCATTTATTGTGGTGGGAAAGGTGGGTGAGAGGTGATGATGAGGGGGGGATAAGGATGGGAGAGGAGAGAGAGGTGCAGGCAACTGGGAAGAGGATACAGACAAGTGGTGGAGGAAAGGTCGTTTGTTTGACTTTGGGTTGACCAAGGGTTCAAAATAGGTAATGACAGGGGTCAAAATGGTTAATGGCGGGGGTCTAAATGGGGAAAAGGGTCATGGCTTGGTTTAATAAATGACAAGGACCAAATTTGTAATTTCGCCAAACTTGAAGGACCATTTCGCCATTTTCTCAAAGTTGTCACAAGGACCAAAACCGACAAGTTCCAATAGTACAAGGACTAGTTTTGACATTTTCAAATTTCCAGGGACCAAACTTGACATTTTGAAAGTTTAGGACCTAAGTTGTAATTTTGCAATTTTAAATCTCAAGGACCAATTTTGACAACTTAAGAATCCTTTCGGGACTTAAAATGATATTTTTCTTTATTTTGATTTACCAGGACTGCTTTTGACAACTTTTGAAACTTGGGGACTAAACCGCCAATTATGCAAACTTGATACGCTTTTCACCGATTTTGATATTTTGCATTTAAAACACATAAAACACTTATTTGTGATATTTTTATCATTTTGATGCATTTCGAGTGTTTTCGATGATTTTTGCAGCTTTAATTGGTACAAAATGATGAGTATTTAGACACTCATCATTGTTGATGAACAACCGCATGTTCCCTAAAACAGATATTCACCGAAACCAAAGTTGTCATAACACTCTCAAGTCGACATTGTTTATGGTCTTGTCTTGATTTTGTAAAATCCCACGAAAGAATCTATTTCTCGGTTTAAATCATAGACTTGTAAAATCCCATGACAATGGAAACATCCCGTAATAGTAAAGTGCATTTCGGATCTATCTTACGGTTTATTCTTGGTTTTGTAAAATCTCATGAAGAAACTATTTCTCGGTTTAAACCATAGAGTTGTAAAATCCGTAATAATGGAACCATCCCGGAGAAAGGGAAAGTGTAATTCGAATCTTATTTAATGCTACGGTGCTACTGGATAAAAGGTGTACTTCATGAATTGGGTGTTTGTTTGAATTTTCTTCATGGCGTTTGGTTATTACATGGTTTTACGGGTTATATGCTTTTAACCATGGTCGGGATGAAAACCATTATCAAAGTTCATTTAAATGTCAAAGAAGGCTAGATTTGAGCTTTTCGTAAGATGTGACAACGGCGTTAATTCAAGATTATTTATTTGAGATTGAAGTGAAATATCACGGCAGAGTGTACTTAGTATCCAAGGTATCGGGGATGGTTGGATGAAGATTCTTCATGATCCTTGTTCGAGCTTTTTCCAAAATGAAGACTTGGAAATCTAGTTATTTTGGGAGTATTTTCTCGCTTACCACTAGGAAATTGGCTCGTATCACCACAAAATAACTATCACTTTAAGGAGTTACGTTGTAGTGCTCAAGGTCACATTCAATTGTGGATTTTCAAGAGGTAATGTACGCCTTATACTTGATGGTTGGTTGGTTGAAGAGTATAGAGTACATAGAGAGTACTTAGAGATGCTAATGGAAATCGGCACCGCTTTTGTTACATATGTGCAAGTATAAGTCACGAGTTCGGGTTAGTTTACTTCACGGTTAAATTCATCATATTGGATTTTCTCCATCGATGTCACAACAAAGAGCCTCTTGAATGATAATGGGTTGATTACATGTTTTGCCAAAAGAGATTGAAAAGAGAGATTATGACGTCTGCTCACATCGGCTCGCACCTCGTACTCAAAGAAAAGAAATGTGTACGTTTCAAGCGCATTATCTTCGGAAGAAGAGAAATCTTCTTATGACATATGAACACAACAATTCATGCCTCGTACTCTAAAGAAAAGAAAAGTGTACGTTTCAAAGGCGCTTTATCTTCAAGAAGAGAAATCTTCTTATGACGATGAACACATCGGCTCATGCCTCGCTTCTCAAAGAAAAGAAATGTGTACGCTTCTTCTGAAGAAGAGAAATCTTCTTAATATGACCATTCTCATCAACATGCTTCATGCTTTTCCATGTGCTTTCGATTATCAAGTGAACAAGGCTACCATTGATTGTTTTCTTATTCCACTTGCTCAACTATAATGAAGATGGAGACATCATGTGCTAATATGCGGGGAGAAGTGTGAATAGCCTACATTTGGTTAAGATATTCACTTATTCAATCAAGAATGGCAACTCCGTATGCAATTCTTGAGGGGAGAAAAGTGTGAATTTACCGCATGGTTGATTAATTTCGAGATAAAATGGTCAAACGGCTCCAAACTTATGTAAGAACCGAGCTTCTTCTCGGGTCATCTTTACATGGAGTTTTCTTCTAAGAGCCGTTAGTTGACATCTTTACAAGTCGATATGAGTTTATTGACAAAGTGCTTCCGGTTAATGCTTCACGTGCACATCAACATGATGATTCCGAACAACCTTCTGTTCTTGTTTGATGTGATTGTTTGCTTGGTGTTACCATTTCGTGTGTTCGCTGCGGGCTGATTGCTGATTTCCTTGATGAACATCTTTATGTTCTTGTTTGATTGGGAGGGATCTTAATTAAGGGGATTTGCAAGATGTAAGTTAATTGGGATGCTTTTTGGTGATGTTCTTGTGTTTTGGTGAGTTGAAGATGTTAACTATCTATTCCCCAACTGGACAATCTTGAAGAAGGTCGAGTCTACAGTCGGTTCTACATTCTCTGCTTCATGTTAGAAGACTAAAAGACGAGTTGCATTTGATTATCTAAAGACTTCTTCTTAATCTGGACATTTATCAAACAGATTGTCGGTTTTGGGGAGAGCAATAATTGGGGGAGGGTGAAATGTCAGATTTAATCCCCAATTAGACTTGCTCACATTATTCAGCATGTTGATTCTCACAAAGACTTCAAGCGTTCTTCTCATCAAATTTCAAGTATTTGGGCTTATAATATGTTGCTGATTCTGAAGTGTCAAAACCAGCAAGGGGGAAGGAGACTTGCATCTAAACGCGAGTAATCTTGATGAACTTAATACTTCTAAGTGATTGAAGATATCTCGGGAAGACTATTGTCATTACCGCAGAGAAACTCAAGGTTTGACTCATGGCGTTTAGTGTTCTTATTCCAACTATGTGGGGGAAGAGATGTTAGAGAAAGTGTCTGAAGATAAAAGAGGTACACAAGTACGACATATTCAGGGGAGATAAATGTGTAACATGAGGGAGGTGTTATCAATTATTCTCTCGTTGGGAATGTGTGTACTTGGATTCTTGAGCTTCATACACATTCATCGTGATGAAAGATGTGAACATAGGGAGGTGTTCTTCATTACCCTCATGATGTGTTTTCGGGAGAGTTCTTGGATATTGGTGTACTTGGTTCTTGAGCTTCATACACATTCATCGTGACGAAAGATGTGAACATAGGGAGGTGTTCTTCATTACCCTCATGATGTGTATTCGGAGAGTTCTTGAGCATTATACAAAGAGACCGATCGCATCAATTCAACTACTTGGGGAATTCTTTGTTTTGACACCTTTTGAAATGGATAGCTTGGACTTGATGGAAAAGGAATTTGAGAAGAGGTATTCAAATGTGGGATGATACGTTGCTTTTATTCTACTTGATGATATAACCCGAATGGAGATCCTCGATTATCGTTCTTAAATGGAGCAAGGATTTATGATAATGGTGTGCTTCTATGTGCACCGCTAAGGCAAGCTTGAAATAGAGCTTCAAATCGCTCATCTAATGGATTTTCGGTTTGGGGAAGTCGCCAAAGTCTCACTTTCGGATGGTTCAATTTCTTTCTATTCAAGAGCCATTGGAAGCTTTGGTGGTGAATGTTTAAAAGATGATGACTTATATCTTCTACAACGGGTCGCTCGATATCCTTATCTCGGTACTCGTATCATCATCTTCTTATACTATATCATCATCTCTATCTTTGTATATATTTTTTAGAAAAGCAAAATACAAAAATAGAAAACCAACAAAAAGAAAATAGAAAAATATAAAACCTTCAAAAACCCATAAAAATCAGAAAAATTTCAAAAATACCAAAAATAACAAGACATGTCTTCTGGTATCGATAACATATGCGGTCTTAGAAATGTCATTCAATAATGGCACGGGACCATAGATGAAGTTCGAGCAGGAGGTATAAATATTCTTTTTCAAAACATGTCTCTAAACAATGGCTTGTAGTTACTTCGGACTGTAACCCGTGCTTAAACTATGGCTTGCTATTATTTCAGATAGCAACCCGTTCTTCTAGAAAGGAAAGTGCTGCGCTAAACCATGTTTTAAAAATCGTGCACTTATCCTAAAACAAAACAAGGAAAGCATGTCGTCCAAAGGACTACAGTTCCTATACAAATGTTTTTCCGTCTATAATTCTTCAGGAAAATATTTGTTGTTTTTCAAAAATGGTGGGAAATGAGTTGCTATTAAATCAATCAGTTTCAGAGTTTTCATAAAATTGAAAACTCAATCAATGGCTTCAGCGCTTTTAATTTTTTCAGAAAATAAGTCATTGATTGAGGGGGAGAATGTTTTCAAATTTACATCATCTAACGGACTTTCTTAATTATCCTACGTGCTTAATTAAAAATGATATTTGCCTATGTCGAAGGACTAGGAATTTAGGATATGATTGTTAGGATTAGATGATTAGAGTTTGATGTACGCATAATTCCCATGCTTTATATGAACTGATTGATATGTTGAATAGACTTTTATTAGTCGATTGCTGTTTGGGTGTTGTCGACCACCATATATTTGTATGTGTGTTCACTAACGTATGCAGATATCATGGATATAAGAATGTTCCCGATCCGGATCCCACTAATGAAGATGATTGGATGCCGAAAGGAAAGGGTAACTATTTCTTGGGTTGACAAATGAAGAAACGAAGCTTTATTGGACTTCAATGGAGAGTTGGCATAAATGCAACGTAAGAGGTCTCACTGCATCAGCAGATGGTTTTCTTCTAAGTGATTGAAGAAACGGAGCTTAATTTGACCTCGCTTGGCATTCAAAATGCAACGTAAAAGAAGTCTCACTCGCATCGCCAGACGGTTTTCTTCCAAGCCCTACAGCAACAACGGAAGCTTCTCAACCACCTAACATATCTTTGTGCAGAATACCATTTTTTAAACAATTTTCAAATAATATTGTTTTTGAAAAATGGAAAAATATTTGTTTTGAAAATAAACTGGACTAAATTTTGAAAATCACCGGACTTCATTTTATCTAGACTATAAGTCACTCAATCATCGACTACGGTCATCGATTGAGGGGGAGAGTGATTTAAAATAAATTATTTTCATACAATATTTCTTCATAAAAGTCCGTTTGTACGCTAAAAATGTGGAGATCTAAAGATTTAATGTTATGTCATGGTATGATTTTCTTTAAAAACTCAAAGATCTGTCAAAATGAAATTTTTTCTGTTCTTGTTTGATTGTGAAATTGTTTTATTTTACTTAAAGGTCTCTTAAAACAATCATACCTGACACTAACAATCTTTAATGTCTAAATTGATCTGTATTAATCATTTTTCAAAATCAAATCTTGCTACGTCTTTCCCCCAAATTTTCTAAATGATTTAAATCAATCGGGATCCAAAATCTCAATTGGTTTGAAATTTTTGATCGGGGGAGAGATCGGGATTTAAATCTCTTGTATGTTTTAATGGAATTGGTTTTAGTCCTTCAAAGGCACTCCTGCATCCATGTGCCAAACGACTTGAAATACACAATGCACATGTTGAGGAGGAGGATTTATCCAAAAACATGATGAGTATTTAAACCAGGCCACATATTCTCCCATGTTTTCCAAACCTGATTAAATCACTTGAGATCCAAAATCTCAAAGGGTTTGATATTTTTGATCGGGGGAGAATTTGTGATTTAATAATGAAACTTGATATAAGATGACCGTTTTGATTTAAAGTGCAAGTTCTCTCTAATATGTGCCAAACTCTTTCATTTATTGATGCACATATTGAGGGGGAGCAAATGGTTTCTTAATGGCTTTTGTGATCATGGATGTACTTCAAAAGAACTCTTGCCTCTATGTGATTAAATGATTTCAAATATCCTATGCACATATTGAGGGGGAGAATTTACCAAGAAAATCAAATGGCTTTTTCTATGAAAATTGTGATCAAAGAAAATATTTCAAAGTCCTCTTGCCTTCATGTGCTAAACAATTTCTAAATCATATGCACATGTTGAGGGGGAGGTTTTCTATATGATCAAAACTATTAAGGTACTAAATGCTTTGATCTCGTATCACAAGTACCTTGATTGTTTTTCCAAATGATTTTTAAATTGGTTTCGAGAAGGAATGAACTGTACCAAAAGACCGACCATTTTACTTTATGCATGGAGTTATAAGGATGGTGAGGTTAGGTATTAGTTCCCACGATCCGCCAGAACCGGAGGGATCTACCCAGGGACAATCCACTAGATAGTGTAGAGTCCTTAGGAATATTGAAAAAGGATAAAATGAGAAATGGGAAGAGTGCATCGAGATGTAGCTAGTATCGAATAAACCCAACAAGGTTCTAGTTATGAAGTCTCGGTAGCATCAAGGGTTGAAGAATGAAAAAGAAATGAATATGAAAAGGGTGAAAAGAAATAGCCTCCAATAATTCAACCTTAGGGCGTAAACGGGTTCAATACATATGCTACCGGTGTTTACTAAGGTAACACCGGTATTGAAGACAAGACGTCATGGACCCAAAGGACGACCGCACTACAACTTCCCAAGCCACTCAAGTTCTTCTTAAAAGGGCTTGTTTCATTCTCACGTGGAACCTACTTAATCTATCGACTTTCTCTTAGAGATTGTTGATATTGAAGAAGGAGACCCTCCTAGTCTCCCAGATAGGAACCAAATGTGCACTATTGAGTATAGAGCCAAGAGATCATCCACAATATCTCATTAGGACACTAAATTAATAAAGACTTCTTTGTTTCACACAATGTGGAAAGTAAGAATATATTAAGAGTCCCACGATTATCCTTGTGGTATTGCTAGAACATCCGAGTGATATGTAAAAGTATTCACGATGAAGATAGAAATCCTTCTAGAGCCAACATCAAACAAGCTCTTGGTGGGTGACATGTGAGATCTTCTCGGAAGATCAAACTTGTGACAACCGGATAGAAACGATGGGAGATTCAATCTTGAATCAACCTTGGTCCGAGAATGGAATTGACGAATGCTTTTGAAAACCGCTCGATGTGCAAATCTTCTTTCTCTAGCACATCGAATGTGTATTCATATTTTCAAACACAAAAAGTATCTCCGATTGAAAAATACTTTTGGAAAACCGCTCGATGGGCTTAATCTCTTCTTTATCTAGCACATCGGATGTGTACTCTTTCAAATATAAAAAGTATTTATGATTGAAAATTGATCTTTCTCATAAACCTTCGTCAGATTGCAAAACTCTTTCTTCAAGCAATACGCGATTGTTTTTCAAATCATTTTCATCAATCGCTGAATCTCAATTACCGGGTTCACTCACTCCGTGTTGTCTTCTTTGAGACGCCCAGTTTGAGAACAATAGAACAACATGAAACCCCGTCAAGGAGGTTCTTCTAACTCTACCGATCACAGCAAGATTGTATCGATCAACGGGAACCGTGGGCCGTGTACCTCAATTCAAAAAGTGATCAAAGACACTTTGTGTGTTTTATTGCTAATCGTTGTTTGTAGGTACATTTGGACGGTTGCGGATCGAATTGAGAAGTCAATCCAATGCCGCATGCTTACAAAGATTCACACTTAATTGAAGAAATCATGACTTTTGCTTATCTACATAACCTCGGCTCGATATTTTTATATTATGATTCGCTACGCCATTGCAAATATCATGAGCCAAGAAAGCTTCCGCTACTCAGATGAAAAGATGTCATGATCCAGAAAGTGTGAGCATGTCGGTCCGAAAGTCACAACTTCACATGAAGGCAACACAACTATGGATGATCCAGAGATTTGATGTGGTCGATGATCTCAATGAAAGCTCAAGATCATCAAAGTGTGGATCGCTTAAAGGCCTCCACTTAAAGTACAAATCAATGCCGACTTTGAAGATTCGCTACTAATGCACAAAGATTATGGAATTGAAGAATTGAAGTCTACGAGCTCAAGATCTAAAGTCAAGAATAGAATGCTAGGATTCAAATGTAAACATGGGGTGACCTCCTTGGGGAGATTGTTAGAATTGGAAATTCCATAAGTAAAGTGTCGGTCACGCCAAATATTATCTAGCATAAGTTAGCTCGTAGACATATCATTAGTTACGTTATTTATCGCTTTATTAGTTAGTTATTAGTTTAGTTTAGTGTAGTGTAACACCGTGGAGGAAGGACGGGTCTTTACCCACTGTATGCCTGATCCACAGTCCGATAGGAGGACGGTATGTTTGTAACTATATATACCCCTTCCATCCATGGAAGGGGTGGAGCTTTTCTCATAATCTAACATTCCATTTGTGAACCAAGTCTCTACCAAGAAATCTCCCAACTCTCTACTTTCTCTCTCTAATGGCAAACATGTATTTTGATCATCCAAGACCACCCGAATCATCAACACAAAAATATATCGATCCTACAAGGGGTGCTCGCCATATCAATAACAACGAAGTCTGAAGGAAAGAGGAACTTATCGACCTTAACCAAAAGACTACTCGCAATCCCAATCAGGGTCACCTTAGTCATATCTGCCATTTCAATCACCATAATCGTTTTCCATAGGATAGTTAACATAAGTTTTAAAAATATTAAAAGTGGCATAACTTTCACACTAGACCCAAGATCAGCTAATGCCTATAGATTATGATTACCAATAGAGCATGGAAGAATAAAGTTATCCATGCTAATCTCCTTTATCGGTAACTGGCTAGGAATTTCATTCGCATTAGCGTTCTCCAACTTTGGCTCGATATCTGTCCCCTGGTTACGCCGTAACTCATAGCAAGAGTTACGGCATAATTCACTACTGTTGTTAGCTTCAACTCCTTGCATAGTTCTAGAAGTATGAAAATTAGAATCAACACCCTCGTTTTCCATAAAGATAGCCTTGCAAGACACCATAGGCTTACATCTATGTGTTTCGGGTACTGCGTTACTCTTCTACACCTCTTCACTAAGTTTTCCAATCATTGCCTCTAAATTTTTAAGAGATTCATCATGGCTAGAGAGGCTTTTGTTCGTACTTTCTTGAAAACTTTTTAACCATTTGTCCTGCTCCTTTTGCCTTTTAGTAGAGTCTTCAAGGTATTTATTAATAGTATCCTCGAGATTAGACCTTCTTTCTCCATAAGGTCCATGGTTGTAGTACCCCGGAGGTCCTCTACGATATCCGTTACCATTTCCATTTGATCCTTGGAAAGGCCTATTTGCTTCACCATACTTGACCTCTTCAATTTTTCTATCTTCCTCATTAAGTGGGCAATTTTTAGCAAGATGAGCTCCATCACAAATCTTGCATCCAACTTGAATAGCGTGCATACTTTCTTTGAATTTTAACATATCACGGCCAAGAGTCTCGAGTGTGTTGGTGATAGTAGCAATACCATCTATACTTACTCTTATGCTCCTACGGTTTCCTCCTTCATGCCACTTTTGAGAATGGGTGGCCATGTTTTGTATAGCTTCTAAAGCAAGAGTAGGTGTCATTCCAGAGATCGGCCCCTGAGAATCGAGCATTTACCTTGTAGAAATTCCAATACCCTTATAGAAGATGCTAACCTTCTGCTGATTGTTGAGGTCATGAGTAGGGCATTTGTATAGGAGGTCATTATACCTATCCCAAGCTTGGTATAATGTTTCACTGTCTTCTTGTCTGAAATTGTGAATTTCTTCTAACTATTTTGCCGTTCTTGAGGGAGGGCAAAATATTTGAATGAAAGCCCTCTTAAGAAGATTCCACGTATCAATAGTCCCATCGGAAAGTCTATCCACCCATCGTCTAGCAAATCCGTAAGTGTCATAGGTAATACCTGAAGCATGATCGCATCTTGAAAGACACATGGGATGTTGAAAAGGCTTAAGATGTACAAAACATTATGAATATGCTCGTAAGCATCTTCGTTCTTACTTCCAGAAAAAGGGTTAGCACGTAGCTCCGTCATAAACTGGTCCTTGATCTCGAATCGGACCTCCGCTCCAATAGACGGTCTAACGAGCCCCGACCCTTGCTCATCCTGAGTCATAGCAAGGTATTCCTCGAGAGTGAGGTTATGGATGTGCACAACAACCATGGTACCTAAAACTTAAAGCAGATCACGAGAAAAACAAAAAATAAATAAACGAAAATAAAAGACTTCACACAAATCATAATATAGCTACCCGGCAACGGCGTCAAAAATTTGATGTAGGTTTTTTGACCAGGATTTAATATTTATAAGTCTTGTCTACCTAAGGTCTACCTGCTGCACTAACGAGCAGTGAACCCGATCATGCATAGTATAGAAAGTGGTAAAGCAGAGGTCGTTCCCAAGAGCTATGTAGATGAGGATCCTATTAAGTCTAAGTGTCACAATTTTTAAGAGATTATTTGATGAAATAATAAATTAAACTAAAGAAAAGAAATAAAATGCGTAAAGTAAATAGAAGTTGTAAACAATGGTGAGAAAGTGTGCTAACCTAATTATTCATCCTATCATGTAATGTCTATGTTTTCTAATTACTTCCTATTGATTCAAGTGGGGGTTCAAGTCGCTATGACAGCATTTGGTCAATTCATCATAACCTATCAACAAAGGTTCCTACCCGACATTAAAGGCTTACCCTTTGGGGAGTCAAGGGTCTGAAGCAACCTAAGTTAAGTCATTAAGTACCCTACATGCAAGATTCAAAACAATGAGTGACCGAGCGCTAGCATCATAGACGCTCATCCTTAACTTCTTAAGTTCATCCTTCCGAACAGTGATCCTTTGGTCAATTCGCACAAGAGGGAAAGGTAGTCTTTTGGTCAATTCTTACCAGCCCCTTCTTTACCTACTTGCCTAGGGTCAATTGGTCAATTCTCCAAAGCAATTAGATACAACCGCAGTTCAAAACTACCGAAGCTAGGGTAACTACCATCGAACTATGCATGCATACACTTGAAACATTTATAGAAGCATGAAAAAATAAACACTAAAATCAAAGAATAATAACTTGGCTAGCAATAAGGGTGCTTAGCCAATCATATTAAAATATACAATAAATTCAATATTTAACATGATTGAAGAGATGAATTAAAGTGAAATATAGTAGTAACCGCTAAAGCTTATCGATATGGTGTGATTCCTCCCTTGGAGATGGCTCCGTATACTCTGTGTGATCTGCCCTTGGAACCCTCTTCACGTTCTCTGCCTTTGAGTTATGAGTGAATGATGTGAAATGCAGATTTTAGGGCTTGTATTTATAGGCCGGATCACAGTTACGGCGTAAGCTAAGTTGGGAGTTACGCCGTAACACAATTATCTTCTAAATAGAACCCTCGTAGTGGTGACTACGGCGTAACCTAAGGAATAGTTATGCCTTAATTGTAGCTCCGCCATAATTTTGTTGAGAGTTACCCGTAACTTAAATGCCGTCTTAACAGAAGTTGGTTACGTCGTAATGCATGTTAGGAAGTTATGGCATAGTTGACGGAGGCGCGAACTTCTCCATGACCTAGATGGTTACGTCATAACTTAAGTTGAGAGTTACGTCGTAACTGCAGTTGAGTTGGTATCTGTAATGTAATCACAGCTACGACGTAATTAAGAATATGAGTTTCACCGTAGCTTCTTCAAAGATAGCTTACTAAGGTAAAATCGTTGGGAAAATCTCCAAATCCGCGTCTCTAAGCTCCAATGCTCATATATCACCTGGAAATGAATTATAAAGGAATATGAGTATATATCCATATAAATGACATAAAATGTGAGCATAAACGGGGGAAATTGACACTTAAAAGTCAGAATTATTTGATGTTATCAGGGAACCGGTTATAAGCTAATCAAGTCAAGGAAGTTTGGTGCTTACATCAAATGAAAGTGTACCACATTGTGTGTTTGGTGAAGCTATCCTTCGAGTGGGAAGGAAAAAGAGAAGAGATGGCATGGATCTTAGTCCTTTGTGTCATATGAATACTAGGATACCACCTTGTTTTAACTTGTACACCATCAAAAGAGATGGTTTTGGGGTTGCTTAATCGGCCGAAGAAAGAGATAGGGGAAATAGGTAGTTGATGCGCGTACGAAGCACGTTCGGGGTCAAAGGAACTTCCTTTTCATCGAGCAAGTTTTTCAACCACCTAGGCAGTGAACCTAATCATTGTAGTGTAGTATTGGGTAAGCCTCGGGATTGATATCATTCTCTAGGGAATAGGAATGCTAGTAAGAAATTTATGAAGAGAAGGTGGGGTTGAGGATGATTCTTTTTATCTTTTATTGGTTTTTAGAAAGCTAAGGTAAAATCTCGGGGTAATTTGTTTGGGGGTGGTACTTCTACCGATTACTCTACTTATCTAATTGTCTAATACTACAGGTAGTTTATGTCTAATTGATGTGTGATCCTATGATGATTAAAAATGTGTTTACCTAGATACTATTACTCCATAGTTATCTTTTATTGGTCGGTTGAATTGTCACACCTTATCATAACGCGTTGTATTCCTAAGGTCGTAGGGTATGCGTGCCCCCTAGTTCTTTGAGGTTATCTCTCGGTTATGACGTAGTACGAAGTCGGTAAGCCTAAGTTATCTCATTCATAAACCACACATTCATAAAGCATACTCAAGCAATAAATGCAACGAATGATGGCTAGTCACACTCCTAAGACAATTACAATAAAGATAAGAAACAACCTAACAATAATCAATAACTAGGTTTCATAGATCTAAGCAAACACACAAGAAATTTAGCTAGACATGGTAAACAAGCAAGCATACACACAATCAATTGAATACATAATGATACTTTGGATTAAAATACTTATCTTGATGTGTAAAATAGGTACAAGACCCTAAGATATCGGCTCCAAGTCGGACTACAAACGAATTAGGGTTTTACTCCAAAAGTCTACCTCCCTAAATGCGTAAAAATCGAATTTTATATATAGTTTTACACATGCGATGGCGCCACCTTTTGATGGGACGCGTCAACTCGCCGTCATTAGGGTATCTTTCGCCAAGTCATTGATGGGACAACATCACCTTTGAGTTGTGACTGCCGGTCTTTAGATGGGACGTCGTCTTGATTCTCAATCGGCCCGAGATGAAAAGTCCGAGTGACGCCTTATTCTTCAAAGCTCAACGCCGTCGGGTTATAATGAACAAAATTTCCACCGAGCCATCTAGTGCATGTTTTGATCAAGTCTCAGTATAGGGACGGCCGCCTTTTATTGGGACGCCGTTAGGTTCGGCTTTGAAAGCGACTTGAGCGGCTTCGATCTCGACTTTGCCATTTTCTTCATGTATTCACCCTTTTCATCCAAATGTGCTTCATTCCAAAGATTTTGCTTCCAAGAGACCTAAAAGTGAAAAGGAACAAAATTAAGCAGTAACGGATATAAAAGTGGTCGATTAGGGCTTAAATGGACCCCAAAAAGTTTACGTTTTAAATCCTTATCAAATATCTCTACACTTGGTATTTGTTTGTCCTCAAGAAAATGTGCTTTTTGCCAATCAATTTATAAGTTAGGGGGCATTAAGCATAGGTTTAAAATAATCCACAACAAATAAAAGCAACGCAATAGTCATAACAAGCATAGAAATTATATACTAGCACCTCACAAGGGGTGTTTGGTTTCTCTCATCTCTCAAGGTTTATATGAAATATAACAAATGGAAATGGAAAATAAACACTCATCACCGGCATAGTACATAGATTACCATAAGCTTGAGACTAGATCAAACATCCACCGCTTTGGCGTAAGCACCTAGGAACAACTATCTAAGAGGTCTTTACAAGGGTTGTAACGTTAGGCTTAAGGTAGGAAAACAAAGGGTTTTGTTGGATAAGAAATATTTAGTGGTGGCAAGTCAAAAATCTTATGTTACAAGCATGAAAAGTGTGGCGTTGCTAAGCCAAGACTTAACTCGCTAACTCTAGATAACTTGAAACAAAACAAACATAAATTTAAAGACATAAACATAAAGATAGATGTAGGATGGTAGCCCGTATGTTTTTTTCTTCATTTTTTCTTTTTTTTTCATACCTTTTTACTCTACCATCCTCTACGATAACATCAAAATATGAGGGATTTATAGGAGCATCCCTACACTTGAGTTTTTGTTTCTCTAACACTAATTGACCCGATTTGAAAAGATCAAACACTTGGAGTATTTAATTATGTAGACAAAGGGTATTTGAATTTACCGTTCTTTCCCGCTTACTCCATAAAATATTACTTTTACCCATGAGTCCCAATCGTCCCAAAACGTGTACAAAAGATATGACTCGACTTAGCAACCATGCAAGTAACTAGATATTTGAACTAAGGGTTTAGTAATGATAACAATAATGCACTAAAGATGAGTGCATATAAGGTAGGCTAAGGCGATTTGGGTGTACATTTAGGGTGGATTGTAAACAATGTCTTTCATTGATATTTCGAAAATTGAAACATCACTAAAACCAAAAAAGGATAGGCTCGAGGGGTTAACTAGGGTATCGTGTACTAAAGATGAGTACATCGCAGGGTGTGGGTAATTACTCAACCAATGTGGAAGATGTAATTATAATACAGGTTTCAAACAAGGGTTATCCTAATGCCTCTTATCACTTAGTTATTCCTAACTACACAAGTGTAGTCTCACTAGCGATCTCGGAATGCATCACAAAACAAGTTCTAGAATCTATTATACTACCGGTACACTCTCTAAGAATTAAACGTGAATGCTTTTATTCCTAAAGATCTAGGGGCGAACCTCACATTTTTGGGGTGGAATTTGAGTGGTAAACGGTTTTTGTGCTAGTCATATAACTCCTATCCATGAGAAGCTTTATTAAGACTAAAGTTTAGCTCGTACATGTCATAAAAAAATTTAATTTGGATCTAAAATTACCCTAACAGATATTTCTCATAGTTTATTACACAAATTACCAAGGACAAGACAAGTAATCAAGGATAAGAATAGTTTATAAGTTCCCGTTTTATTCTCCCTCCCTACACTTAAACTGAACATTGTCCCCAATGTTCCCCGAAAGTATCACAGTAATGATAAAGGAAGGTAAGTAAGGAAAAAGAAACTAGTACTCCCCTGATTAACTCGGTAGGATCCGTGTGAAGTTGCGGTTAAATTCTTTTCCAAGAAGAATGCATGAGTGTTAAGCTCCATCCAATGTTGTTTCTTCTTCTTGCTAAATATAACTTGCACACTTAAGAAAACAAACGAAACCCTCACGTAAAATCCGCGGTAAAACTATATATGACACAACTACACTAGGATATAATGCTTGTGGAATGGATGTTTGCAGTTTTTCTGGAAAATTAAGACCTGAGAATTTCCAAAATTGATAAGTAGCACAAAAAATGAAAAAATAAGATAAGATGTTTCTGCTTAACCTGGCGTCGTCAGGTTTTAATCCTGATGCCGTCGGGTTGTCATGACAGAAACTAGTCTGCTGCATTTTTCTGAAAAAATTCTAGAAAAATTACATCTTTAAAACCTGGAAAACTTTCTGAAAACATCCATTATGACTCGATACAAGCATTTGAATCTAACAAACACACATATATATCAATTTCACTAATTGCAATTCTCATGTTCATGTTGTTAAAAACATGATGTGATCTTCCCTACACTTATCTTTTTGTAAAATACCTTTATATATAATTAAGACGAGGTTAAAGACAAAATATAGCATTTTCATAATTTATAACATGAGAATAAGCAACAATGAAAAAGATATATGACACACAAACAAGCAAACAATTAACCATTGGTTGCCTCCCACGAAGCGCTTTTCTTTATTTATGGGTCTTGTAGCTAGACTCAAGTCGTGCTCCTATGTGACTTCCTTATCGTCATCTTCTTCCTCATGACGATCTCTATTAGGGTTTTCCATGTTATAGTGATGTCCTATCGTGCATCTTTCACGAAGTCGTCTTCCCCTAATTGGTTCTATATTTCGGTCCTAATTTCAAACAATCCTTATAAACCCAAATATCCTATCTATTACATAATCTACTCCTCTTTCCTATCCTCCTTATTCCTATAGTAGACCTATAGCTTAAGTTCCTTTTCATCATTGGATAATGACAAAAATTTATCAATCTTAAATGGCATTTGGTAAGCTATGTCATCGGTCTCATCCTTGAATCTAACTATCCCTAACGACGGATCATAAGTCATTCCGGTGTGTTCTATGAAGGGCTTTCCTAGAACTACATAGGACAAGCAAGGATCTATAGCCGTACTAATATCTTCCACAATCACAAAATCCGTAGAGTACGTCAAACTACCTACATAAACGGGCAATCCCTTAACTCTACCAAGGAAATTACAACTAACTCTAGGATCATCGGGGTCTTGCCTATTTGGGATAGCTTTTTTGATAACATCAAATAGTCCTGAGTTTCTAAGCGTTAATTTCCCCCTTTATCATCACATTTTGAATATATTATTAGTGAAAACATCCTTATTCCTTGTTATTTCATTTCAGGACGCATTCGAAGTAAGTGTTGGATCGATATACTTTAATCAAACTAAACTAGCTTGTTAAGGTTTAATAACCTCGGATAAATCCTAAGTTATTAACAAAGAAACACCGAGCAATCTTTATCAAGTACGCGAATTTACTTAACAAAGCTAAAAAGAAACTTTATTAATAAAACTCTAAATCGCTTATTATGCGATACTCTAATACAACTCTAAGATATTCGAACTTTTCTCTAAACTCTTAATTCGTAAACTCTAAAACTCTTTTTCCGAAATCGTACATCTAATGCCAATCTAGGAGTCCTTTATAGACTCAAGGATATCCTAGTCGGTTTACAATTGATAACCTTGTACGACAAGTAATCTAAACATGGAATACAATACTTTCCATAAACGAATATAACGATCTTCCGTTCTAGCAAGATTTTGACTTCACCTTGCAAGATACTTTGACTTTATCTTTAGCAAAGACGTTGACTATTTGACTCCTTCCAAGATTTTGCAATTTACAAGTGCTTGATATCTTCAAGATTTGATATCTTCAAGACTTTCATATCCCAACAATCGTCCCCAACTTGAATTCTACTTGCTTGACTTCAAGTTCCTTTGTGAATATATCTTTATGACTTCATCTTTAAAATGGATTGTTCTTTAGTCTTTAGATTATAACTCAGAGAATCGTGCTTTTGTCAAAGTATCTCTTAGAATTGTTTTCTTCACAAGAAAGATCCAAAGAATCTCCATCTTTTAAAACACAAGAACATATGATAGTTTGTACAATAATTCAGCTTGAAGTTGCATACTATTCTCATCACATCTAAGTGAATCATTGAAAATTCAATGGATTTAGAACTCTTTACCAAAGCCATTATCTTTGGAGTAGCCAAATGTTTTGGTGTGTAAGACCATGGTACATTGATAACCATATGATTTTAGCAAACCACCGCCTATCAATGATTTGTTTTGTCTTTACCAAAAGTCGCACCTTCTTCGGACTAGTTAGTTCTTTTATCTAATGGTGAACTAATTACCAATAATGGTTTTTCCACCGCCTTTACCACAAGCCATTTCTTGTGGGCTAGCCAACTCTTCACATTCTTGATATGGTGAGTTGATAACCATCCAACTTATTAGCAAGTTGTCAACTAAAACGGATTTGATATATCTTTACCGAGCCGTTTGCTCATGGATTAGTCAATCCTTTTGTAACCATGGTGGATTGATAACCTATTGATGTTATCATCACAAAACCATTTATTCAACCTTTATTTCGTAAAATATTTATTATTTAGCAAAAGGTTTCATCTAAAATTTATTTAATCGGTTTAATATAGCAAACAAGATTTTGATGAAAGTATCGTTCGACTAGCAAGATTTTGAATAAAAGTACCGATATATCAAAAGTAATTATTCAAATATCATTCATACCGCTTAAAGATCATTCTCAAGAATGGTAGTCCATCCTATAAGCAAATTGATAACCATGCAAGCAATTTCATCACCTCTTCTACTTCCAATCCATGCTCAAGCATTCTTCTCATAAGATCAATCAGAAGAGGGTATCTTCTTTCTGCAAACATGTGAATCAATGTTCCATTTTCCGCTCCAAGACATGAACCCGTTTCTCCAAAGAATCTCCAAGAAACTATCTCCCGCTTTTCTTGATCCTTCCAAATATCATCAAGACTTTTTCATCGCTTCCCACATGGTTATGAGATCCCCTTGTAAAACCAATCCAATCCCTTCTAATGGATTATCTTCAAAATAAGTGTTCACAACATGATATAAGTAGAATAGATCTACTCATCTATTATATGCAAAGAAATCCCATAGCCTTTAAAAACTCCGAAACTTTTATCTTCTTTGTGAAAACCATGTAATCTCCATTCTTAGATTTCTCAACTTTGAAAGCACCGATCTTTGATCCGTTCATCTTCATGTCATTATCTTCATCTCAGATAATCAAAATCTACCACTGAGATAA
The DNA here is from genome assembly GCA_022545495.1 of Chrysanthemum lavandulifolium. Classification (NCBI taxonomy): domain Eukaryota; kingdom Viridiplantae; phylum Streptophyta; class Magnoliopsida; order Asterales; family Asteraceae; genus Chrysanthemum; species Chrysanthemum lavandulifolium. The sequence goes on from CM040245.1 coordinate 45,401,081, forward strand.
TTCTTCAATTCATCACTAGTCTCGCATCTTAATTCAACCTTCTCTTCTTTGAAAACCCGAACATCTGTATCTTCGCTATTCTTTTCCTCTTTAAGCTTTTCTTCCTTTCAAATTCAAAAAGCTTCATCTCTAAAGTCTTTGATGCCCGCAACATCTTTCTTATAAGCTTCTCTCTCAAAGATCATATAACCTCTTCATATCCACATAATTTAGCTTCAGAATCCTTTAAATCCTCTGCTTTTAAGATATGCCATCATTGCATTCCTTTCTTTAGCTAAATTAGGTCTTCTTGTCATGAATCTAACAGTGTTGGAGATCAGAAGGTTCAAATAGCTTTCAAAGATTCAATTCATCTTGCACTTTTTGAGTCGCTTCTCTATTTAGAGCTTGAGCTTCTTGCTCTTCTCTATCTTTTGCATTTAATTCTTCTTGAACTTTTCTAGTCATGAGCTTCATTCCTTGCAACTTCAAATGCTCTAAGTTCTCGCTTAAAGTAAACTTCTTTTCTTAACTTCAACCAAAACACCTTTTCCTTGTCTTTTGGATCAATTGCGTGTTGATCGGCTTCTGGTTGTTCTTCTTCTTGTGCTTCTCTAATAGTAACACCTCCTCTTGGTTGTGACAGATCAAGAATTGTAGCAACTAACTCATCATCACTCGGTGAATGTATGGGTTTAAATCTAGGTTCCTCCTCTTCCTCTATAACAACCGTAGAAGGACCACTTCTTCTTCAAAATTCAAAACCCTTGAGTTATTACTTGTCTCGATAGTTTCATGAAAAGCAGATTTTCATGTTCAAGACCTTGATCTTCAATTATTAGTTCTTCAAGATTTTGAGGTTTAGTCTTTTCTTCGTAACTTTCAATATGAACCAATTCTTCAAGCTTTGAGATTCACTCTCCTTGTTATCATCTTTCTTCTTATCATGTTCTTTCTCCTTATCATCTTCTTTATCATCTTCTTTCAATTTCATTCTTTAAATTTCCTCCCAAATGGATGTAAGATGACTTAGGAACTTTCTTACTTTGTAATTCCTTACGAAGTGCCTTTCGACGCTTGTTCTCCTCCTTAACCCATAAATTAAAACCTTGAATATAGGGTTTAACAAAATTTCTCAACCGTAAGTAATTTCGCTTTAACTTCCTAATAGTTTTAGCTTGTCGCCAATGCCTTGTTCAACCTAGCAAGTGCCTTTGTCAAAGCATAGTTGTCCATAGTGAGACCTTCACGAGGTATAGAATGAGCATCACCTTGAACTTGCGAATGTTCCTCCGAGCCGTAAACAAATGGTTGAGGAGATGGAGTAGGTGTTCTCTCAATCTTTGCTTGGTCCTCGGGACTTGAAGGTTGAGAACTTGGAGAAACATCACCAGAGATGCAAGACCTTCACGAGAAGGTGATTGCGGATGCAAGACTTGTGAAGCGGCACTATTTGAAGCGATGACACTGTGCGAGGCGATACCCTCACTTTCTTCATCCTCTTCAAGACGCATACTTGAACAACTTCCATCATGGAAGTAGTTAAGGGAATATCTCCACCCCTGAATAAATCACTGCGCCTAGCCATGAATGTATAGATTTTGGCTTGTTGCACAATAACAGTTAGTAAAGCAGTAGGTTTAGGAATATCAGCCAATTGCTTGTTTAGAAAAACCTGTATGAACCTCGGATACATCAACCAAGTAGCCCCGGATGATATATGTGATAACATTCCATCCAAAATTAGCCGTGAAAAGTTAAACACCACTGCTCAGTAGCTAAACCAACTCTGCAGATGCAATATTTGACCCAAATCGCTCCCAAGAAGTGCTTTTAGAACTTATGCAATGAAGCAAAACATGAATCAAAAATTTCCATTGAGGACAGAATAAAGCCTTCTTAAAAGTTTGTTCACTCAAAGAACCTTCATAACCAAAATTCCTAAAAGAATCCCAAATCAGTTGCTTATCAAATCTAATAGCCCCATCTTCATCATCAAATAATAAATCTTCACGAATGGAGGCTTCTGTGATCTTGATAGTACGTCCAGCAACAGTTGATCTAATATAATATTCATCCTCCTCCATATTGTCTCTAGCATTAGCCCAAAATTCATTAATCCATGGTTCAATTATATCCGGCTCCACTAAAAGAGCATAACTAAGAGGCGACCCAGTAAGATAATCAATGATATCATAAAACGCCACATTTGCCTCAGTCTTATCCAAATTAGCCACCATATTGTGCTTCGAAACAGTTAAACGATTCACCATTGTTGAAAGAGTGAGCACAATTGAAAGATTGTATCGAATAGTAAAGAAATGGCAATTGGAAGATAAGTATGGAAAAGATATGTAGTAATAATATGAGAGGGAAAATCGGAAAGAAGTTATATATAGATGAGATTTGAAAAATCACAGCCTAAATAACAAAGTTACCGTTATTACCAATTACCCTTCAATATTACCGTTGGAACAAGACTTTAATACGACAAACAAGACTTTCCACATAAGCAAGACTTTCCCAAGCAAGATTTTCCTCAGCAAGACTTTCAGAAATACAAAGACTTTGCTAAAACCTTCATATACACTAAGTATAAACTAACATCCTCCCTTAAGCAATACACGTGACTATATCCAACATCTTATAGTCCTCCCTTAAACATAGCTTAGTAGTTAATCATTCCAATGCTCACGACCAAGTGATTGAATCGTGATACATCAAAACCTTTTGTGAGTAGATCACCACATTGTCATCCGTGTGAACTTTAACCACATTAATGAGCCTATGCTCATAACAGTCTCGATAAATGATGCCTAATCAGATATGCTTTGTCTTGGAATGATACGTGATTCTTCACAATACAAATAGTACTCTCATTATCAATGTTGATAGGAGTATTCTTAAAGTTGAACCCATAATCCAAGAGTTGATTCTCGCATCCATAAAACTTGACCACAACAACTTGCAAGAGCTACATATTCAGCTTCAGAGATGATGTTGTCAGAATTGTCCTTTCTTGCATTGCCATGAAACTAACCTTCTTCCAAGATATTGGCGCCACCACCAGTTGTGGATCTTCTATCATAATTATCACCGTGATAGTCACTATCTCGAAAAAGCTTCTAAGTGAAAAGGTGACTCTCTAGGATACCATAACCCCAAATTAGGTTGTTGTTTCAAATAATGTAATATTCTCTTGACAAAGATTCGTGTGAGAAATCTTTGGTGAGACTTGATATCTTGCACACAAACACACCGCAAACATGATATCGTGCCTTGATGCAAGAAGATACATAAGAGAGCCAATCATAGATCCAGATAACTTGACTTCAACAGTCATCCATCTTCATCTTTTCCCAATGAATTGATAGATTTTATTGGTGTAATGTACCTTCATACCATCAAAATTGAACTTCTTAAGTATGTCAAGAACATACTTGTCTTGGCTAATGAAAATTCCTTCCTTGGACCGCTTAACCCGAAGTCCTAAAAGAATGTTAACTCTCCCATTGAACTCATTTGAAATTCCTTCGCATCACCGCTCAAACTCCTTAACCATGGACTGCTTGGTAGCCCCAAAGATAATATCATCAACATACACTGTATTAACATGATATCTTTCTTGTCTCTTGATAAATGTAGTCTTGTCTATAGCTCCCTCCCGTATCCATGTTGTAATAAGAATGTAGAGAGCCTCTCATACCAAGCTCTAGGTGCTGATGAAGACCATATAGAGCCTTCACCACCTTATAAACTTTGTTAGGATGCTTAGGATCTTCAAAACACGGAGGTTGTTTCACATACACCTCTTCAAGAATAGTGCCATAAAGAAATGCACTCTTGACATCCATCCGTATACTTGAAAACCCATATAAGAAGCAAAAGCAAGAAAGATTCTAATAGCTTCAATCCTTGCCACAGAGCAAATACCTCATCATAATCTACCCTTCTTCCTGCCTATAACCCCGAGCAACTAACCTTGCCTTGTTCTTGATAACATTGCCTCTTTCATCTCTTTTGACTCTAAAACCCATCGGTTCCAATAACTCTCTTCCCATCCGGAAGATCACATAAAACCCAAACCTCTTGAAGTTTAAATTGAAGAAGTTCTTCCCGATAGCTTCAACCCGCCTTTCTTTAGTCAAAGCTTGAGCAATATTCTTGGGTTCTTCTTGAGAGATAAAACAGTGAATAAGGTGTTTGATGATCCTTATGATTTAGCCTGCTTTTGTTTATACACAAAGCTAAGTAAAGCATTATGAGGTTTTGTGAAACCCTTAGCTTTGTGTCTTGTCATTACTCCGTAGAAGGACCAATGATTTGATCTGTTGGATGATTCTTATGAATTGTAAGATTGAGACCGTGGAACTTCATATGTATCATCTAAGTTAGTATAATCAAGACCTTCATTGGAATTTGTGAAAATACCTTCATCTTCAAGCTCATCATCGCTTTCTTCTAGCTCGGGCATGGTAGGATCATCCAAATCATCTAAAGTCTCGACAAAAGGTGCAAGAAGATTTGGTTGAAAGTCTTGTCCAAATCTCAGTAAGAGTACTCAAGATGTGCTTGCTTCTTCTTCTTTGCTTCTTCATAAGCTCTCCTTTGTTCATCTGTGTAAGAATGTGCTAATACATCTTGAAGAAGCATCGATTAAGTTCCTCTTGAATAGATTGATCCTCGCAGATAATGAGGATGGTTGTGCATCAAGATTTTGTTTTGGAGAAACAAGATTTTCTTAGGAACATCAAGATTTTGATTTGGACTCATAGGATTTTTATCAGAACAAAGATCGATCTAACATGAACATCATGAACAACATAATGAATATCTTCTTCAATGTGTAAAGGTTGATTTTGTTCTCTAACGGTACATAATTCATTGAAGGAGATAAAATCTCAAGATCAAACATCCAATCAGGACCTTCCTTTCTCATTGTCTTGATCCTCTAAAACTCAACATGAAGACGGCCTTGAATCTTCTTAGTAACTCGTTGTAGACTCTGAATCCTTTACTGTTAGTGCAATATCCCAATAAGTAACCTTCTTCAGACTTGCCATCAAACTTCCCCAAATTATCAATAGTGTTCAATATAGTAAGAGGGCATCCAAAAGGCTTCATAAAACGAATGTTGGGTTTATTGCCCATCAGCAATTCATAGGGTGTCTTCATCTGTGGTTTTGAATAGGGAGATGAGAATCAGCAACATGGTCCTTGCGACTTCAATCAAGGTTCTATTTTTCCTCTCTCGCAACACCATTTTGTCATGTGGTGTTCTAGCAATACTAAACTCCCTTTTATGCCTTTATTTGCACAAAAATCATCCATAGGCTTGTTCTTGAATTCGGTTCCATTGTCACATCTAATACCTCTAACCTTGAGTCTTAATCGATTTTCAAGTGCTATTATAAGAGTTTGAATAGCATCAAAGGTATCATCCTTAAAGCCAAAAAGAAAACCCAACTGAATCTACTACAATCATCAAGAACAACCAGACAAGATTTCTTTTATTTAAACTTGCCACGAGACAGTCCAAATAAATCCATGTGTAATAGCTCCGTGGTTCTCGATATTTCTTTCATCAAGCTTCTTGCAAGAAGCTTTGTGTTGTTTACCCTTCTTGCATGCCAAACATGATTGATCATTCCTGTAAGTCTTTGAAGGTAAACCTCTAACTAAATTTCCTTTGACCAATTTGTTGATGTTCTTGAAATTCACATGGCCCAATCTTCTATGCCATTGATGTGCCTCTTCAGATGTTGCTTTAGCCACCAAACATGTGGCTCTACCATAAGAATGTAGACTCTTCATGTCTAAACTATACACATCATTTGTCCTTGGTACCCTTAGAACTACCAAGTCTTCATCAATGTGTTTGAAGTCGAAGAAAGGATAAGACATTCGTGTCGGTGAACAACACAGATGCTTTTATCACGATTTGAGAGATCGACAACAAGTTGAACTTCAGCTCCTTCACATATCCGACATTCTCAAAATCAATTCTCCCACTTTAATTGTTCCTTTCCTGTAATCCTTCCTCCATTGGGATCATTCCCAAATGCAACTTTTCCTCCACTAATACTTCTAAAATCGACAGATTTCTTTATCACCGTCATACTTCCAGAGCAACCACTATCCACAATAAGATGATCTTTAAGCTCCTCTTCCGGTTGCCACGCACACAAAGAAACAAGTTAGAAACTTTTAGGAACCCAAGCCATTATCGACTTGTGTTCCCTCGAGAAGTCACAAACTCAAATTCCTTGAGTATGTAGTTCTCACTATCTCTCGATTATGATCCAAAATTATCTTTTGATGTTTAGCATGTGGATTTTCAAAACTCTCGGTTTTTCAACATAAATTTCTTTCACCGATTATTAGTCTTTTCTCTTGACACAAAACATCTCGATTCACTTTTTGTTGAACGTGATCGTATGTCTCCCAGCCAGCTTCTTTCCCTTTTAACCCATTCGCTTTAACAGAGGTTCTTGTGATCTAGATCCCTATATGAACTGTGATAACTTCTAGGTTGATAATGAGGTCTCCTAGAATTTCTATCCCAAGTATGGTTTTCAAGACTTTGTCTCCGAAAGCAAAGACTTTGGAAAGTACCGAGATATCAAGTTCTTCTCCGATGTGGGTATCTATGGTCCGTGTGAAGTTTCGTGATTAACCCTATTAGAATTAGTCCAAACGGTTTGTGCTCTAGGTCTCTGATTGTTAGACTTATTCCTTGGAAACTTGCTTAGATATTCTGAGTGTGCATCACAATCTTTGATTAAATGAGTAGGACTATAACACACAAAACACGCTTTTGACCCATATGACCAAAGTGATTTCTTCTATGTCTATGCCCAAAATTGTTTTGCCTTCTCGAGGACCGATAAAATTTGTTTTGACCAAAATTATCCCAAAAGGTTTAGCGAAGACTTGTTTTGAAAAGGTTTTGCGAAGATATGCTTGGGAGCAAGACTTTGATTTAAAGGTACTTCTTTGATTTTGAACATTGTTTTCACAGCTTTTGGGTTTCTCGGTCCTAGATTTAGCAATTAGCTTATTCTCGAACTCTAGACTATCTACTCCATAACGAGAAACATCGCCCTAGAGGGTGATGACTAATGGGATGGGGAACAAGATGATAACCATTGTCTTTCTTAGGAGGTGGTTCACTTATCGAGCCTTCATTACTAGATGAATCTAAATAGTTAATGAGCTCATCATCACTAGTAGTTATATCCTCAAAATCACCATCATCCTTATCACTAGGTTGATTTTCTTCTACATTACTAAAGTCCATTCCAAATCCTAAGCCCTGTTCTAATGTAAGCCCTTCTCTGCTTTTCAACATACTCGAATATGGGACAGCCGACTCTTTCCAAGCATCAAACTTAGCTACCAAATCATCTCTTTCCTTAGTTAATTTCTCAATTTCACAATTTTACGCTTAGTTTCCATTCACTAAGTTTCAACTGATAATCTCGTTGTTCATATTTTTCACCAAGCCATTTCATTATTTTCATGTGTTATGATTTTAGCTTCTATAGACTCTAAAGTGATTTGATAACTGCTACCTCGCACCTAGCCCTAATACAATTATCTCTTTCAATCACATAATCATAAGCAATTTTGATAGAATTCACAACATTTGAGCATACCTCGTAGATAGGAGACCGAGTTGGTGAAGTAGCCACCATAGCAAGAAGAACAGATCATCTTCACTTTCTTTGCTCCAATCAAAACCTCCAAAGCCATCATCGATTCCAAAACGGCATGCGCGATTCTTCATCAAAAGCGAAGCTCCCATTCAATGCTTCCACCGTGTCTTCAACCGCATCTTCCATCGCTACCATACAAGAAGTCACCGGTTCATCATCAAACTCTTCACTCCAACAACTTCGATAAATTCTCTTGAGCAACCAAAGCCTTTGTGTCGCCATCGGAATTTCCTTGAGCTCAAGTTTAGGCTTCTCGGATGTTCTGCTTGCTTGATACTTAGCAAACCTCGCACTCTTTGCAAAGTGACCGCTTTTGACAATTGAAGCATTCAATTTTAGATTTGTCAAAAGTTATTCCTTGTTTCGGTTTGAAATCAATGTTTTTGCTGTCTTTTTCATGTACTTTTGATTCTTGCAATGATCAAAGCAACTTGCCACCGATATCAATTTCCTCAAGTGCATCTTCTTCAACTGCTAGATCCTCTTCATAAGTGACAGTAAACTTGCTTGTTGTGCAAAGAAGGAGCACACAACTTCATCCGAGTTCAAAGTGGTTGATGGTGAGGCTCATTGAGTATATGATGGGGATTATAAACGGCAGATTTGAGAACAAGATTTGAGGAGAAGCGATGATTTTGAAGCATTGCTTTCTTTTCGATGACGTAAAAGCAATCTTGTGAGATTTAGAATTTGGTTGACCACTCATCTCATGTTCATACACCTTCAATTGATGATAAAGATCATCAAAGTCCATAACCTCCAATCCTTGTTGTCCTCTCGATCATAGTAGCAATCACATGCCATGTAGATGGCAAACTCCTTAAAAACTTCAAATTAGCATCCTCAACTCGATACTTACGCTTTGTATAACTCCAACATGTTGAGGAGATTCTGAACCCATCATATGCAAAGATCAAGACTCTCTTTCTCCTCACTGTGAATGTTTCAAACCATTGCTTCAAAGAAGTTTCACGTGCATCTTCTGAGGCTTCATTCCTCCAACTGGTCTTGAGTGCAGCCGAGTCGCTTAGCATCTTTAGCATCGTGAAATTTAAGAAGATGACCATCTCGAATAGCGACAAGAGAATGTTAAGAGCCTTCTTGATTCCTTAGGTTGCTTGTGGTAAACCGCTTTTGGTGCCAAAGGTTGTCCAGAACTTGAATGTGTTCTCGAACAACTTCATTCCCATTCACAATTACATTCCACGAGCATGATCTCGTAATGGCAATATATTGCCTCATCTTCATGCACCGTAGATCATATTCTCCTTCTTAATAATCGGAATTACGAGTGAGGTGATTGAGGTGGTGGAATTTCAATCGACATCTTGAAAATTTGTAGGGTTTCTTCCTAGTCGAGTTTCCACACAAGCTCGATACCACTTGTTGGATCGATATACTTTAATCAAACTAAACTAGCTTGTTAAGGTTTAATAACCTCTGATAAATCCTAAGTTATTAACAAAGAAACACCGAGCAATCTTTATCAAGCACGCGGAATTTACTTAACAAAGCTAAAAAGAAACTTTATTAATAAAACTCTAAATCGCTTATTATGCGATACTCTAATACAACTCTAAGATATTCGAACTTTTCTCTAAACTCTTAATTCAGTAAACTCTAAAACTCTTTTCTCGAAATCGTACATCTAATGCCAATCTAGGAGTCCTTTTATAGACTCAAGGATATCCTAGTCGGTTTACAATTGATAACCTTGTACGACAAGTAATCTAAACATGGAATACAATACTTTCCATAAACGAATATAACAGATCTTCGTTCTAGCAAGATTTTGACTTCACCTTGCGCATTTTTTGACTTTATCTTTAGCAAGACGTTGACTATTTGACTCCTTCCAAAGATTTTGTAATTTACAATGCTTGATATCTTCAAGATTTTGATATCTTCAAGACTTTCATATCCCAACAAGAAGGAAACGCAATTGGACATTTTCAAGAACTATTGATTCGACTTTCTTTAATTACGGGCGTAACCAAGTGATGAAGTTACGATGCAACTAAAGATTTTGAAGACTACGGCGTAACCCTCACTTAGGTTACGTCGAACCATCGATTACATAGACTACGGCGTAGCCATCGCCTTAGCTACGCCGTAACCAAGATTTACACCTGGATTATAGTAGCTACGGCGAACACCAAACAAAGTTACGCCGTAGCCAATGGATAAACACCAAGATTGAAGGAAGTTACGACGTAATTACACGATAAGGTTACGCCGTAACTATTTTGAAGCCTATACATAGTCGATGATTTCATTAGTTTTGATATCTCTCCTTTCCTAAACCTTCTAGGGTTTAGGAGATCAAACACGTAGAAGAAGCATGGTTTAGAGAATGAATAACGAAGTCCTCGCTCACGATTTCCTTGTATTCGAGTTTGGATTCTTTTTATATTTTCTAGATCTTATATTATGAATTCATGTTATTAATTAAAGCTTGTATTTATGTTATCGTTATTCTCTATAATTCTTTATAGACATTTTCTAGTCTTTTCATAGATCGCTAGCCTTGGTAGTATTATAAGCTTGGTAGTATCTAAAGGTCGGGAGATATGACCAACCTACTTTGCCTAATAGATAGCTAAGTATGGGAGGAATTGGCCATAGTACGACCACTCTTCGTGTGCGAATTGACCAAATGATCACTTATCAAGTGGAGGTATTTAAGAGGTTGGGGAATCTTAGTTCCTAACAATGGGTTCCTACCATCTAGATCTAGTAGATTTGGTGCTTAATGACTGCTATTAGGTTGCCGAATGATCCCGGGTGACCCGCTCATCTTGGTGAGGAATCTAAGAACCATAGGCCATGACTTAATCGACCAAAAGGAGTCGGTGATAATTAACCACTATATTGAATCTTGGTATCGGAAGCAATTCATATTTGTAGTCTTTATTAAGCTTCATTTATCTATCTCTTTTACCTAAATGTTTGGTGTCGTGTGAGTAGAATATTAGCATATCTATGGATTACATAAACCCTGCTCACCCATATATTATTAATATTTTATCTAATCATCTTAGTTCTTTCAAGGTCATGCCTCTTGGGACGATACTGGATTTACCTAAGGCTTTACTACGCCCGATCGGGTACTGCCCATCGCGATGTGTCTATCCTAAGTTATTCAAGTTTTATAAATATTAAAAGCGGATAAAATAGCATATCGCCTTTTTGGCGCCGTGTCGGGGAGCATTTAATGAAAGATCAAAGGTATTTCATTATTTACCTCTTTAAGAGATTTGAGCACTTCCATAAGGTACGTTTTAATCTCTCCTATTACAATATTTCATAGTTAATATTCAGACGCTATAAGTTACTGATAACTACTTCATTGAGTTACGACGAACCGTATTGCAATTTATTAAAATTACTATAAAATCTTTTTGACTAATTAGTTACAACGTAACCTCTTTATAAGAATTACGACGTAACCACTATAAAATCGATTTATATATAAAAAAATAAAAAAGCTGACCTTTAATTAAAATTGATTACGGCGTAATCCTTATTTGGATTACGACGTAACCCTTTCACAACCTACTAATATTCTAAAAATATTAGTTACGCGTAACTATAGTTTCAATTACTTGTAACTATCATGGCGATATAAAACTAGGGTGTGCATGGTTCGGTTTGGGTGGGTTTTGGCTAAACCGAAACCAAACCACAATGTTCGGTTTTGTAGAACCCAAAACCGAAACCGCTCGGTTTTTAGCGGTTCGGTTTTTTCGGTTTGTTAGCGGTTTCGGTTCGGTTTTTCGTTTCTAACCGTTAATATTTGGGTACGGCCAAATTATACCAACAAACTTGTTTTACGACAAATTTAGTTATTCTACTTTACTTTTTTCAATCTAACCATAATAATGTTTATTGCACAATTCTACAATTACAAACATATAAATGAGACATACACATACAAGTGAACATACGTAGTATAATCATTATCGAATACTTATTGATATACTCACACAAAACACGCAACGCGACAAACACCCATATAAATGTAAACGTTAAGATAAATATATTATAAATCCACCACAAAATGAATATGAATTTATAAATTTGATTTATTTAGTTATTTAATCATATTATATTAATTAGATATTATTATATAATAAAACCGATTCGGTTCGATTCGGTTTTGGGTTTGTTTTTGGATGAAAACCAAACCGAACCGTATTTTTCGGTTTACGAAAAATAAAACCGAACCATCGGTTTTAGTTTCGATCGGTTTTTCGGTTCGGTTTTTCGGTTTTGGTTCGGTTTCGGTTTTTTCGTTTGTTTTGCTCACCCTAATAAAACCTTACGAAATAAAAACTAGGTTTTACACAAACTTTCACCACCATTACAAACAAGAAAATTTTCTATTTGAAAATTTTTCGAGCTCTCCTCATCATTATCAATCTTCATGGTGGTAAGACCTATCTTTACTCTTTTTTTGGATTTGTTTCTTTTGATTATTTCAATTAGGGTTATATTTTAATATTTTAGGGATCTTGCCTATTTGAATTGTTTATTGATATTGGTTTGATTAATGGATAATTTTGATGATTTCCCTATGCTATTTTGATTCGTGTCTATGACTATAGTTCAATTTGGGTATTTTGGCTTTATTTAAATGGGTTTTAGGTCAAACGCAAACTTAGTGGGTTAGGCGCGTCCCTCAAGACTATAGGTTAAAATTTATCAAAACCTTTCACCCCTTGTGAAAAATTGATGGTTCGGCGTAATCTATTACGTAATTGAAACATCTCAAGTCTCGAGTTTCTAGGAAAGTTACGGCGTAATCGGGGGTTTAGTTACCGTAACCTTTATATCCGCAATTACGGTGTAGAAGTTTGTCATAGCTACGCGTAACCTTTGAAATTTTCTAATTACTACGTGCACGCTTATCTTTGATTCTGCCAGTAACTGTTTATCGAAGGTCCGCGCTTCATCGTTTCTTGTCTTATTTTCGTGTGCAAACAACCCCGAATTGGCCTAGGTTTTGGCACACTCTAATCTTGGTATTAGGCAACCGTGCGTGGAAGAGTATGAAAAATTAATGGCAAAGGATATCACCAACCCGAGGCTCCTAACTTTGAGGCATTTGGTACTTTGGCAAATGGGAAGGCTAGTCGGAGATTGAGAAAGTTTTGCAAGATCAAGTTCACATGTTCTGCTGAGGATTTCACATGTACTGCTTGGTTGAGGTTGTTTAGGATCACGGAGCCGGTCATTCCGGAATATGTTCGTGAATTCCTTACTAGTGTGGAGTTTAAGACAGAGGTTGATGATGATGAAGTGGATTCTATGTTTTTCCAGCTTGGGGGCGTTTGGAGGAGATTAACTCTTAGGGAGTTTACTATGCGTATGGGTTTGTACACCGAGGAAGAGATGGAGACCGAGGCTTTTAAGCGGTTCTATAACACATCTTTGAGAAGAAGGATGAGAATCAAGCCCTTCTCGCTTATTTTGACCGGATCATTGCACGGGGGTTATAATCCGAGGAGCCCTCCGTCTTATGTTATGGTGAGGAGCCCCATTCGCTCGACTCGTGCACCCGCTTCTTGCCTCGCTTATCCGAGCAAGGCACTCACCAAGGAGAAGATGACCATGGATGATCCTTATCTCGATGTAGGGAATGGAAGGAGGAAACAACATTGATGTTCCTTATTATTTGGCTAGGTTTATGGTTGTGGGTGCTAAGGGGTTTTCTAGTAGGAGTCCTTTGTGAGGCACATTTCATCGGAAGATTAGCTAGGAGTTTTGATCTTATGACCGATGAAGCTTTGGCCCGAGTGACCATTGGTAGGGATACTATTTTGATTGGCCTGCCTAAGCTAGTGGAGTTAGGGATTTGCATCCAGGATGTTTATGGTGCGATTCACCTAGCTGGATCTGCCCCTAGAAGGGAAGAAGGGGAAGCTAGTGGTGCAGGTGGTGAAGCCGAAGAAGAAGCCGAGGAGCAGGTGCCCTTGGGACGTAGAAGGGCACATGTGAATGTTGGGGAGAGATTGCAGATCATTGATGAGAGGCTTGAAGGAATGTCATCCCACTTCAACGAGGAAATTGAAAGCCTTGAAGTGGGTCTATATGGTCTTTGTAACAAGTTTGAGGGTTTTTCAGGTACATTGGATAAGGTGCAGCAGCTCCAGCAGGATTTATTTCATTGGAGTGCAGATTGGACTAGCCAGATGCTTCAGCATATGCATTTGAGCCACCCTAGGTGGGAAGGTCTGGAGTACGTGTACCAGCCCAACATTTCCGATGTCGGATTCCAAGGAGGAGTGGCTTACATGCATCCCGGCGCCACTCCTGGAAGCACCACGAGCACTCCATATGATCCCTCTCAATTCCACTCCATGGATCATGATCTTCCTGGGGACCAGTGATTTACCCATTTGATGAAACAATTTGAAACAATTTTAAAACTATTTGAAACTTATGTCTGTAATAACTTAACTATGTGGGTATTTTCTCGTTCTATCGTTAATTGTACCCGTCGGGTACAAAATTTTCATGTTACGCTGTGCAGGTTTTTGTTCTGTGATGCAGTTACGGCGTAACCTTAGGTTTAGTTACGCCGTAACCCCTGCTGCAGTAGGCAGTTATCGAAGCAACATTAGTTAAGGACCATTCCAGTTTCTACACACATTAGCCGTCCCATGACCCTCCTTCAACCTTTAGTGAGACATCTTGAGCAACCATTCGAGAGGGAAGTTTATATCTTTCTTGATTGTTTTTCATTTCAATTTTATTTTTCCTTTTTCTTCGTACAAATGGGACTTTGTACACTTCAAGTGGGGGGATAGGAATAGAAATGAAGTTTATGATTACTTAGCTTACTTGCCCTAATTTTCTAGTTGGTTTCAAAATTTTAAGCTAATTTGAAAAAATTTGTCATATTTTTTAACCAATCTAGAATCACATAAGCCGAGCACACTATAACCCTTATTGCCATTGGTGAGATTTAGCCTTTCTGTTTCCCCCATTTTTACCCAATTCTACCATAAATTGAGTGTGTCGATAGTATTGTAAACTTTAGAACTTGGCTTTTACATCACTTCGAGACCATAAATGAGTAGTGTATCAAGTTAGCTTGGTGCATTTGGAAAAGGCGGTTTGAAAAAAAGTAAATGTTTTAGGATTAAACCCAAATAACCCATATGTGTTCACTTATGTGCGTTTATCGATTAGTCGCATTGGCTTTTCATCCCCCGTGTTAACCCTTTTTGTTGCACTTATTTTTAGTGCAAGATACCCCTAGTTACACCCTTTTGAGCCTACCCTTTCATTTCCTAACCCTTATTTTCGTACAACCTTACACCTTAGCCTACCGTGTAGTTTTACCTTTTACCTAGAAGCCATTGTTCGCTCTAGTTTGAGGTTCAAATAAAGAAGCGTATATCATCATCTACATCTCGCTAAAGATCTCAAAGACCCCAAGTAATCACCTTATGCTTGGTTCAGTGGGGGAAATATATCATTGTATCTCAAGCATATCATGTTATTAATTAAAAAAAAATTAAGCATGATTGTTTATAGTGCGAAAAGTATAAGCACTACATGAAGAAAATTAGCATTAATCTTCTCAATCTGTTCTATGGTTGGAAGAATAGTCCAAGAATAAATTATGATGGATTCCTGAGGCATGTCTTGACCATTTGAAGATGAACCTTGAATTATTTGTTGAATGGTGGCAACTCGGTTTTAAGCTAAAATTATTTGTTTTCTTTTTCCTTTTCACCCATTAAAAATTCCCATGCCATCCTTACCCTTTTTGTCGTGAAGCGTATCTAGGTGATGCGATGAGCAATCCTTGATGTCTTGGCCATGGATTTGGTCATGTATCATTGATTTTGTCCACTTTGCCATGACACGTTAGTAATGACACCACCCCTAAGCCTTTGAAACTCAACCCAACATTGCTTTCTAAAATTTGTCTTAACCTTAGCTCTAGTGGTGGAGTTGTGTGTAATAGCCAAGCTTATGATAGAATACTTACTATGACCGTGCAATCGAGTGATCACCCCCGAAATTTACACTTATAATAGGATGAGTGAGAGTGTTTTCGTTCCCATTTCGTGAGGTGTTAGGCTCTTATCAATATTCTAGCATGGAAATTAAAACTACACGTGTATCTTTTGCGGTCTAAATTAGTCTACTTGAGGGCAAGTAGAGTTTAAGTGGGGGGATATTTGATAACATCAAATAGTCCTGAGTTTCTAAGCGTTAATTTCCCCCTTTATCATCACATTTTGAATATATTATTAGTGAAAACATCCTTATTCCTTGTTATTTCATTTCAGGACGCATTCGAAGTAAGGAAACTGCAATTGGACGTTTTCAAGAACTATTGATTCAACTTTCTCTTAATTACGGCGTAACCAAGTGATGAAGTTACGACTAACTAGATTTCAAGACCAACCTCGCCAGGTTATGTCGTAACTACTGATTACATAGACTACGGCGTAGCCATCAGCTTAGGCTATGTCGTAACCAAGATTTACACTGGATTATAGCAGCTACGGCGTAACACCAAACAAAGTTACGCCGTAGCCAATGGATAAACACTGAAGATTGAAGGAAGTTACGACGTAACTACCTGATAAGGTTACGCCGTAACTATTTTGAAGCCTATACATAGTCGATGATTTCATTAGTTTTTGATATCTCTTCTTTCCTAAACCTTCTAGGGTTTAGGAGATCAAACACGTAAGAAGAAGCATGGTTTAGAGAATGAATAACGAAGTCCTCGCTCACGATTTCCTTGTATTCGAGTTTGATTCTTTTTATATTTTCTAGATCTTATATTATGAATTCATGTTATTAATTAAAGCTTGTATTTATGTTATCGTTATTCTCTATAATTCTTTACGACATTTGCTAGTCTTTTCATAGATCGCTAGCCTTGGTAGTATTATGTTTGGTAGTATCTAAAGGGTGGGAGATATGACCAACCAACTCCGCCCGATAGATAGCAAGTATGGAGGAATTGGCCATAGTATGACCACTCTTCAGTGTGCGAATTGACCAAATGATCACTTATCAAGTGGAGGTATTTAAGAGGTTGGGGAATCTTAGTTCCTAACAATGGGGTTCCTACCATCTAGATCTAGTAGATTTGGTGCTTAATGACTGCTATTAGGTTGTCGAATGATCTCGGGTGACATGCTCATCTTGGTGAGGAATCTAAGAACTATAGGCCATGACAAATCGACCAAAGGAGTCTGGTGATAATTAACCACTATATTGAATCTTGGTATCGGGAAGCAATTCATATTTGTAGTCTTTATTAAGCTTCGTTTATCTATCTCTTTTACCTAAATTTCTGGTGTCTGTGTGAGTAGAATATTAGCATATCTACGGATTACATCAACCCTGCTCACCCATATATAATCAATATTTTATCTAATCATCTTAGTTCTTTCAAGGTCACAGCCTCTTGGGACGATACTCGATTTACCTAAGGCTTTACTACATCCGATCGGGTATCGCCTGCTAGTATGTGTCTATCCTAAGTTATTCAAGTTTTATAAATATTAAAAGCAGGATGAAATAGCACATCATTTTTTCATTACCCAATTTTAGTATGTACTAGTCATGATGTTTATTGGGGACTTGCGATTAATGTAGGCCTTTGCCATGAAAAGATGTCTTATGCAACAAGGTATGTTGAGATTCCAAGGATTTCCAAAGATGTTTATGGGGTATCTCCTAACATACATGTGACAACGGTCGCGCACTAGGTGTGGGTTGCGTTAAAGTTCCTCTTCCGTAGGAAACTTATTGAAGTATTCATCACCTACTTTGTCTACTTCATTGGTCGATTCTTCCTTAGGAGTTTCAATAACCTCAAGCACCGCCTCATGGTTCGATTCATCACTATTCCTATTTGGTTTACTAAGGTGATGGCATTGACAAATTGAACATGCTTGGATGAAGATGGATCCATAGTTTCAAGTACATACTGGGTCCTTAATCATAACACTAGAAGCTTGGGAGAATGAGTCGGTATGGCATGAACCTTCTACAGGGTCTTCCTATCACTATTAGTCATAGCTTTCAAAAGTTTATCTATTTCCTATCCATCTCGGCTTGTTATTGGTTAAAGCATTCCGAAAGCTCGGCTATTTGGACTTCTTGGGATGTAATTAGGTGTTGCATCATCCATTCTAGGGTTTGTTGACTAGAGCAGCAGATTGGGACCATGGCAAATCGTTAGAGGTGAATTCTTTGGTTTGACCCCAATTATAGTCGGGTTTGCCCTCCACGCTTCTCGGGCTTCATTGAAAGTCCTAGGTCCGGTGTTGTGGGAATCTTAATCCCATTCCATTGGTACGAGGATCGTAATCACTGGAAGCTTGTTCAGACGCCTCGCAAGCACGTAGTGTCTTGAGGACCACTACATATCTTACACAAGGAGGAGACCTTGTTCACTTGGCGTGAAGACTTAGGATTTTCGTAGGAGCTCATCAGGAATTTGACTTGATCTTCAAGTTCGAGCATCCTACGATTGGAAGATTGTGAGTCAATAGGAGGCAAGGATATTGCCTTGATGGTTTTGGGCAACTCACAGGGGTCATTCCAACATTCGTTGTCATAGAGGGCAAGGTCCTCTATTGTACCCCACGATTCTTCCGCGGTGAGTTCACTAAGTTTGCCACCGGCCGCTTGGTCGATGGTTTGCCTAGTTGAGAAGTTGACATGATCGTAAAAGATTTAGACTTGAAGCCAAAGATCGATGCCCCGATGAGGGACTTCGTGGAGTAAGTTCTTGAATCAAGTCCATGCCTCGAGAGTTTTGCCTTGACGTTGTTGGAACATCAAGATGTCATTCCTAAGTTTGGTAGTTCTCCGATGGGAAAATTGGGTGAGGAACGAGTGGAGAGATCATCCCAACTTGAGATGGATCTCGGTGGGAATCGCCAAGCCAATTACTAGCTTGGTCCCGTGAGAATTGGAAGAGACGCAAGCGCTGCGGTCTCCCGAGTGGTAGCATCAATGTCGATAGAGTCAACAATTTTAAGGAAGTCCTCGAGATGTCGATTAGGATCTTCTAACGAAGTCCATGGAATGCACATCCGCTTTGCACCAACCGATGGTGTCGGATCGCAGGCCGTAGTTTGAGCTTGATCGGGAGCTCAATGGTGTTCCTATAGCCTTGGTGGCTCTGTTAGAGTATTCACCAAGAGTACATGCACCTCTTGGCGGGTCAATTGGTGGTGGTCGAACGGAAGTGGTTGATTTGGTGGGGGTTCTCGCTTGAGGGGATTGGCCCCTTCCATGATGAAAAGTGACAAGGCTACTAACAAAGGCACGAAGAAGGGGGATAGACTACAAGAAAGCTAATGAAAATAGAAAAATCTTACTTGATAGGAATCAAGCAAGGAACCTAAAGGAGATAGAGATCTAACTAGCTATTCTATTCCGTGCGCGCCAAAACTTGATGCGCCGCACGAAGCACGTTCGGGTCAAAGGAACTTCCTTTTCATCGAGCAAGTTTTCAACCACCCAGGCAAGGAACCTAATCGTTGTAGTGTAGTATTGGGTAAGCCTCGGGATTGATATCGCTCTCTGGGGAATAGGATGCTAGTAATAAATTTATGACGAGAAGGTGGGGTTGAGGATGATTCTTTTTTTATCTTTAATTGGTTTTTTAGAAAGCTAAGGTAAAATCTCGGGGGCAATTGGTTTGGGGGTGGTACTTCTACCAATTACTCTACTTATCTAATTGTCTAATACTACGGGTAGTTTATGTCTAATTGATGTGTGCTCGTATGATGATTAAAAATATGTTTACCTAGATACTATTACTCCCTAGTTATCTTTTATTGGTCAGTTGAATTTTCACACCTTATCTTAACGCGTTGTATTCTTAAGGTCGAGGGTATGCGTGTGCCCTAGTTCTTCGAGGTTATCTCTCGGTTATGACGCACGAAGTCGGTGGCCTAAGCTATCTCATTCATAAACCACACATTCATAAAGCATACTCAAGCAATAAATACAACGAATGATGCCTAGTCGCACTACTAAGATAATTACAATTAAAATAAGAAACAACGTAATAATAATCAATAACTAGGTTTCATAGATCTAAGAAAACACACAAGAAATTTAGCTAGACATGGTAAACAAGCAAGCATACACACAATCAATTGAAGACATAATGATACTTTGGATTAAAATACTTATCTCGATGTGTAAAATAGGCACGGGACCCTAAGATACCGCCCAAGTCGGACTACAAACGAATTAGGGTTTTACTCCAAAAGTCACCTCCCTAAATGCGTAAAAATAGAATTCTATATAGTTTTACACATGCGACCATCAACTTTTGATGGGAAGCCGTCACTTCACCGTCATTAGGGTATCTTTCCGCCGAGTCATCGATGGACGGTGTCACCCAGAGTTGTGACACCTTCGCCTCTTCGATGGGACATCGCCTTGATTCGGATTTGGGCCGCCTTGAGATGAAAAGTCCGAGTGATGCCCTTATTCTTCAAATCCACGACGTCAAGTTATATGAACAAAATTTCCACCGAAATGTCTGGTGCATGTTTTGATCAAATATGTATATAGGGACGGTATTGCCTTTGAATGTGATGCCTTGTTCATTTTGAGACTTGAGTGGTTTCGATTTTGACTTTGCCATTTTCTTAATGTACTCACCCTTTTCATCCAAATGTGCTTCATTCCGCATTTTGCTTCCAAGAGACCTAAAAGTGAAAAGGAACAAAATTAAGCAGTAACGGATATAAAAGTGGTCGATTTAGGGCTTAAATGACCCCAAAAAAGTGTACATTTTAAATCCTTATTAGTAGTAGCCAAGGTACAAAGAAATTTTTTAGTGGAGTGGGTATGTTTTATTTGCATTTCTTTGGTGTTTGAATGTAGGTGTATAAATTCTTGTGCGTATAAGCATAATCGATTGTGAGTTTCTTTGTGTAGTCGATAGCATGAAATAATTTCGTGTATTTGAGTTTGAGTCGACCAAAGTGTTTCTTGACACCACAAATTTACGAAAGGGTGTTTAAACAAGTAATGGAATTTAATCACATAATGAGAAAATGAGACATGTTAAACGTACATAACTCGAGATTGTTGATTTTGGTTGAAAATCTCATGATATACCAAGTTTAAAATAGAGTGGGAAGTTAAAACATGAGTTCCTAAATTGTTTACGTGTCCCGTTTAAGTTTTAGACGTGATTCAGGATGTTTTGATTACATGTTGAAAATCGTTAACGTGTAAAATATACTTTCGAGTGTGTTTTTATAAAAGAAATATAAAAAAATTTAATATTGGTTCAAAAATGAGTTTGTTAGACTTAACCATACCATCTATGCGTCGGCTCATGCGCGAGCTCGTGTTTCAATAATGTGAGATAAATTCTCGTGATTAAATCAAATGAGCTAATGCATGCTCAAAATTAAGTGTGTAATAATAAATTAATAATTCATTATTAAAATAATGTTTGGAATATTTTTTATTATCACAGTCTCCCATTCTTATAAGAATTACATCCACGTAATTGATTTGGTTACCGTTAGAGTTGGTGTGTTTTGACAATCGAATACACGGCTATACTTTTAACCGCTTGACTTCCCGACTCGTGGTTTCAATAGGTTCCTCAAGAAAGTCTAACCTCTCATGAATGTGAATTTCCTCCAAAGATACTATGTTCGGCCTAGGTGTACTCCTAGAGTCAATTATATTCCTCATGGTTTTTGTTATCGAGGATATTCAAAACCTTTTCTTTGTAGTTGCTCATGCCATGATATTTTGGATAGTCATTTCATATGGGTGATAACGTCAAAACGTCATGTTCAAGATCGCACCAAAATGATTGGGTGGGTTACCTAATTGGTTTTAAGTTCCTTATCAAGGATGGTGTTGATCGCTACTAGAAATTTGTTAGTGAATTTAGTAATATACTTGGTACCTAATTTGCAGATGCTTAAAGCTGAGGGTATGGTTTGGTCATCTATGGGTTATAAGTCATTCAATAGCTATATATTTCCTACTTGATGAGGCTTCTTGGAACTAGAACAATTTACGGGGAGAAACAGGGAGTTACATAGTTGGTTCCCTTAAATAGTCTAGAGTTGTAACTGCTATGGAAATTATTGATGGTGACCATGTTTATCAGTGGGTTGCCCTAAGACAGCTTATGGTGTGGTTTATCTCCTTAGTTTAGTATGTGGTATGAGATAAAAATGTATTCAGGTGGTAAAGTTGTGTAGAAATCTATTTGATTTATGTGGTTACTAGGATGGAGGTCCATAAGTTGTACTTCTTTCGACTATACACATGAGAATGGCCTTAGGTTCTTATGATAGCTAAAGGTTGTTTGTTTGACATCCAGATCCTTTAAAATCGAAAGGAGTAAAGTAAGGTGAGGTATTTATAAAGTTGAGTTTCGTTCAAATCTTAAGGTTGTTACTTTAGGTAATCCATGTTGATTGAGGTTATGCTCGTTGGTGGATTGCCCTACGATGGCTAGTTGGTGTCACCCCCATATTTGGACGGTGTGATAATAGAAAGTCTTAACTTGTTAAGGTTTCGAAGAGAACTTAGTAAGAGTAGAAAGTTGCGGAACTTCAGCTTTTGTGATGAAAAGTTGCTAAATAAAGTTTTAAGTGACAGCACGAAATCGGTTCCAAGTTGGAGGTTTATCCATTATGTGAGTTCAGGAGTTGTTTCTTAATTTCAAATAATTCCAACACCTTAGCTTTTGTAGATGATGAACCAGTTTGTTCCTTAGTAATTTTCATTAAAATGTTTATTATTTATTATTTCAAAACAAAGTGTTTGATTTACTCCGAAGATTTGGTTCAGTTACAAAATAAGATATTGGTTATCCTTTGAAGCTCTTAAATGGTTTATAAGGTGATTGCAGAGTAGTTTATGAAACGGTTTGTAAAACCATTTATTGAGTAGTAAGGAAAATATTTTATTATTCTCAAATTAATAATATATCGTAGTTTGTGATTTAGTATTCAAGCGGCAATTTGGTTTAATGAATAGCTTGTAAAATGATTCTTAAAATAGCTTATAGGGTAATAGAAAATATCTCATTGTTTATAAACTACGAAAGAAAGTCGGAATTTAATGATATAGTAGTATAACATTTTTGTAGGATAACCGCAGAATAGTCGGTAAAATAGTTTGGTGTGTTAAGTAGGATAGTCGATAAGATAGTTGATAAGATATTTGAAAGCAGTTGTGTGTCAGAAAGCGACACAGTTTACTATTTCAAACAAAAAGTAGTAGGGCAGACAATTGGTATTCTCTAGGGATGAGTGAATAATTTGGTAT
Source organism: Chrysanthemum lavandulifolium (assembly GCA_022545495.1). Lineage (NCBI taxonomy): Eukaryota > Viridiplantae > Streptophyta > Magnoliopsida > Asterales > Asteraceae > Chrysanthemum > Chrysanthemum lavandulifolium. The sequence goes on from CM040245.1 coordinate 45,424,099, forward strand.
TCGATTCCAGAAATAGTGGCTCGGGTTACAAGTTAACTCTTGGTATGTCTCTAGATTGTTAAAAGTTTAGTGGTTTGTTTGTTATTTGTGTTCAACTAGGGGTTCCCTTCATAGGTGTTGTGGTGCGTCGTTTCGTAGAATGGCTAGGGATGTAATCCGGTTAATCAATTGAGTACGAATTTTGGAATTGATGTGACGCTTGTTACAGCAGTGAGTGACGAGGCAACCTCGATTTCAACGTCTGAGAGAATGAGGATGGGACGAGATGGTGAAAATATGGCGTTGTGACGACCAATTAATAGTGGAGCATCTTTTGAATGACCACCCCTTAGGGGGAGATTGTTAGCCTTAATAGTTTTTATTAGAAGTGATGGTCATTCACATTTAGGAACTTTGTAACGTGTGTTAGATATCGTGATAGAATAGTCAACGGGCTCGTGGATTGGGATAAGCTAAATGATTAAATGTTAAGCTATGTTAGCCGTTTAACAAGCTTATATACCCAACCCAAGTCCACGAAAAGCCCATGGAAAGCCTTTTAGGTTTTATGTTACTTGTACTATATAAACCCCTCAAAGTCTCATTTGAGGGGTGTGCTTGAAAGTGTGTGTGTGTGTGTTTTTCCTTTGGAATATACAACTTATTGTGTTCATCTTTATCTCACATATACACGATCTTTATATCTTCAAGTCACCATCTTTCTCATCTTATTTCTACGCTTTGTTTGTGTTTGGGTTTCACGAGTTCTACGCTTAACCGTGGTTAACGTGGGTAGTTTGTGATAAGGTTGATATCGTAGTGGTCCTACAATTGGTATCAATCGCCTAACAATGGTTTAGGAGTGTTTGTGTTTGTTTTGAAGGGTTACTGTGAAAAGGCTCTCGCTTTACATATTTGTCACGCATAAAACTTTTATTTTGCACTTAAATCTTCAAGATTCTTATGGTCTAAGGTTTATATAGTGTTAAAGATTCTAGTTTTGGCAAAAAGTTCGAAGCTTTACGTGTTTTAAATCATTTTTAAACTCGTTTTGATTTCGTTGTTCATTTCTACGCGTAAGCATAAAAAGCACTTTGGGTGAAAAAGGTCAAAAGATTTGTGTTATTGGAGTGTTTTTAAGGCTGTTTGTGCAAGCGAAATTGTTTGAATCGTTAGAAATATTTTACGCGTAAGTCAAAACCCTAATCTTACGCGTAAGAAAGTCAAAACCCTAGTTTTCTACGCATAACTTTTTGGTAACGAATCTTCGTGCAACAAAGGTGACTCAGTGCTTCCCTCACTTGGATAAGTGTGTGGAACACTTCGACTTCGGATATCTTTTCTGTTGTGATGATGTAAAGGATTTTTGGTTTTAAACCAACTCTTGCGCATAAGCGTAAAGCTTACGAGTAAGCACTCACGCATAAATTAACTCTTACGCGTGGGTACTCTACTTCACGCTTAACCGCGTTTACGCATAAGACTTACGTTTAACCTTAAGTTTACACGTAACTTGGATTTCACGATAAGGATTTCTACGCCTAAGCTCTTTACGCATAAGGACTCCCTCGCATAAGATCCCACGCATAAGCACTCATCTCACGCATAAGAACAGCTTTATGAGTAAGATTGTGATCAAAACTTCAAACGGCTATAACTTTTGAACCGTAACTCAGTTTTCAGCGATCTACCCATCAAAACGACCATGAGAACGAGGAGAATAGACCGCCGAAGGGTCAACCTTCAAGTCCTAAAAACGCTCAAAATAGAAGTTATTGAGGTTTTTAAGTTTTTAGAGCAAATTTTCACTACAACAACCGAGCTTAATCGTCATCAACCACAACTCCTTTATCGTTGAATCGATCCTAAATCAACTTTATCATATCATACCTTCATCAATGGCTACTCAACAAGACATTCATGCAGCCGGTGCCGAAAACCGTCCTCCTATGTTGGAAAAAGGTGGTTATCTTTAATGGACAAGTCGAATGCTTCGTTACATCAAGACAAAACCTAATGGAAAATTGATGATCAAATCCATTCGGGATGGACCCTTCATACCTCAACAAGTCCAAGACCACAAATCTTGATGCAACACCTCCCGTCCCACCATTTTTCGTCTTCAAAAGAATCGAATACTACGAGGATCGGGAAAAAGTCGAAGCGGATGACATGGCAATTCATATTGTCCAACTGGGTTTACCAAGAGACATCTTTCTGTCTTGTGAGCGGTTGTGAAACCGCTTTCGATATGTGGAACGTGTTAGGCGACTTTGTCATGGGCCGAAATTGGTCAACAAGACACGGAGAACAAGTCGCTAGCGCTTGGGAGAAGTTTACATCTACTCCGGAGAATCCATTGAATCCTACTATGGAAGGTTTTGCACTTTAATGAATGAGCCGATCGAAACAAGTTGACACCCGAACTATCGTGAGCAACATCAAGTTCTTGAACAATCTACGAGAAGAATGGGGACGATATGTCACTATTGTCAACCAAACAAAGACTTACATCGAGGTGAACTTTGATCAACTAAACGATTTTAAAACAAAACCAAGGTGAAGTGAATGAAGTCGGGCAAGAAATATTAGCAAAGAATCATGATCCATTGGCACTCATTGCAAAGACTCAAACTCCGGTGAATACACAACAACAAGCTTCATCATCTTCCACTAACAACAACTTGCGAATACATCCTCCACAACAAAACTATCCACCGAACAACAACATTACCGGGAACAAGGAATCGCCGATCTTGAAATGGAACGGAAAAGCTTTGTCACAAGCATTTGCATTCTTGGGTAAAGCATTCAGAGGTCGCTATTCCACACCAACTAACAACAACCAACGGATTTCATCAAACACTACATAGCAGCAAATTGCAGTAGGGTGTGAATATGGGTCATCAAGGACAAATGGTTGGAGTTATTAGGAATCGGCGAGGATATCTCTTGGATTTCGCATGGGTAATCAGGCGGTTCAATCGGAATGTCGGATGGGTCGAATGTTGGGAATAGAGCGGTGGGTAATCGAATGGAATGTTGCGGCTCCATCGTTGGGAACTATGGAAATGTGAATCGGGGTAATCAGTTACGTGTTATAACATCAAGGATTGGGTCACATGGCAAGGAATTGTCCAACTAAGCCGAAAAAGAAGGATCTTACGATATCTAAAGCTATTATGTTGGTACAAAGGAACAATCTGGACTTCAATTGAGTCTTGAGGAACATGACTTCATGGCTATTATGGATGATTTGGAAGACCTCGAGGAACTCAATGCAAACGCATCTTCATGGCAAATCTTGAGGAGACTAAGAACGACATCGATTCAAGCACCTCCTGTCTATAGCGCCAACGCGATGTCGAGGTACCAATCATTGATCTATGCTATAACAATGTCATATTTGATGTGTTTACTCATGACGAAAAGCATTATGTGACACCAACACCTACTTATGATACATACCGGACAATCCGAGTTGTAGCAATACTAACTCGAGACTCGGATGTGGATCCTAATAGAGGCGTGTGGCACAAAATCTGAGACGATGAGGAAACACGTGCTTATTTTGAATCATTAATCAATAAGCGTGGCATTGAAATTGAGAAAGTTAAAGCGGTCAATCGCGAAGTTAAGGCCGCGAATGCTAAATTGACGGCCGAGCTTGAGAGTTACAAGGAGAATGCAAAAGCCTTTGAATTTCGTAAAAACAAAGAATCGAAACTAGAAATTGGTTATCGAAATTTGGTTTCTAAAGAACAACTTTGCAAATCAAGTATAACACACTTGATGTGAATTTGAACTTAAAATTAAATCTTTAAACAAGGAAATTTAAGTTTAAATAACCAACTTTCTAAACAAAAGAAATGTTTTCTAATCTTGAAAAGAGAAGAAGCGATTGATTCTTGATTTTCAAAGCGAGAAGATTCTCTTCGGATGAAATTCTTGATAAAATTGAAAAAATCCAAACTTTGGAAAATTTGCTTCTCAAAACGGGTCATTCTGCTCAAACAATCAAGATGCTTTCTAATCAAGTAAATCCGCGTTTTCATACTAATAATAGAATGTCACTTGGTAACGACCCTTCTTCGTTCCTCAAGAAAGCTCAGAAATCTCAGAATGTGTTAAACAATGGCAATGCTTTACATGAACCTATTATTGTTTGTGATTCTCTTGAAACGTTGGAACTATCTGAGGAGAGTAGATAAAAAATGAAACAAAAACATCCGGAAATCAAACCTATTGATTATAACAAATGGAACAAAATTAACGGAATTACTTTTGTTAATCAAAAGAAAAGTCAAAGTTTTCCATCATACCAAGTGTTTCAAACAAAGAGTCAACACTGCTTCAAAATGTGTTTCAAAACCGGTTGTTGTCTCAAATTCTCTTCGAACATTGAACAAATGTCTTCAAACAATCCTTTTAACACAAGTGATGCGAGAAGTATTTTAGACAATGTGAAAACTAGAATTATGGATCTTCAAGACACTATTAAAACTAAAACCACTATTACACCTAACAACCGGTTCTCTAGTTTTGACATCGAACAAATAAAGTTTTTGAAACTCAAATTGCCTCTCACCGAATGCCATCGGTGCAAGGGTAACTCATTTCGAACAAGCGTTTTGAAAGAAACAACCGACTTTGTCAAGGACCATAAATCCACAGTAAAGCAAGCTAATGACTATGTCGAACACATCAAAGTTTTGGAAAATTTAAATGATTCTCTCTTGAAGATGTTACGACTACCGATATTATGTCCATCATTTTGCAAACATATTATGTTGAAGATCATGAAAGACTCGATCTGAGACCTCCAAAATTGTTTCAAAATATGAAAAGCACTGAGAAACTTGAAAAGAAAATGTCTCATATTTTAAACAACTTGATCGAAAAACTAAGGAATGCAAGTATGACAAATTGTCGTATGAGCGTGCCTACAATGACATGAAAGCGAAAAATGATCTTTGAGGGCTCACCGGAATGTCAAAAGGAAAGGCGATGGATACTAAGATTACAAAACCATTGATCATGGAGAAAGCAAATGTTCCCAAACCGGTTTAAAACCAAAATGTCTGCTTCAATGCCTCCTCCAAAAGTCAATGAGAAAAATGTTTCATCAAAACCGATCGCTCCACCGCCTTGCCTAAACAAAATGTTGATAAAGGAAAAGCGGTTATCGAGAAACCAAAAGTTTTAGCACTGGACTTTTAAGATGAGTACCACTAATGCGTCTGCCTCCACATCTAAAACATATGGAACAAACGACATAAGTTTAGAAAAGCACTCTAAAGAGACTAGGAAAGTGAAACCACTTCTCTAGATAAGATTGTGAATCCTAATGAGTGTGCCTTACCTTCTACAGGACTAGGAAGCACCTCTAGAGCAGCAGACTAAAGCCTAAGAGCAATACAAGGAACAATAGAGTCTCGCTTGTCTCTAAGAGTAGTCGCTTGAATAAAGAGAAGAAAGTAGAAGAACACCCTAGAATTTACCGCTTTGTAATAAGAAAGACATTTCATCCGAATGTAATGAACCTATGAAATCTGCTAAGTTTAATGAATCATGAATCTGTTTGTTTAACTTGCAAGAAATCTTTAACTAATGTTCATGATGATTGTGTTTCTAAGAATGAGATTGTTAAACTGTTAAGAAGAATGTTCCCAAAAGAACTTATGCTAAGCGAATAGGAAGACTAGTCGCGAGACTTAGGCTTTACACTCACCGATAGGGGCATAATGTTTACTTTAGGGATGACATTTGAAACCAACGGTAGAACTTTCACACTCGAGAATGGTAGAATGAGTGATGCACTGTCTTACCAATAGATGACTTCTATGAGTGTGATCGATTTTACCTCTAACCCAAAGGAACTAAAATCAAAGCGGTTTCCAAAATCTTATTCTTGTTTATTGGCGGGTTATCGAAATATGTCTTTGGATCGTCGACTCGGGTTGCTCCAAGCACATGGGAACCGTGACGTTTGAAATGATCATGCGCAGACTATCATGGGTTATGGAGATCTACCTTTGGAAATTATTTGATCACTTGGGTTTACTATGTCCAAGGGTTGGGACACAATTTGTTTCGATCGGGCGATTACGTGATGCAGTTTAGAGGTTGCTTTTAGGAAAAATGCTTGCTTTGTTAGAAACTTGGATGGCACCGATCTCTAACTAGGAATCGTGATACAAACTTGTATGCTATCGACATCAATCAAATGGCCTCTTCATCACCAATATGTCTTATGACACGAGCATCCGGAACACAATCACGGTTGTGGCATGAAGGTTATCCATCTCAATTTTGACACCATCAACAATCTTGCCAAAGACAACATCATCAATGGACTTCCAAAGTTCAAATACACCAAGGATCACCTATGTCCATCATGCGAACAAGGAAAAGCAAAGAGCATCATATAAACCCAAAACCGTACCTAGTTCGGAAGCAAGGTTGCATATGTTGCACATGGACTTATGTGGCCCAATGAGAGTTGAAAGCATTAACAGAAAAAGTATATTCTTGTCATCGTCAATGATTATTCAAGATATACATGGGTTAGGTTTTGAGATCAAAAGACGAAGCACCGAGCATCATCATCACCTTCCCGAAGCGTATTCAAGTACTTCTTCAAGCTCTAGTAAGAGTTGTAAGAATGCAGACAAACGACGAATTCACAAATCGGGAGTTAAGATCTTATTTTGAAGATGTTGGAATTACACATCGGACATCGATTGTTAGAACTCCACAATGAGAATAGGGTAGTTGAAAGAAGAAATAGAACTCTTGTGGAGCTGCTCGCACAATGCTAATTTATTCTAGTGCACCGTTATTTCTATGGGGCGATCTTGTTGCCACGCTTGTTTCACTCGAACCGATCCCTAATCCATCCTAGATTCAATAAAACCCCGTATGAGCTTGTGAGCAACGAAAACCGATATCTCTTATTTTCACGTGTTTGGCGCTTTGTGCTATCCGACAAACGAGAGAAGATCTAGAAACTCAAAGCTAAAGGTGATATTGGAATCTTCATTGGATATTCGAGATAACTCGAGGGCATTGTGGTGTATAACGAGAAGAACTAGGAGGATCATGGAGCGATGAATGTGAAATTTGATGAACTTTCACATATGGCTTACGAGAGACTCGCTCTAGAACCCGCACTAAACCAAAGCGAGACTTGGACACATCGATTCGGGACTCGTACCTCAAAGAGCTCAATCAACTTTGTTTGACAATCCTAAAGAACAAGAATGGGAGAATTTCTTGAGTTAATGTTCGATGAATACTATGGTGGAACTTGACAAATGCATCAAATCATCATTCCACGCACCCGCTCAAAATCATCCTCCACCACCAACGAAGATGCATCTACAGCGGTCAAAACAATGCACCAACTCCATCTACATCATCTACATCTACTACGGTTATTGCACCCGTTCTACCGGTTGATGAGCAAAACCAAAACCGAGCGATGCAACGTTAGATGAAGACTTATTTGAAAACCCGTTTGCCGCGGAATCGGTGAATCTTCCTCAAGCTTACGAGAACCATCTAACTCGCATCACGTATAACCAGCGGTATCCGTCTCACTCGAAGTGGAGAAAAGACCACCCAATTGAACAAGTTATTGGTGAACCTTCAGGCGATTCGGGCGAGGCGTCAACTTCGCCACCGATTGTGACTTGTGCATTTACCTTTGCTCAATTAGCAATATAGAGCCAAGAACATTCGCGAGGTAATGGCGTAACCCGCATGGATAGAAGTGATGCAGAGGAACTTCTCAATACCGTCTTCATGACTCTTGGGAAATGGTTTCAAGACCAATTGACATTCACGTCATTGATCTCAAATGGTTATAGAAGAACAAAAGGATGAAGAGATGATCGTAATTAGCAATAAAGCTCATCTTGTGGCCAAAGGATACATACAAGAGGAAGGATAGACTTTGAAGAGTCATTCGCGGTAGCTAGACTTGAGGCAATCGTGATTTTCTTAGCCTATCATTTCACAAAAACATCACGGTTTATCGGATGGACATTAAGACCGCGTTCTTGAATGGAACTCGAAAGAAGAAGTGTCGTGAGTCACCGGAAGGCTTCATCGACTTGGAACATCCGACTCGTCTACAAACTCAAAAGGCAATCTATGGTTTAAAACAAGCTCAGGAGCGTGGTATAATGACATCGTCCTCTTTCCTTATCCAAAACAATTTCACCAAAGGAACAGTTGATCCTACCTTGTTTACACAAAATGCAAAATGACATTTTGATTGTTCGATTTATGTGGGCGACATCATCTTTGGGTCCACTAATCCGAATCTTTCAAAACATTTTGAAAATCTCATGAAAAGCAAATTTGAAATGTCCATGATGGGGAACTAAAATTCTTTCTTGGTTTACAAATACATCAGGTCCCCTTATGGAATTTTTATAAATCAAGCTAAATACACAACCGAGATTTTGAAAATCATGGTATGGATAAGCGTGACTCGGTTGAACACCAATGGTAACTTCACCAAAAATTGGAGCCGATTTGTTTGGGAAACCTATTGATCCGAAGAAATATCGAGCATGATTGGTTCTCTCATGTACCTCAACGCTAGTCGACCGGATATTCATTTTGTGTTTGCTTATTAGTACGGTTTTAGGCAAAGCCTACTGAATCGCACCTCAAAGAGGTTAAACGGATCTTCGGTAGACCAAGACATCCACTCACATGGGACTTTGGTATCCGAAGGAATCCAGTTGATCTAATTGCCTTTTCGGATCGGACCACGCAGTGATCAAGTTCTGACAAAAAGTACATCCGGAGGAGCACAATTTTGGGAGAAAAGTTAGTGGTGGTCTTCAAAGAAACAAGATTGCCTTGCACTTTCAACATTGGCGAGTATGTGTCTCTATCTGCGTGTTGTGCTCAAGTTTTATGGATGAGAACACAACTCATGATTATGGATTTACTTCGATAAAATACCTATGTATTGTGACTCGAAAAGTGCCATAGCCATATCATGCAATCTGCTCATCACTCAAAGACTAAGCATATCCAGTCCGCTACCACTTCATCAAAGAGTACGTCGAAAATGGTGCTGTTGAATTATTCTTCGTGAAGATCGATTACCAACTCATGATCTATTAACTAAAGCCTTCCAAAAGAAAGGTTTGACTATTTAGTTTGACGAATTGAATGCGAAGCCTAACCCCGAGGAGTTAGAACGTCTTCTCGAATCTTCTTGAAAATGATTTTCCAAAAGCTTCGTTGTAAATATTTTTGAAAAACAAAATACAAAATTTGAAAACCAACAAAAGCAAAATATAAAAATATAAAACTTTCAAAATATAAAAACAATAGAAAATCAAAAATACAAAAATATTCTTCTCACGACATGTCTCTTGTATAATCGATATTACATGCGTTTCTAGAAATGTCATTCAACAATGATACGGGCATGTCTGAGATGCTTGGCGAGAGTTCTTTAATGTTTTCAAAACATGTCATTTCTCAAAATTTCTTCATAAAATGGCTTTCGTATACTTGATGACGAAACCCGGACCGAAATGATGACTTTTGATTATTTTTCAAATCAAAACTCGTGCTTTTAATGAAAATCACTAGTGTGCGATTCGATGCACTACATTTAAAATGGTGAGAATCATCATCATCTTGAGCACCTTTTCAAGATTGTTCAAAAGATTTTCAAAATCTTTCAAAATATTTTATGCTCAAGATAACTCCTCTAAAACCCTTTAATTGATTATGCTTTATTAAAGGGGAGTATAAAACAAAATGTTCCAAATTCATGCTTAAATCAAATCCGTTTGACTCCCCAAAAGATTCTAAAATGTTGTTTAATCCGTTGATATAAAAAATATCACGAATATGCTCTTTTTGAGGGGGAGGAGACGTGATTAAAATGTGATCAAAAAGTTTTAATGATCGTTGTTTAAATCTCAAAAAGAGCTTGACTCAGATGAAACCAATGAATTGACGGGAATCAAAGTCAGTAAATGTACCATCTCGAGAAACTTTCTATGGACTTGACCAGGACGGGTAATAATTTCAAGCTAGTTCTCTAGTGATGTAAACGTGTCTCAAATCGGTCTAGTTCATTTAAAGTCGATCAATTCAAAATGTTCGAACTCTACCCTCTATGTGCGATTACATCAAAACTTATAAGCACATGTGAAGGGGAGTGTTTCGAAAATATAAAACTCACTTGAGTGTTTCAAACATGTTTTCTATCATAAATACTCGAGAGATTTTCAAGAAAAATGGTTTTATGGCAACAATAGGACGGTCATGGAGTTATAAGGTGACTAAGGATAGGAAATGGGTCCTATGATCCGCCCGAGTCGGAGGAATCTACCCAAGGACATCACAAATAGTTAGTATTAGAAGTCCTTAGGAATGATTGAAAAAAGGAGCAATGTGAGAAAGGAGAAAGAAGGGTTGAAGAATTAAAAGAAATGTAAAAGAAAGGGTGAAAAGAAATAGCCCTCCATATTCAACCTTAGGGGCGAAACCGGGTTCAATACATATACTCTTGGTTGTCACTAAGATGACATCGGTATTGAAGACAAAGGCGTCATGGACCCAATGCCGACCTGCACTAAACCTCCTAGCCACTCAATTCCTCTTAAAAGGATTTGTTTCATTCTCACCGAGAACCCTACATAATCTATCGACTTTCTCTTAGAGATCGTTGGTATTGAAGAAGAGACCCTCTCCCGGTCTCCGCTCGGAAAACCAAAATGCACTATTGAGTCTAGAGCCATGAGATTCATTAAAAGATCTCATAGGAACACTTGACATGACATCGCTTGTTGTTCATCAATAAGGACACAAGTGATATATTCTAAAGTCCTCTGCAGATCTTAGCAATGCTAGAACATTTATGAGGGAGTTACAACTGTAATCCTCGGTGATTGAATGGAAATTCTGCCGGGGTCAACATCAAACAATACGGCAAAGCAGTCACTTCGGTAATTCTCCTTGGATTACGCTTAGTGTGTCTCAAACGGTCTGATCATGGGGTGATGCTTGAGTACCTCAATGACTCATCCGAATCTGTAGGTGTACTTGATATCGTGTTATCTCACTTGTGGACTCCAGTTGAAGCGGCCTCTGTGAGAATTAGAGACGTGTTTTCACACTATGTTGTTAACACCTCGAAATTCAAACTTGTAAGTGCTGGAATCCGCTTATTACTAACTGTTTATGTTTGTTTTCTTATGGAAGCTCTGAGGCGGATTGATCGTGCTGATTCTCCACATGCTCATACCAAAAACACATGAAAGTTCTCATCATAATCAAAGGCTACTCAAAGTTAAAGATGATTCTTCATCAATGTCAAAGAATCTACAAAGTGTAAAGACTCGAGAACTACATCATTGGTATCCAAAAGACAAATAGAAGTGTGAGCATGGTGGAGAAAGACGTGGAGACACCAAACCAACAAAGTTGACAATGGCAAACAACCACATTAATAGATCACAAAGCATGAAGGAACAATGAATCAAGACTATTCTATATCTACGCACAAAGTTCAAGCTCGAGAAAAGTAAAGACCAAATCAAGTGGAGCATCTTTTGAATGACCACCCCTTAGGGGGAGATTGTTAGCCTTAATAGTTTTTATTAGAAGTGATGATCATTCACATTTAGGAACTTTGTAACGCGTGTTAGATATCGTGATAGAATAGTCAACGGGCTCGTGGATTGGGATAAGCTAAATGATTAAATTTTAAGCTATGTTAGCCGTTTAACAAGCTTATATACCCAACCCAACCCAAGTCCACGAAAAGCCCATGGAAAGCCTTTTAGGTTTTATGTTACTTGTACTATATAAACCCCTCAAAGTCTCATTTGATGGGTGTGCTTGAAAGTGTGTGTGTGTGTGTTTTTCCTTTGGAATATACAACTTATTGTGTTCATCTTTATCTCACATATACACGATCTTTATATCTTCAAGTCACCATCTTTCTCATCTTATTTCTACGCTTTGTTTGTGTTTGGGTTTCACGAGTTCTATGCTTAACTGTGGTTAACGTGGGTATTTCGTGATAAGGTTGATATCATAGTGGTCCTACAGTGATCAATCTATGTCCCACTTTCCCTGGTTGAATATAGTTGATCAATCTACATTCACCCGAGGTTCAATGAATTTTGAAATACTTAGCTTAGTCGTCACACTAGTAACATGTCCCTAACTTGTAAAAGTTGTCATGAAAGATTAAAACGAATATTCCATTTGTGTGGGGGATCAGGCGTAGCACTTTGGTACGTAAACGTACGTATAGGAAAATAATTGTGGAAAACTAGAAGGCGGGTTGAATAGTTTTACCGATTTTATTTAAAGTTTCAAAGATTTAGATTCGATCTTATGTGAATTTGTATGGATGGATAGATAGTATAAAACAATAAGTAAAGTAAATAATGGAAGCAAGTAAAGTAAAGGATAGAAAGTAGCGACACAAGTGATTTATAGTGGTTCGCTACGAGGACACCTTACTTGCCCTACTCCACTCCCCGGGCACCCCACTCGAGAGTTCAATACTATTTCAACAAGCTCCTTGAACACGGCGGAGAAGCCTCACAACATCGCTTACACTTTTTCTGGTACAAAGCTAAATTCCGAGTTCTTCCACGAGATAGAACCAAACCTTTACACAACTATTACACAACAACTATGTGAAATCTGAATTGCAAGATCTTGCTACAGAAGTCTTTTGGATGGAAAAATCAATCAAGGACCCTTTGCTTGGATGACTTGTAGTATAGCGTGATCTCGCCTTTGAGAAGGACCTATATGAGAATCACAACAAATTATAGAAGAACTACTAGAATGATCAAATGATCAGAGGTTAGGAGAGTGAGATAATATATGAGAGAGTTTTAAGAAGAAATGTGAGTAACAATAAAGAAATGGCTCACTATTTATAGGCAAAAAAATATACGCCTTACGGTTTCTATGCGGATCCTCACTTAAGGGATCCGTGAGTCAAACTGGGATGTGGCGATCAGGTTATACCAACCGGATTTTAGGTTGCAAACCGGGTTATGGGTATAAGCCATGGTTCATGGACTTTGGGTCATGGGTACCCAACAAGATACAATGTATCTAGTCAATAGGTTATGGGTCTTGGGTCATTGGTTATGGACATTGGGTCATGGATAATACCCAACATGGTTTCATGCATGATGTCATGCAATGGGTCATGGGTTATGAATTAGCTCCATGGGTATGGGTCATGGGTATTGGATATTACCAATCCTATTACATAAAATATTACAATAAATAAATTATTACAACATTTTATGTGAATGACCAAATGTATATACTTTGCAGAAATAACATGTATTCTTATAATTTTACTTATGATAACTTTATATTTGTTATCAACAAAACATAACGAGATCGCTAAATATGGATAAATGTTTTTACCGTTTATTTGTATTAACAATCTCCCCCTTTTTGTTGATGACAATACATAACGTTATAATGAGTAAAACTTAAGATTAGATGTACATTTTGAAAGTATATGTAAGTTTTAGTTCTTCTCCCCCTTTTTGTCGAAACAAAAAGTGATCCTAGTGAAGAAATAAATTGTGGAAAAAATAAGTATGATCCACAAAGCACTAGCTCCCCCTTGACGGTAGCTCCCCCTAGAATTGGGCGTCAAGTGAGAAAATATAATACCTACAAAAAAAACGTTAGTAGTAACATATAATATAATCTTGTATAAGACGAGAAACAAGATAAAAAGCCAAGGTACGTACAAAGCCTTGTAATAAAATATCAAAATGTAGTGGCATATATGCCGCATACAGATGTAAAACTAAGAACAATGATTGTTTTTTAAAATGACTCAAAAGAAAAGAAACAAAATAGAGAAAATACTATTATCATTCCTTCCATTCTTGCATATGGGTTAATTATGGAAGTTTTGGTGAGTGATAATGTTGATGTGATCAAGGATATGGTTAAGTATGAACCCCTTATTTCCATTGCGAGATCCCTAGTAGATTGACAATGTTCGCAAGAGAGATGGTGAGGGAGGTGTTGGTAGATGGTTTCCGGGTAGGTTTGATTTGTAGAGTGCGGAATAGGTGGTGGAAATGTTAGAAAATATGAATCAAAGTCCTTGATGATGGTGAGTGGTGGTGGATAAGAACCTAGATGTTCTTGTAAGGTGATGGGAGGTAGAAGTGGTGATGTTTCAAGCTCTTTGTAGAATGTATTTGGAGATGTTGGAGGTGTTAGAAATACTAGTTCTTTTGGGTTTAAGTTGGAGGCTAGTTGGGTAGTTTTTGATGGTTGAAATGGAACGGGTGGTGGACTAAACACGGGTAGTGGAATTGTTTTTGAAGTCTTAAGGAGTTCCGCTAGGGTGATTTGGGTGTCAAGTTGAGACTCGTTAGGTGATTGTGGTGATGAGCTTGTGGGAGATGATGGAGGTGCTACATTGTAGTCATTTGGTGGAGAATGAATAGTTGGTGATGGGATTTTTGACAAGGGTTTAGCTAAGCAACAATGCCGGATGCTAATCCGTGCGGTTCTCCTAGATTTGGTTGGTGGTGGTACTATGGAAGGTGGTAGGATGAAGTTTTGGATTTCTTGAAAAGGCTTGTTTTCACTAGATGGTTCATCAATATTTGAGAATCTTTTGGGTGACATGATGATGATTGTTTGTGAGGTTGAAAGTGATGGATATGCAAGCATTTTGAAACCTTATTTATAGAGAAAATAATGCATTGCAATGAATGCTAAAACCAACATGGGACTATAATCTAATGATTAGATATGAATTTAAGGCATGTGATCATGAGAACACAAGCATTAAGTAACATATTTGATAAGGTTTTAAAAGGTACCATTTTGAGGGGTTGTTTTAGCCCTTATTTGATCACTTTTGTATCTGTTATTGCTTAATATCGTTCCTTTTCACTTTTAGGTCTCTTGAAGGCAAAATGCTTGGAATGGCACTTATTTGGACGAAAAGGCACGAATATACAAAGAAAATGGCCAAAGTCGAATCGAGACACTCAAAGTCTGCTGAAAATAGAAGCGACGGCGTCATCGCTTAACTGCGACGCCGTCGTAGGATTTTGTGACGGTCAAAGACAAAACTCGTATTTTCAAGAGTCGGTCGGGCTTTAAAGGAGTAGACCGTCGCAACTCGAACGGCCTAGATGTGACCCGACGGCGTCGGTCAAGAGGACGGCGTCACGGGCATAAGGTGACGCCGTCGCAAGGTTAACGTGGCCAAGACGAAACCCCAATGACGGCGACACGACGGCGTCACGAAACATAAGGTGATGCCGTCGCATATGTAATCTTATATATAGAATCCGAATTTTTCAGTTTTAGGGAGAGTCTTTTGAAAAAAAAACCTAAAACCGAACCAAGGGTATCTTGTACAGTATTTTAGGGTTCTAAACCCTATTTTACATCAAGATAAGTCTTTACTTCATCAATTCAATTATGTCTTTGATTATTTGTGTGTATGCTTGCATGTTCTCCATGTCCGGCTAATTTACTTGTGTGTTTGCTTAGGAATATGAAACTTAATTATTGAATATTGATTGGTTGTTTCTTATCTTAGTTGACTAATGATCTAGTAATGCGATAGGTCATTCGTTGTGTATAATGCTTGATTCATCTTTGTGAACCTTAGAATATGATTACCGAGTAGTTGTAGGCTAAACCATCCAAAGAGTGCCTTAGAGTAAGAGTTTATCATCCTAGTGGGTTTTGTAGGCGAGGCCCTTTGGTAAGTTCGAAGAGTTAGGGAGAAACGCATACCCTACAACTTTAGACACACAACGCAACTAAGAATAAGGACGTGACAACTCAACCATCAATAGGAGATAATTAAGGAGTAGTAAAACCTAAGTAAACACATCTTTAAACTATCATACGAGCACACATTAATTAGACATAGACTCCCACAACCTTAGTTTAGATAATTAGATAATAGTAGAGTAATTGGTAGAAATACCAACCCCCCAAATCCAATACCCGAGATTCGTACCTTTCAATTTCATAAAATATAAAAATACAAAAATAATCTTCTTCAACCTCAACCTTAGCGTAGTAACTCCTTACTAGCATTCCTATTCTCCTAGAGAACGATATCAATACCCGTGGCTTACCCTAATTACTACAATACAACGATTAGGTTCATCGCCTAGGGTGTTATAAAACTTGCTCGAAGAAAAGGAAGTTTCCTTGACCCCGAGCGACGCGTGTAGCGTTATCAAGTTTTAGCGCCACGGGAATAGAATCGCTAGTTAGTAGTCCACCTCGTTTAGGTTCTTTGCTTGATTCCTATCAAGTAAATTTTTCTCATTTTAGCTTTCTTAGTCTATCCCCTTCTTTGTGACCTTTGTTCGTAATACCCATCACTTTTCATCATGGAGGATGATAACCAACCACCACTTGTTGACCAACAACCAAACAACGCTTCATCACCAAACAAATACCCACTGCTTGACCCAGCCTCTGCTAACCAACTTCGAGCCCGTATCATGAGTGAAATTGGAGAGCTTAGGAAATTAAATATGATAATTGAGAATACACTCGAGGAAGCCCTTAAGGAATCTGATCAACCTTTAGATAGCAATTCGACTACAAGTGATTCGGATGATGATCTAGAAGAAGGAGATTATAAGGTGTTAGAAATTATTGAGGGTAGTAAGAAGGAGGAAGAACTTAGGGAGTACTTTGATTCATACCCTAAAGGGAAAGAAACCGCTTATCACCATAACGTGGTTAATTTTCCAAGACCACCTTCGAGCCTCGCATAAGGAGGGAAACCCTAAAACATCAAAATACCGTGTATGATTGGATACTTATATGAGGATCATACCTACATTGACTATAAGGCACCCATGAATATAATATCTAGGCTCTATTACAATTGGATCATGAGCAAAAGCTAGAGCCTATGAGGGACCCCTTTCGCCTAAGAAAGCAAGTAACTATGTGGGAGGGTTAAGGGATTGCACGTGTTCATAGGTAACTTCACATATAGGTGTGATTTCATGATTCGGAAAATGTCAAGGGAATCATTGATGGGTTTTTAGGAGACGTGATACTTGGGAAACCATTTATAGAAGAGTCTAAGATGGTTTATGATAAAGAGAAAGGGATAATCGAGTTCTCAAATGAAGCCGAGAGTGTTAAATATATAATGCCCCATAAAAATAAGAATTATGAGGGCATGGATGATTTAGATGTAGATAACATTCCGGCATTCGAAGTAGATTGGAAAAACAAAGTCTACTACACTGCTTGTCTTGAACTGGGGCCTGAATATATTTGTGATGAGAGAAGAGTTAAGGAGATCGAATGGGCCTCTAAGATTAAGAAAACGTAGGAGCACGACTACGAGTCTAGCTACAAGACTCTTAAATAAAGAAAAGCGCTTCGTGGGAGGCAACCCATGCTTAATTGTTTGCTTGTTAGTGTCATATATCTTTTATTAATTGTTTATCCTCATGTTTAAATTTGTAAAATACTTTATTTTGTTTTAACCTCGTCTTAATTGCATATAAAGGTATTTTACATAAGGGATAAGTGTAGGAGGATTACACACGTTTTCAAAAGAAACGTAAACATGAGAATAACAATTAACTAAAAGATATATATGTTTGTTTGTTCGAGTCAAATGCTTGTATCGAGTCATAATGGATGTTTTTGCGAAAATTTTTTTCCAGATTCTAAAGATGTAAAATTTCGAATTTTTTCGAAAATCGAGACCGTTTTTGTCGGGATAACTGACGTCGAGATTGCAACTGACGGCGTCGTGGAAGGAGTAAAACATCGATTACTTTTTCTCGTTTTCGAGCTACTTATAAATTTTGGAATTTTTGGTCTTAATTTTCTTAGAAATTCAGTAAACATCCATTCCACAAGCATTATATCCTAGTTTAAATCGAGTCTTATATATATTATTACCACCGATTTTACGAAGGTTTCGTTTGTTTTCTTCAAGTGTGCGAGTTTAGTTTGTCAAGAAGAAGTTACATAAGATTGGAAGGAGCTTTTCACGCAATAATTCTTCTTGAAAGGATTTAACCACCACTTTACACGGATCCTACCGAGCTAATCGGGGAGTATTAGTTTCTTTCGTTTTTTAATTACCTTCCATTATCATAACTTTGATACTTTCGGGAACATTGGGGACAATGTTCGGTTTAAGTGTAGGGAGGAAAATAAAACGGAACTTTGAAACTATGCTTATCCTTGATTATTTGCTTTGTCCAAGTGCATTTGTGTAATAAACCATGAGAAAATGTCGGTTAGGGTAATTTTGGCACCAAATTTAAAATTTTTCATGACATATAGGAGTGGGCCATTAGTCTTAACAAAAGCGTCTCACGGATAGGAAGTTGCATGACTAGCACAAAAACCCTTTACCACCCAAATTCCACCAAAATGTGAGGATCGCCCTTAGATTAGTAGGAATTAAAGCATTCATCTTTAATGCTTAGAGTGTGAACCGGTAGTATATTAGATTCTAGAACTTGTTTTGTGATGCATTCCGAGATCGCAAGTGAGGCTACACTTGTGTAGTTAGGAATAACTAAATAATAAGAGGCATTAGGATAAACCCTTGTTTGATACCCGTAATATAATTACTTCTTCCACATTGGTTGAGTAATTCCTCCACACCCTTTGCGTTGTACTCATCTTTAGTACACGATACCCCTAGTTAACCCCTCAGAGCCTATCCTTTTCGCGGTTCTCGTGATGTTTCGGTTTTTCCGAATATCAATGAAGAGCATTGTTTACACCCACCCCAAATATACACCCAAATCGCCTTAGCCTACCCCTTATGCACTCACTTTTAGTGCAAATTATTGTTATCACCCTAAACCCTTAGTTCAATTATCTGGTTGCTTGCATGAGTTGCTAAGTCGAGTCATATCCCTTGTATACAGTTTTGGGACGATTGGGATTCATGGGAAAAGTTAAAGTTTATGAAATGACGGGAAGGGAACGTTAAATTCAAATTCCCTTTGTTTGCATAATAATATACCCCAAGTGTTTTGATCTTTTCAATTCGGGTCAAATTAGTGTTAGAGTAATAAAAACTCAAGTGTAGGGATGTGCCTATAAATCCCTATCATTTTGATGTTACCTTAGAGGATGGTAGAGTAAAAGTGTTTGAAAAAAAAAATAATAATAAAAAATACAAAAAAATAGAAAAGAAAAAAAAAAAAAAAATAGAGTGATTAAAAAAAAAAAAAAAAAATGGGCTACCATCCTACATCTATCTTTAAATTTATGTTTGTTTATTTCCGTTACCTAGAGTTTTAGAGTGTCGAGTCTTGGCTTAGCAACGCCATTCTTCGTATGCATTTAACATAGAGATTTTTGACTTTCCACCACAAAATAGCCTATCCCACCAAACCCTTGTTTCCCACCGTAAGCCTAACGTTACAACCCTTTAAAGACCTCTTTGATAGTCTTTCCTAGGTGCTTACGCCAAAGCGATGGAGGTTTGATCTATTCTCAAGCCTATGGTAATCTATGTACTAGGACCGGTTAATGAGTGTTTATCTTCCATTTCTATTTGTTATATTTCATATATACACCGAGAGAGATGTGAGTATCCAAACACCCCATGTGAGGTGCTAGTATGTAATTTCCGTGCTTGTTATGACTTTTATGGGCTTATATGTGTTGTGGACCATTTTGAATTAATGCTTCATGACCCCAACTTATAAATTAATTGGCTAAAAGCACATTTGCTTGAGGACAAGCAAATACCAAGTGTAGAGATATTTGATAAGGTTTTAAAAGGTACCATTTTGAGGGTCGTTTTAGCCCTTATTTGATCACTTTTGTATCCGTTATTGCTTAATATCTTTCCTTTTCACTTTTAGGTCTCTTGAAGGCAAAATGCTGGAATGGCACTTATTTGGACGAAAAGGCGAATATCTGAAGAAAATGGCCAAAGTCGAATCGAGACACTCAAAGTCTGCTGAAAATAGAAGCGCGCAGCGTCCATCTGCTAACTGCGACGCCGTCGTGATTTTGCGATGGGTCGGAAGACAAAACTCGTATTTTCAAGAGACGGCGTTGGGCTTTAAAGGAGTAGGCGTTCGCAACTCGACGGACCTAGATGTGACCCGACGGCGTCGAGAAAGTGAAGAGGACGGCGTCACGGGCATAAGGTGACGCCGTCGCAAGGTTAACGTCGCCAAGACGAAACCCAATGACGGCGACACGGCGTCCACGAAACATAAGGTGATGCCGTCGCATATGTAATCTTATATATAGAATCCGAATTTTTCGGTTTAGGAGAGTCTTTGAAAAAAACCTAAAACCGAACCAAGGGTATCTTGTACAAGATTTTAGGGTTCTAAACCCTATTTTACATCAAGATAAGTCTTTACTTCATCAATTCAATTATGTCTTTGATTATTTGTGTGTATGCTTGCATGTTCTCCATGTCCGGCTAATTTACTTGTGTGTTTGCTTAGGAATATGAAACTTAATTATTGAATATTGATTGGTTGTTTCTTATCTTAGTTGACTAATGATCTAGTAATGCGATAGGTCATTCGTTGTGTACTTAATGCTTGATTCATCTTTGTGAACCTTAGAATATGATTACCGAGTAGTTGTAGGCTAAACCATCCAAAGAGTGCCTTAGAGTAAGAGTTTATCATCCTAGTGGGTTTTGTAGACGAGACCCTTTGGTAAGTTCAAGAGTTGGGAGAAACGCATACCCTACAACTTTAGACACACAACGCAACTAAGAATAAGGACGTGACAACTCAACCATCAATAGGAGATAATTAAGGAGTAGTAAAACCTAAGTAAACACATCTTTAAACTATCATACGAGCACACATTAATTAGACATAGACTCCCACAACCTTAGTTTAGATAATTAGATAATAGTAGAGTAATCGGTGAAATGCCAACCCCCAAATCCAATACCCGAGATTCGTACCTTTCAATTTCATAAAATATAAAAATACAAAAATAATCTTCTTCAACCTCAACCTTAGCGTAGTAACTCCTTACTAGCATTCCTATTCCCCAGAGAACGATATCAATACCCGTGGCTTACCCTAATTACTACACTACAACGATTAGGTTCATCGCCTAGGGTGTTATAAAACTTGCTCAAGAAAGGAAGTTTCCTTGACCCCGAACGACGCTGTAGCGTTATCAATATTCATTAGTGATAAAGCTAAAATGTTGAAAATATGAAAGTTTCTAGCCAAAGTGAGAAAATAAGAGAAAATTTTAGTTACTGTGCACGGTTCCCACGGATCCGACCCTTTAGGGATCCGTCCAGCGTAAATGCTAGGATCCATGGAACTGGTGTTCTCAGGAAACAGAAAATTTTGCTTTTGGAAACAATAGTGCCAAGTGTGTGCCTATATGAAAACCATGTGGAGTTGCGGTTATCTCGACTCCTTTTAAAGATGAAAAATAAACAAAGAAGTGAAAAAGCATATATATATTTACGTGAGATAACCCGAGTGATCCTTAATTCATTTTTGCTTAAATGAATGTACCCGAAAACACATATTAGTTATGTATTCTCTTTAGCATTCAAAAGACATGAGATGCAATGAAAAAGGCTTTTACTTTGTATTAAAAATGAAAGAAAATATTTGTCCTAGACGTGAGAGTGATTTAAGGAAAATGATTTGGGGAGAAATATCTTTTTAGAAAATATTTCGAAGAATTTCTTGTATAGAATAAATTATCTTGATTTTTGAAAATAAATCCCCATATTGTTTGTGTGTTGTGTGAAATAGAGATCCTAGACTCAGAAAAGAAGGTAAGGCAAACGTTTACGTACCTTGTAGAATGAAAATATTTCACGATGATTGTTCCATAAGACCAAGACTTAGACGAAGCAAGTTGAATTGTTCCCGCTTGTCACACCCCCAAATTACATGCTTTGCAATGGAATGGAATTCTGAGGGATTGACCGTCATAGCATCACAATCACGAGTTATATTGAACGACCTAAAGTGTCGTTTGGAAAACACATCGTTTGATTTATTAAAACAATCAGAGTTTACAAAGTATAGGTCCCAAATGAAAATCAACTTGTGCGGAAATAAGTTTGTTACAATTCAAACGATGTTTTAAAGTTCATAAAACCCAGTGAGGCAGCGTCGTCACCACGACTCTATAATATGTCCGTATGCATGCCATGAAGTGAATGCCTTAGATACCTGAGATAAAACATGCTAAAAAGTGTCAACACAAAGGTTGAGTGAGTTCATAGAGGTTGAGTTGAAATGTAAAGCCTTTCAAAATCGTTTATCGACAAATGCATTGTAAATCCACTCGGTTCCAAGTTCCGCCCATACAAAACTTGCATCCCTGTGTTCACAACCCATTGCCAAAATGTGTATAGTTTATGTTCAAGCACATGATGTCAAATGAATTCACAATAGTACCTAACTCGACGAGAACCATAGCATATAATCAATAGTACATGACTCGATGTATCGAGTCAAGCGATTTAGAACATTATCGACGTAGAACTATAGCACATAATCAATAGTACATGACTCAATGTATCGGTGTCAACTGATTTAGAACATTATCTGACGTAGAACTATAGCACATAATCAATAGTACAACATTCGGTTTTGAAACAATGATGATCATGATAGAAGTTATCCTTAAAAATCTAAAGTACTTGTGAAAAATAGTTGAGCATGTATCTCCCCCAAAAATAGTACAAAACAATTAAAAATGAGGCTATGAAAACTCACCTGGTGCAATGTTAATGATGATATAATGGCAAAACTGAAATGAGGCGCAACCTCTGACCGTGACCTATTATGAATGATATGCTCTATGATAAGTTATGATGTAATGTTATGTATGCAATTCGTATGATATCTATACCACTTTGGTCTAGTAGAAAATATACAAGTGTTAATACTTGTGAAAATAAGTACGATAGTCATAATTTATCCCAATTACAATTACACATTCAAAAATATTAATCCGGTTCGTTAAGCCACAACAGGCTATCCATAGGATTAGCCTCGTATGCTAAAACAACGCCGATCCAAACGCTCCTTTATGGACTCTAAAATGGGTAATTTAAGTAAGCAATCCAAACACTCCATTATATTTTAATAAACCATTGTGCTTATAAAATATCGTTTTTATAAGGTTTCCAACGTTCCCTAATAATTTATAGGTGATACAATAGCATTTGGTAAAGTTTTCAAAGCTCAAACGGACTCGAAAACGCTTAAAAACACCAATTTTATTTCTCATCAGCAATGGGTACTTTGACTTTTTCAGAAAAATCGTCCGTCTTTGACCATGCTTAAATCTTTCATTTTACACTTTTAAGCTTAAAAATCTCGCGATTAATAATAAAACATCATTTCGGACAACTTTCGTGTTTTACACTTAAGCCAATTCAGACCCGAAAGGGGTCAAAACCTCGATTTAAAATCATATCAGCATGTATATTTTTACTAGTTGCTGTTAAAAAATATAAGTTTCGTTAAACTTTAATTGGCCACAATTTCTTCGTTTTAAGTCCGTTTTCTACGTTCTTTATATCCACGGTTTCGTATTAACATATACTAATATATTTTTGATAAGTCGACACATTTCATAACGCTTAAGCCTTATTTTTGACTCGTAAAAAGTTGGGAATACATGCTGAATTTTCTGAAACAATAGTTTTTCGTCGTCAAATTGAAAAATTCATATCTTCTTCGTTATAAATCCGTTTTAACCCGTTCAAGCGGTCACGTTTTCGTTTTAAAGTGTATTTTCTAAATATCTAGCCCAAAATTTTTTATCCACTGTCGAGATTTCCAGATTTTCAAAATAAGGACAGACCCTTTAGAAAACTTGTCGAAATGAGTTTTTCTCGCGCCAAACCTATTCTAACCAATCCAAAACAAGTCCGAAGCTATTCTAATCCTACCATACACCTTCTTAGGGTGTCATGGGTTCCTAGACATCACCAAAAGTGATATATTTCAAGGAGTAATTATAGGATAACATATATAAACTTATAGTGCTTATAAACAATTTAAGTGGTATAGACATCATATAACTTGTATGTTTTACTCAAACATGATAATATGAACATAACATGAATATGAAAGATGAAAATGAATATGAGATTCTTACTAGTTACTTGATGAGGTTTAAATGAGCAAGGATTATCCTAAATACCTTAGGTTTTTATTTCAAAACCTTACATAAGAGTATGCTAGGGTTATGAAATTAACTTGACTTGAAAATTTTTTGATGTTCTTCCTTGATCCTCCTTGTGGCCGATTTTATGCTAGAGAAGAAGAGAGGAAAATGTTTTTCACACTAGATATTATGTTTTCTATGTGTAAATGGTTTGAGTATTATATGATATAAGTAGATATTTAGTTCAAAATGGTGTGACTCATCTAGTACATCTAGTGAATGTCGACCCATAAAAAGAAAATAAAAGAGTTGGGTATTTTGTATAATTTAAATGTGTAAGTGTAGGATGAATGTGTAGATATTTAATGATAATTAGTAACTTGTGTATATATCTAAGCATTTAAGGTAGCGTTAACTAAAAATAAATTGTAACGGAACAAAATAAGATGTATTGAAGTCATAAAAATTATAAAAATACATTTCTTACAAGAATTGAGTGAAATAATAATTATCAAGTAGTATTTACGAAAACCGTCGTAATTATATAAATATAACAATTTATATACCAAATAAATTTAAAACACCGGGTAAACTAATAATATTATTTTTATAGTCTTAAAATGAGTATAAAAATATATTAGGATTATTTTTGGAAGTGTCGGATCAAATGTTCAAATAATGTTTACGCGATAGCGTTTATTTAATAAGGAAATAAACGTTTAATGTAAAATGCAAAACCATGCATAAATTTATATGATGATAATGATATGTAGACTAAACCTAGTCTATATGAAATGTCCTGAAATTACGAGTTGTCACACCGCTTCAACGGTTTAGTGAGAACGTCGGCTATGTTTTCTTCGGATGACACTTTCTCAATTGAAATGTTCCCCTTTTGAACATTGTCTCTTAAGAAGTGATGATGGATCTCTATATGCTTGGTACAAGAATGCAACACTTGATTTTTGCTTAGATGAATAGCACCTTTGTTGTCACATAAAATGGCAATGTCACTTAGATGGATGTCGTAGTCAACTAACGCTTGTTTCATCCATAGTGCTTGTTGGCATGCTTTGCTGGAGGAGACATATTCAGCTTCGGTTGTTGATATGGCCAATGCCGTTTGCTTCTTTGAGAACCAAGATGTTAAACAACACCCCATGAAAGTGCAAACACCACTTGTACTTTTTCGGTCAACATAATCACCTGCATGGTCAGAATTCGCATATACATTAGTTTCTACCCCCGTCCCCTTGGGATACCATAATCCCAATTGAGTAGTACCCTTAATATATCTAAATATTATTTTGACGGCTTCTAGGTGTGAAGTTTTAGGGTCTTCTTGAAACCTAGCACATAGACATACACTGAACATGATATCCGGCTGACTAGACGTACGGTAAAGAAGACTACCAATCATGCCACGGTATTTGGTATTATCAACGGATTCACCGTCTTCATCCTTGGTGAGTTTGGTATCAGATGACATTGATGTTCTTATTGGTTTTGACTCTTCTAATCCAAATTTCTTTAGAATTTCTTTTATGTATTTGGATTGATTAAAGAAGATACCATCTTCTAGTTGTTTGATTTGTAAACCAAGAAAGAAACTTAATTCTCCCATCATACTCATTTCAAACTCATCATGCATGATTCTTGAGAAATCATCACACATGTCTTGACAAGTCGATCCGAATATAATATCGTCCACGTATATTTGAACAATAATTATTTGTGAGTCCTTTTTCTTTGTGAAAAGTGTATTATCAGCTAACCCCAGGGTATAGTCATTTTTTATTAAAAATGATTTGATTATATCATACCAAGCCTTTGGGGCTTATTTAAGACCGTAGAAAGCTTTCCTTAGTTTGTACACGTGATTAGGTTTTTCAAAATCGATAAAGCCCGGAGGTTGAGCTACATAAACTTCTTCATTAATAAAACTATTTATAAAAGCATTTTTAACACCCATTTGAAAAAGCTTAAGATCATGAGCACAAGCATAAGCAAGAAGTATTCTTATAGACTCTAATCTAGCTACGGGAGCATAGGTCTCATCAAAGTCTATGCCTTCTTGTTGATTATACCCTTGAGCAACAAGTCTAGCTTTATTTCTAGACACGACACCGTTTACATCTAATTTGTTTTTATATACCCATTTAGTTCCGATTATGGTTTGGTTTTAGGTAGAGGGACAAGTGTCCAAACATTGTTAGAAACAAATTGATTTAACTCTTCTTGTATAGCCATTACCCAAGTTTCATCTTTTTTGGCTTCTTGAGTGTTTTAGGTTCTATGGTTGAGACAAAACAAAATAGACTACTTTGGTTTTAGAGTTAAGATCTTAAGGTTCTTTCATTTAACTTTCCTATAACCTTTTCAGCGGGATGATCTTTAGACTCTTTAATATTGATGATTTCATTGTTTAATGGTTCATCTTCTTTATTTATATTTTCTTTGATTTCTAGGACTTCACTTTCGATTAACTCGTCATCGAGAAGAGGTAGGGTAGTTTTAGGTGGACTCTCATCAAATTTTACGTTTAAAGAGTCTTCAACTTTCATGGTTTCTTTATTTAGTATTACGTATGCTTTACTATTAGGAGAATATCCTAAGAAGATACCTTCGGTTGATTCAGGATCGAGTTTAGTTAAATAATCTTTAGTATCAAGTATGAAACATTTACTACCAAAGACTCGAAAGTGTTCTAACGAAGGCTTTTTGACTCGTAGTAACTTGTATGGAGTTTTTCCTAAGAATGGTCTAATTAGGACTCGGTTTAGTATATAGGTTGATGTGTCGATGGCATTGCACCAAAATTTTTTAGGAATAGATTGCTTATTAATCATGGTGCGGCTCATTTCTTGTAGGGTTCTATTTTTCCTTTCAACTACCCCATTTGATTGTGGAGTGCGAGGAGATGAGAAATTGTGGGTAATACCATTAGCATCACAAAAAGCTTCGAATTGCACTTCATTATCAAGTTCCCTACCATGATCCATTCTAATTGACACAATAGGACTTCCTAGTTGTCTTTGGATTTTCTTACTTAATATTTCTAAGTAATCAAACATTTAAGTTTTATTCTTTAAAAATTTAGTCCATGTATACCTAGAGTAATCATCCACTATAACCAAAGTATAAAAGTTACCTCCGTAACTTTGAATAGCGGATGAACCAAATAAATCTATATGTAGTAATTCTAGACACTTAGTAGTAGAAACCATATTTTTAGCTTTATGACTAGCATGGACTTGTTTTCCTATGTTACAAGCATCACAAAAATGATGCTCGTATTTTAGTTTAGGTAGGTTTCTTACTATTTCTTTGGATAATAGCGATTGAAGAAGTCGCATATTGGCGTGACCCAATATTCGATGCCATAACGTCGAAGTATCATCCATAGAGGTAAGAAAAAGCTTGTCTTTTGGTTCATTTATGATTTTAATAACATAGACTCCATATTTTCTAATGCCTCTTCCTATAGTAATACCATTTTTCAATATTTTAATACCGGTTTCACTAAAAAGTACGATACACTTTTTATCACATATTTTACCTATACTTAGTAGATTAAATTTTAGGTTTTCTATGTGACATACATCGTTAATGGTTAAGGATTTGAGAGAGAATGTACCTTTACCGATGATTTTGCTCTTGCTATTTCCGAACACCACATTTTCTCCATTGAAGGGTTCGTATGTGGAGAATAATTCTTTATTACCGGTCATATGACTTGTGCACCCGTTATCCTTGATCCATTCGTCCGGATCTAAGTCAACCTTTAGGCACACCTAAGAAAACAATTAACTCAAAAGTTTGGTCCTCATTTGTTCATGGGTCCATTGGTGTTCACATTTCATTCATATGAGGCATATACGAAAAAGGTAAGAAAGCATTCCAAGGTGTAAAGTTTTGAAATGGAAAACCATTTTATGCATTAGGATTCCATCCCATTTGATGGTGGTTACTTCTAGGATAGAAATTGTTTGGTCTTCTTATATTTATGTTTGGTTTAGAAGATGATGGACCTTTGTTTTTCATAAAACTTTGATTTTGTTTTAGGGGAGGTGCTTGTTTGACATTTCTAACAGTAACATGGGTTGGTTTCTTCTTGTTAACAATAACAAAGTCGATTCTAGAGGACGTGGTTGCGGTAGTTCTCTCATTTCTTGATGCAGACCCATGGATCCCTAAATTTACACTAGGCGGTTCCTTTTCAAGGGATGCGTGGCTCTGATGCTTTGTTTTCAATTGCTTTAACGAATTGTGTTTCTTTAATCTCGCTAGTTGATGCAATGTGTTCTGAATACCTAAGCCCTTTTGATTATTACCCGTTTTAACACTATCAAGTATTTTATCAAGAGTATTAGTACTTATTCTAGCAAGCTTAGAATCAAGATGATCAACTAACGTTTGAAGTTCTACATAAAGCTTGCATTCACTATCTACTTCTTTTCCCTTTTCTAATCTCTTTAGTTTATCTTTTAGTTCAAGAACTTCGTTTTCAAACTGTTCATTTTTGTTTTTCAACATCTTGTTTTTGTTAAGTAATTTTAGACTAATTTTACAAAGCTTATCATATTCAAGATGTAAGGATTCATCATCTAACGATGAACTACTATAATATAGAGAGTCGGAACATACCTTGTTGGAGTCTTTTGCCATGAGACAAATTTCTTCGTTATCCTCCTCACTCATTCCCCACGAGCCACTTACGAACGCCTTTTGTTCGTCACGTTTGGGATACTCACTAATGAAGTGAGTAGGATCCCCGCATTTGAAACACTTGCATTCGTCCTTCATTTTCTTATCGTCTTTGCCTTTCCGTAACCCTTTCTTGTCGTCATAAGGTTGCTTGACATATCTTCCTTTTCTCCGAAAGAACTTCTTGAAGTCTCGTACCACCATTGCATACTCTTCGGCATCACGTTCCAAAGATGAGGTTTCTTCATTTCTTGAGATTTTCTTGGCCTTTAAGTCAAGAGATTTGTGCTTCTCTTTCTTTTCCTTTGAAACTTCGGAGTCTTTAGCGAGGACGAGCTCATAGACTTTAAGGTTGCTTATGAGTTCATCGAGAGTGAGGATTGACAAGTCTTTGGATTCTTCGATCGCCGTCACCTTCGGTCTCCACTTTGATGGAAGCGCCCTTAGAAATCTCCTAATATGATTACGACTAGAAAAAGACTCATCAAGTGCTTGTAATGAAGTAAAATAGTATTAAAGTTAGCAAAAGAATTATCTATACTATCCCCATCCAATATTGAAAATTGTTCATATTGTTGAACAAATAAATCAATTTTGTTGTTTTTAACTTGTTGATTTTGTGAAGTCCGAAACCTTGGATCTAGAACACTTAGCTTGCAAACGTGTTAGTTGCCTTGGATGGTTCCAAAACAACAATGAGAAACTTTGTTGTAGATGCACACAAGTATGCGGAATCTACTTGAATGCACTTAGAAGATTAAAGTAAACACAATTAACACCAACAGCTTCAATATTATTAAGCAATAATACGAGTACTCTCCTAGTACTAGGGTTTACAACCTTGAAGCTCTTCTTAAGACGGCTAGAATATGAGATGTGTGTTTAACCTAGCTAGGATCTCCTTTTATACACCAAGGAGATCCCTTACAGAGATAACTATGCACTAAGTATATCATAATAGAAGATATGCTGTTACAAACCATACACGACATTCCTTACTTAGAACAATACAAACTTAATACTATCAGTACTAACATTTTCACTATCAGTACTAACTAGTTAATACTTATAAAACAATGCTATCGAGACTAACTTTACTACTATAAGTATTAACTCCCAAAACGAATTTCCCAACAATCCTCCCTAAACTTGTGATTGGGTTTCGAATCACAAGTTTCTTCGATCTTGAGGATTCTTCCAAACTCACTTTCTGCTAGGTCTTCCAACTTGGTCAAATATCTTTATCAGCAACTCCTTAGCCATTTCAACTGCATTACCCATCCTTAGCCCTGCTGTCAGCATTTCAAGAAGAGTTCCTAATGCAAGTGGATAGGTTCTTTCAACCAGCATGTAGATATCTGTTCCATTGCATGTTGTGACTAAGTGCAGTCCACAAGAATCAATCAAGGTCCAAGTCAGTGCTTCCTCTCCAGGTTGATACTTCCATTGTTCTCCAGCTGGATCTGGTTCAAATATATTTTGAAGCTCATAAAGTAACTCCAAATCTTTATCATTGTCTGGATCTCTGTTCTTGAACCTTTCTTTGACTAACTCCCATAGCTTGAGTAAATCCTCCCTGTCAATATATGTAAACAGATCCACCAGATACAAATAAGCACTTGTTCTTCCACCTGCTATGTGAATCCTCCAATGCCTCTTTCCATCTTCAGTGTAGATATCCCAGTTGATAATAGGTATCTGGTATTGATGGGCTCTGAATATAATGCATATTCTGGGGCTTCAATTAACATCATCTGATTGAGATCCTCTTCAGTTAGTCCACCTTCATCTTTAGATGCTTTCAATCTTTTGGGTGCAGTTGAAGAAGCTCCTTCTTCTGATGGTCTTTTGTAGCTTCCAATAGGTTGTGGTCTTTCAACAGTATCATCAGCTTGCATAAGCCTGAAGTTGAGAATGCTTCTTTTAATTCTATCAGCAAGTCATTGAAGAGTCTCTCAAGCCAGTTGATTTAGCTACTTCAAGGTTCTCTTGTCTTCACCTTGATATTTGTTGTATTTGCAGAGGTACATCTTTTGTTGACTCTTGTTAGGAGGTCTTGAGGCCTTTTCAATTTCCCTTTGCTGTCTAAATTGACTCTGTCTTCTGGCCAAGATCTCACTGAATAACTGAGATGCTTCATTAACACTTGTACTCTTATCTTGTTGCAGCTTCTTTTGTACCTCCTGAGTAGCTTCCACTTTGGCTCTCATGTCATCCTATGTTTGCCAGTCTTCATCTATTTTAGCCATCCTTTTATTTTCTTTCTCTGCAGCCTCTTTCTGCAATTCTTGCTCATCCCACTCAGCTGCAATCTTCCTTGCTGCTTCTTCATTTAACCTTTCAATCTCCTTCTTCTTCTTTGGTACTTCCACTAGAATGCCCTTGCCCTTACCTTTGGGATGAATCTTTGGAGCTTAGGAGGTTGGTGATGGTGGAGCACCTCCTTCTCTGATAGTGACTCCTTTTTCTTTGGGCTTGATTGCTGCTGACTTGGTTTTCTTTCTCAGATACAGAACAGGAGGCTTCTTGTAAGTTGGAGAGATAGGGACTGATTTCTTCAAGCTCTGATGTCCCAGACTGCATGTTTCTTTCTATCTTCTTCATCACTATCTTCATGAGGAGTGGTAGTGATGATGGTGGCCTATGTTGTCGTTGCTTGTTGTAATTTAGCAGCTACTTGGATAATGGGACTTAGTACTGATTGCAGAACACCAGGAGTACAAACCATAGTACTATCAGTACTAACTACAACACTATAAGTACTGATGATGTACCCTCCGAGTAGCTCGAAGGACACTCCTCCGAGACGTGTCAAAGCCCTTCCATTCGAAGGCCCAAGTTAGGATTCCATAATATCCATAGGCATCAAAACATTCGTTATCACGAAGGTTACCTCAGGGGAATTCGCCATTCGAAGCCCTAAGCCCTTCGGGTATGGTGACGAAGAAGCACCGGATAGGGGAACCTCCCGACTTGGTCAAACCCACGATCTCCTCTCTCTTGGCTTCTCCGTCAAGTCTGAGAACGTGGGTCACTAAACCCTAGCAGTTACCCACAATCATGGGACGCCCCCATGATCTCCGACATTCAAGCAAAAGTGCTCTCAACCCTATTTCATCCACTATAAATAGGTTGGACGGGCAATGGATTATGGTATGCTCATTTCACACTCATCTCTTTACTTACACACACTTATACAACCATAACTCATACTTACTCTCACGCCGGAGGTGGTTCGCGAGGACCTACCCTGCGTAATCACTTAACGTAGTGTTTCGTATTTCTTATTCTCGGGTGAAAGGCAAGTCTTGGCCGGAACATACACCCTCATACCTTTGATCATCATCGAGCACGGTAGTGCAATCTATTGTACAATCAGTGGCGCCATCCGTGGGACCACTACTATTAGTCCCGTAATCACCCGGTCCTAAAACCCCAACCGACTACACTACTTTTCCTAAGCATGGAACCGTGAAGAGAAGATACACCTCCACTAGGTTTCTACCCCGGTCCCTCTCAACACAACTAACACCGATAATCTCGCCCCATAACGGCCTCAACTTTCACCACACGATCTCGTTTGGAAACTACTCCCGTACATCACGCCTCAAAATCTACTAACCCTATTCTAGATATTAGCCCCGCCTTCGTTAAGGCAAACTTTGAAGCCTTAGATTCTTTACTGAGGGCTCATAAGAGGCAGGTTCGCAACACTAAAATGTGAAGAGAGTTGGAATACTCCAGTGAGGAGTATGACGAAGAGATTGAAATAGAGGAGAGGCCTCGACCTATTAGCAGGGGGCACTCGGCCTTGCGAAATGGTTCTCCTTCCATTAGAAGGCCAAATGGAAGGACTGTGGGTTTTGAAGAAGGACCCGGAGGAGATCCCGGAAGAAGGGAAAGATTGCAAGGTGAAAGAAGGAGCGAGAACTCCAACGGAGGAAGCAACCCGTAGGAAACCGGAGGGTAAACCTACCTCTTCTAGCCGCCCATTTAGGAAGAGAAGGATGGGGGCTCCAGACCTCCCTCGATATTTCGAGTGTTGGAGGCCTCCTCCATACTCGAGGCATGAATCGCCACCCCTCGGGTACCCACCACCGCTCAAACATACAACACTCACCTCCGAGTGGTTCACTCCCAACCGTAGTTACCGAGAAATGCCTTATGGATACGCTCCTCACGCAATCGATGGGCGTAAACCCTTCGTACCAACCTTCTACTGCTTACCCCGCCACACACGCCCATTTCCTAACCCATATAACCCAACACTGCTTATCCACCTCCATACAACCCGTACTACACCGAAGCCTCTGGAGCTTGCACGCCTTCGTGAAGTGGATCAAGACTACCCCCACCGATGGTGTAAAGATGCCTACTCACATAGGTACCTACGATGGAAAAGGCGATCCCGATAACTTCCTCCACTTGTTCAAGGCGCTATCAAGATGCAAAAGTGGGTCATGTCCGTAGCATGCCACATGTTCACTTACACGCCCGAGACTTCGCAAGAATATGGTGGAATGGACGGAAGTTGGGAAGCATTGTAAGTCTAGACGACCTTAAGGCTCGTTCGATCACACTTTAGCCAATGTAGTAGTACACTAAGACCCATCTAGCCGCACACCATCAAGCAAAGGGACAACAAAAGCACAAGGGCCTTCGTTCGAAGATCGAGGATCTCAGAGCTTGGCGGAATTCCTATCTACCGATCCTCCCACTACTTACAAGGCACTAATGGAGAAGACTTAAACTTGGATTGAGTCCAAAGAGGTAGCAAAGAACGGGCTTCGATAGAGCAAAAGGAAGCTTCGACAAATTCTCTCGAGGGTCCTCCCGGAAGGATCCAAGAATAAGAAGAACAGACCGCTTCACTCCATACAACAAAGGTTCGAACCATGGACTCTTGGCGAACTTGGTCAAATCTCCTGAGGAGATTCTAGCTACCGAGAAAGCCGCAAAGTCCTTCGATCCACCACCGGATGACAAAAGCGAAGCAAAGCCGAGACATGTCCAATACGCCATTTCCATGAAGACCATGGACATGACACGAACAACTGCAGAGAACTAAAGCGGATCAAGAGGCGTTGTGGTCCGGACAATTAGCACATCCGTTAAAGGCATCAAAAGGGAAAGGAAAGTTCTCGACACCCAACTGGGTGGATGGAAGGAACAAAAGGAGGCTACCCTACAGAGGCTCGATACTAATGGTGCACAAGCATGATCCAACCTTGAAACGAAGGAAGCGGACGGGGAGCTGGGAGCGAGGAAAAATAACTTTCCTTCCATCTTGGGGCGTACACCTTCGATCGATCCCGTGGTCATCAAGGTACGAATCTCAAACAGGAGGTAAATCGAGCATATATGGATTGTGGAAGCTCCTGCGAGATCATTTATGTGCATTGTTTCCTAAAGCTCAAGTCGTCCATATGCTCACGAAGGGTAGAATCGAAAACACCACCGGTAGGGTTCTCCGTGAACACTCATGGCCCTCGGGAGAAGTACCATTGGAAATCACCATAGCGAAGGCCCTTATCCCAAGACGGAAACACTCACCTTCGTTATAGTCGCCGATTCTCCATATAATTTGTTAATAGGAGAACAACTATGCAAAAGATGGGCATTGTTGTTTCCACCATACATGTTGCTATTAAGTTCCAAACCCCTTGGAGTAGGAACTGCTCATTCTAATTATGGGCGGATAAGCGTGTATATGGTGTCAAAAGATCAAAGAAGAATCGGAGGAGCGCCGATAGTAATTCTAAGTTGCACGATGCGGAGGAGCGAGTTGTAGTTAACCCTATCTACCCCGAATGACGGTGGTAATAGGAAAGCAACTCCCGCGAATTTCAAGGCGAAGCTCACGGAACTATATGGACTAACCTTGATGTTTTTGCTTGGAAATATTCGACATGACAGGGTACCAATAAAGCGAAAAGGATGAGCCTAGACGGACAGTCCTTCGAACGGAACATAAACTCAATGAGTACAAACACATTGAGCCAATAAAATGAAAAGGAGGAGCCTAGCCCCGAAAGAAACGTTGTCGCCGCAAAGAAGTTGACGAACTCACGAAGGTGCATCCTAAGGAAGTTATACCAAACTTGGGTAGCCAACCCAAGAATGGTCAAAAAGAGTGACGAAGGGTGGCGATGTGCGTTGACTTCATCGACATCAACAAAGCATGCTCGAAGGATTGCTACCCCTACCGTAAATTGATCGAAGGTAGAATCCTTGGTCGGCTTCCGATTAAAATGCTTCTTAGATGTCTACAAAGGGTATCATCAGATCCAGATGGCAAAGGAGGACGAAGAAAAGACAACCTTCTACACAAGCAAAGGTGTCTACTGTTATAGAAAGATGCCCTTCGGATTAAAGAACACAGGGGCAACTTACCGACATCTCGTAGATAAAGCCTTCAATAAACAAATAGGCAGAAATCTCGAAGCATACGTTGACGACATGGTTATCAAAAGCAAGATGGAGAAAGACCTACTCCTCGATGTACAAGAAACCTTTGACCAACTTCGGCGATTAACATGAAGTCAACCCTAAGAAATGCTCCTTCGGTGTCGAAGAGGGCAATTCCTAGGGCATTTGATCACTAATCGGGGATAAAGGCTAATCCTCCAAGGTCAAGGTGATTACTGATCTCTAAGCCCCTAATGTCTAAAAGATGTGCGAGCACCGAATGGGAAGTTGGCGACTTTAAGCGGTTTTTATCGGCAATGACAGTCCCTACCATTCTTCAAAACACTCGAGGATGCGTGGACAAGAAAACTTTTCGGTGGAGTCGGGATGTTGAGGCCGCTTCGTAAGATGAAGGAGTTCATCGAATCCTTCCAACACTTACAACCCCAATCAAAGGCGAAGTGTTGTTTATGTACTTAGCATCCTCAATGGAGAGTATTAGCAGATCCTTATAGCGTAATCGAGACAAACGATATATCCCCATTTACTTCGTCGGTAGGGTCCTGCAGGGCGGAGATCAACTATCCAACATTGGAGAAGTTAATACTAGCCCTTATCTATGCAGCAAGGAGGCTCGACGCTAGTTCCGTGCCCATCCAATCACGGTCTTAACCGACAAGCCACTCAAACAGATCTTGTCAAAACCCGAAAAGTCCGGAAGGGTGGCTAAATGGGCTATTGAACTTGAGAGCACAAAATAGAGTTCAAGGACTAAACTCTATTAAAGGACACATTCTCGCAGACTTCTTGGCGTAAACACCTTCGAGCCCCGACGAGAAAAGAAGAGCCCAAAACCAACCTCACTCAAGTACAAGTCGATTGGAAACTTTATACAGACGGAGCATCCGGCTCAGATGGTTACGGCGTTGTCTAATCGGTCACCGACGGAAGGAGCATACATATGCTCTTCGCTTTGAGTTCGAAGCCACAAACAATGAAGCGGTGTATGAAGCGCTGCTAGCGAGGCCTCCGATTGGCTAAAGATATGGAAGTCAAAGCTCTCATTGCCTTCGTAGGCTCCCAATTGTTAGCAAACCAAGTGACAGTGCTCCTATGAGGCTAGGCACCCCCGTCATCAAGTAGTACTTGGAAAAACAAAGGAGATGTCGGAGAGCTTGACTCTACACCATCCAACATGTTCGTAGGAATCGAACAAGAAGGCAGATGCACTAAGAAAGCTAGCTTCTATGGCCTTCGCTCATCTCACCAAAGAAGTACTTGTCGAAGTCTTACCTAAAAGATCCATCATTCGCAAGGAAGTTGCAGATGTGGTTCACGAGGAAGGAGAGACATGGATGACTCCCATCAGGGAATATCTGATAAGCGGTCTTCTCCCTGAAGATCCCAAGTTGGCAAGGAAGATTCGGGTTAAGTCCCCACGATAACGGCTAATAGGGGAAACCCTATATAGAAGGTCATTCTTATCACCTTGGTTAAGATGTGTGGGACCCAAGCAGGCTACGAGCATTATCACTGAAGTCCATGAAGGATCCTGTGGCCTCCATGCAGACCGCGCCGATTGTCTCAAAATAATGAAGTTAGGCTATTATTGGCCTTCGATGCATGTGGATGCGCGAAATCATTCTCAAATGCGAAGCTTGTCGATACACTCAAACGCTCCAAATATGCCAAAGCGTGACATGACAAGTGTGACATCCGTATGACCCTTCTCTCAGGGGCATTGATATAGTAGGACCTATGCCTATAGCTCCGGAGGAGTCAAATTCTTCCGGTGGCAATCGATTACTTTACTAAGTGGGTGGAGGCTAAACCCTTAGCCTCCGTCACGGGGAGACAGATTGAGAAGTTTGTGTGAGAACACATTGTGTGCAGATTTGGAGTGCCCCACATAATCATATCTGAAAATGGGAAGCAGTTCGCCGAAGGAGTCTTCTACGACTTCTGTCAAGGACTCAACATAAAGCAGTCTTGGACATCCGTCTACCATCCAAAAGGTAACGGATAGGTGGAGGTTACAAACAGAGACATCATCAAAGGGATCGAAAAAAGGTTGGGACGAACTCACCAT
The DNA here is from genome assembly GCA_022545495.1 of Chrysanthemum lavandulifolium. Lineage (NCBI taxonomy): Eukaryota > Viridiplantae > Streptophyta > Magnoliopsida > Asterales > Asteraceae > Chrysanthemum > Chrysanthemum lavandulifolium. The sequence continues at coordinate 45,461,459 of CM040245.1, forward strand.
GGATGGGTAGATGAGCTCCCTCAAGTACTTTGGGCCCATCGAACGCACCCTAAGTCAAGCAATGGAGAAACCTCCTTCAGCCTAACATACGGAACAGAAGCGGTCATCCCTTCGGAGCTAAGTGTACACACGGAGCGTGTGGCAACGTATGATGCCTCCCAAAATGATGAAAGGATCGGGAAAACCTTGATCCGCTAAAAGAAAGAAGAGAAATAGCCTCCATCCGAGAAGTAATACTCAAACATAAGATCGAAGGCTACTACAACAAAAGGGTCAGACCTTCCACTTTCAAGCCTTGGGAGTACGTGCTATACCTCAACAGTGCAAGCAAAGCCAAATACCAAGGAAAGCTGGGACCAAATTGGGAAGGACCTTACATGGTAGCTGAGGCCTACGGCAATGGAGCCTACAAACTGGCCACTCTTCTCGGAGAACCCATCGACAGGACATGGAATGGTACGAACCTTTGAAAGTTCTATGTTTAAGAAGTACTTTTACTTTTTCATTCTTGTAATTAGAAGCTTCTCAAGGGAAAGCAAACATTATTGGTAGTTGTCTTAGTTTTCATTTCAAGAATGATGTAATCCTCTCTACCAATTCAATGATAAATAAGACATTTCCCATAAATCTCTTGCTTCGTTTCTTAAACACAAAGATTTGTTCAGCCAAGTCGTTAATGAGTTTCAATGTTGAATAAAATGGCTCAAGGTGTAATACACGCCTTATCATTTAAGCCAACTTTAGCATTCACATTAACTCTCCTAGTAGTTTTTGGCGCTTGTAAATCAAATTTGGTCATTATATTCTTGGTGTTGCAATTTACACGCAATGAGGTTGTTTAACCTTAGGTTGTAAAACTTAAGCGTCGGAAAAATGGCGTACGAGAAGTTAACAAAGACAAACACAAATAATAATTAAGTGTGTAGAGGTATTCCCCCACACTTTACCATTCAAAATAAAGGCTAATGCCCTTACACCTGCATAAGGGACCGAAGCCCTAGTTAAATTATCTTAGGCCCAAGGCCATACATCACAAACATTCAAATTGTTTAGAGAACAAGACAAGCATTATCAAATAAGATAAATTGTTTTAAAGGGTACATGCCACCCTAGAAACAAAATTACTGCCAACATGGCAGCCTTCATTCCTGCTTTTTTGGAGATGGAGTGGGGATGGTTGAACCGAGACAGTTTGGTAGATATAGTATTCTTGGTGGCGATGGTAGGCTTGACTCTCGAGGTTTCTTGGAAAGGAGGTCTTGAGGGTGCCATAGGATCCTTGGTAGCCTCGGCAAGGAAGGAGTACTCATGGTTGTGAACGCATTTCCCGCCTCATCATACTCAACCTTTGAAGTGGGACGGTAGCATTCAATCTTGAAAGGTCCACGGGCTTACTGCTTTTGGCGCCTCCTCCGCGCCAAGCACCGTCCATGAAAAATGGGCGGATTTGATGACCTTCCACATCCGAGCTCCCAATTCATCACTGTGGTAGAGCTCCATGGCTATTTAAGGCACCACATTTGAAATGACCTCCGCACGATCCTTTTGCAGCATCTTATACCTCATCTGCAAGCCATCGATTTCCTCCCTCAACTTCACTTCTACCTCTCCGAGCCTGGCCTTCTCACTTTCCAACCCAACGCATTTCGCCTCAAGAACAGCATTCTGACCTGTTAGAGTGATGACCTTGGCTTCTTCCAACTTAAGATTGCCAAGTTCAACTGTCAACTGGGCTACCTTCCCCGGAAGGTCTTGGACGACGGGTTCTTCTCAAGATTCCTCTCAATCTCGCCACACTTAGCCTCGACTTGGCTACAGCTTCTATGCAACTCCACGGTTCGCATTTAAGTGATTATCCAATACCGCTTTGCCTCAACCCGTTGTCATGCATGTCACGTAACCTTTCAATGGAAATATTTTCCAAAGATACCTTTCCATTTAGGAGGGTGACATGATCAACAATCCGGTGACAGCCAAAGCATTGGGAAGCTCCTTCGTCTCAAGAAGGCTGCGACCAATACAATGTATAAAGGCTAAGTTAGTTGTGACAATTATGACTTCACATATTTTATAAGGAGGCGCTTACCATGCACCTCCATCGATTCATCCGCACCAAGGCGACTTCACAAAATTTACGCCTTGACTTCTTCGCTTCACAACTCTACCTCCAAAGGGAGAGGATTCTTCCTCTTGTTGGTAGACCCTATGACCTTGGTCATTGTTCCCTTTCTACTTTTCAATCATCGCCTATCCTTGTTGAGCCTATAATCGGGACATCCTCATCCGCAGGATCGTGCGAGTCAACAACATTCTCAACAAGTTTGGACGGACCCTTCAACGCAGCTTGGGGGGTGCCGATGCAATGGGCTTGGATTCGGAGTGTCTACGATTGTTGTTCACGGATGTAGAAGGAGAGCCAACACCATACGACTCTTGGCCTTCTCAGCAGCATGAAGCTCAAGTCTTCATCTAAATCTCGGTACATAAAGTTCTCGAATGACATCTCTCGCAAAAGAAACAAGAAGAAATAAATATCGATACATTGGTCCTACTTAAATAAAGTAGATAAACATACTTTGTCCTTGGTACATGATAACATGCTTCTAGGAGACCCTCCCACTCACGGGCAATCCCACCATGTATAAGATGGCTTGGGAACACTTGCACATCCACGGATATTTAGCCAAATGTCGATAATGTGGATCCTTCGCACCTCATATGGCAAGGGGTCATTGTACCGCTTTGCATCAAACATATACTCCTTATTCAACACTCCGGATAGTTGGGGAATGATAGTGTTTTGCACATAGAAAAGCTACCTTTCCAACTTTGTTATGTTGGTATACACCTCCCAAACAGGTTTGGCACATCCGATTCGTGCCTTTTGCTAAAGTTAACCAATTGCCCCAGTGATACAAGTTCGAAAACCTCTTAAAACCTTTAATGTTGGTTCATAGCCGTATGCTTTACACATCACTATGAATGTGGTCAGTTTGGCTAAACCAAAGGGGTTGAACCTAGAGATATGAACCTTGTAGTATTGTATAAACTTTAATATCAATGGGTGCAGTGGAATCCTAAGGTTAGAATGGCTAAATGCATGTGTGTATAGCCCTACGAAACCTTGAGGAGCATCAAAAATACCCTGATTAGACTTGGGTAACATCACTTTGTGCTCTGGTGGGATTAGGTAATCAGCTAAGTGATCATGTAACTCTTTTGCAGATAATGTACATTTTTGCTGTTTTATGATAAACTTGGAATCCATTTTTTAAAAACAAACAAGCTACAAGTTAGAGGGAAGGTTTACCTTTTGATTTCGGAGTGGAGGCGATCACAATTTTACTGCGTGTAGAAGTGTGCGAAGAGAGTAAAATGTTTTAGGGTTTCAACAACCCCTCCTTAAATACTGTTTTTTTTACCGCTTTCCTAGCCGCACACGTGTACCTGCTATTTACTCTTATCCGATCTCAATAGTTTTTAAATTTTAAAAATAAGTCTTTTGGTCTCCGGGTAATATGAGAAATTGTAATTCCTGTAGCGGGCAGCCAGAAGGTTTAATTAGCATTAAATGCGCTTAGTTAGTTGCATAGTTATCTTCCAACTAATACGATTAGCAGCAGGATGGTATTTTTTTGAAGCATGAAGTTGAAAGCAATGCCTCTTCGCTCATATGCATCACTTTCGACTGGGGGCTTGATGATGTACCCTCCGAGTAACTTGAAGGACACTCCTCCGAGACGTGTCGAAGCCCTTCCATTTGAAGGCCCAAGTTAGGATTCCAGAATATCCATAGGCGTCAAACCATTCGTTATCACGAAGGTTACCTCAGGGGAATTTGCCATTCGAAGCCCTAAGCCCTTCGGGGTATGGCTGACGAAGAAGTACTGGATAGGGAATCTCCTGACTTGGTCAAACCCACGATCTCCCTCTCTCTTGGCTTCCCGTCAAGTCTGAGAACGTGGGTCACTAAACCCTAGAGGTTACCCACAATCATGGGATGCCCTCATGATCTCCGACATTCATGCAGAAGTGCTCTCAACCCTATTTCATCCACTATAAATAGGTTGGAAAGGCAATGGATTATGGTATGCTCATTTCACACTCATCTCTTTACTAACACACACTTATACAACCATAACTCATACTTACTCTCATGCCGGAGGTGGTTTGCAGGGTCCTACCCCTGCGTAATCACTTAACGTAGTGTTTCATATTTCTTATTCTCGGTGAAAAGCAAGTCTTGGTGGAACATACACCCTCATACCTTTGATCATCATCGAGCACAGTGGTGCAATCTATTGTACAATCAAGTACTAACTGAGATAGTGCTGATAGTGCATGTAGGAGTACTAGGCACTTCTTCTGCATGTTTGGTTATATGAACTTCTTCTTCTTCAACAAGAAAAGGGCTCTGAAAAGTTTGACCACCTCGCCACTGACCAAATTCTCTTCTACTCTGAATGTCAGAACTCCTCCCCTGTTTGGAAGAATCTTCTGTGGAGGTGCTAGAAACTGTGAACTTGACCTTCCTTTTGATTGATGTGGTAACTGGAGATGCTACTGCAGTTGGCTTGGATAGAAGTTGGACTTGATGTGTAAGCCTTTTCTTCTTCAGAAGCATCCTAGTATGAACTTTGGCAGCAGCTTTCTTGTGTTCATCCAGAGAAATCTCAAGTGTGTTATCTGCATAGAAACCTGTACAAATTCGTCATTTCATTAAGTGTCAAACTGCCCTCACCACTTCCAGCTGTGTTACCTGTTGAGAGAGGTGGGTCACTGGGCATTTGAGATGCACTCCCAGGCCTAGCCTAAGCAGATACACCCCCTCCCTTTTAAGCATGTGACTGGGTCCACCCTGTGAGGAGAGCTCACTAGGTGTTGGCATGGATTGGGTCTTATTGATGTTACCACTATCCTCACCAGCTTCTAAGCCTGGTTGAGTAGTAGCAGCCCTTACCACTCTATTTTCTTCATCACCTGAGATAGGCTCATCTGCTTCAATGAGAGGAGGAGAATGGGTCTGAGCATTCCCACTCCCCTGTCTGGACTGCCTACTTGTTGATGAAAGTGGTTGATTGGGAGATTGTTCAGGATCTGTGGGTGTGTGTTGGGAGCCACCTGTGCTTGATGGTCCTTCACCCTCTACAATGAGCATGTTAGTAAATAAAGGCACTACAACCCCATTATAGCCTACCACTGCCCTTGACATATTTGAAAACACTTTGGCTGTGAGTAGTTTTGAAAGATAAATATTTTTGTGAGGCTGTAGGTTTTGTTTCTGAAGATCCAAAAATACTTGTATAAACCTAGGATACATCAGAAACTTGGTTTTGCTTACTATATTTTAAGCATACCCTCAAAATATAGTTTGAAAAATTGAACACCCCACATTGCAAGGCGATATCAAGGCGTGGCTATATTTGTGGGAAAGCATCCCAGCCAGTCCTTTGTGACTCAAGCGGTGTAGGAGGGTATGGATTAGAAATCTCCATTGTGGGAAAACCGACTTTTGTGAAAATTGAAAGTGTCATCATGTCTATACCCCATCAATGAGAGTTGTTCAAAATTTTGAGTGCACGGCAAAGTGTTAATACCTTCAAAGATCTCTAAGATGAAGATGTTCTCTTAGAGAGGCTTCAGAATAACAATTTGAGTGCCATCCACCGTACCAATTAATCGTTGTACCCTTCCTCGCTTGTTGAGGCAATTGCGCTTGCCAAAACTTCCCGATAGGGGTACATAAGATAGTAGGGTTTAAAGGTAAAGCAAACCCGATGTTGCTTGGTTTAGAAAAGCTACTATCTCGGCAAATTCATCATGACCTTCTGGCAATTCCAAGCATGTCACCATGTTATGTTTGTCGAAAAAATCAAGAGGAGCCATGAATGATTATAACAAGGGTTAGTAAGGTGGGATTTAATCGTAAAAGCCTTTAGTTAATTGTGGTGAAAGCAATTGGAAAGTTATGCAATATATAGAGATGCGGAGAATTTTAGTTGAACCGCCTTATAAATATTTATGGTAATAAGTGAAGAAAAACCAATTAGGAAACCCTTTTATAAGGAAAAAGACGGTAACAACTCTACTTGCAAAAGTAATCATTGCATAATGAGACTTTTGGAATAAGTACTAACGGCTAGTTCATCAAGACTAACTATGCTTATCAAGACTAACTTATAACCATCAGTATTAACTTTACCCATCAAGATTATTTTATATTTTGGAAATTATAATCTCGAAACCCCAATTTTCAAGGGATTAAGTGTGGTGACGACATCTTAATCAAGGTCGGCTCACATGGCCTCTGGTTTGGTGAAACCAATGGTTTCAGTGCATAGCATCGCTCGTGATGGATAGTCCCATTAAAAGGGCCTTCCCGACGGGGTTTCCACTCGGGTGGTGTTGCCTCCAACACAAGTGTTGGATTCACGGTTGCTCGTTGTTCTCTAAGCAAGATGCCCTTAGGCTAGTCACACTATCTGTAAACAGATAGAATGGCAAAGAGTGGGTTAGTGCAGAATGAATCTGACTAACTAAAACCATCAATTCATGTTCATTAGTATCACAAGATGCCACATAATGCTTTGGCATCACAAATTCCATAGTTACAACGAATTCCATCATGTTATGGCTTTAAAATGATCATAAGAGAGAGAACCACATGTGCTGTAACATTGAGTCACCAAACCATGTCCATACTGCATGTGTTAAGCCTGAAAAGTTAGTTCAAAACCAAGAAAACACAATCCAAGACATTTTTTTGCCAATCCGTATTAACCTAATACAATTAGTATTAATTGGATAACAATCAGTACTATCCACCAGTTTACAAAATGTTACAAAATAGAGAGAGCTAAGACATATTATGGATGAAGCATCCCAATACTTGTGACCAAGTACTGAAATCTTCCCAAGTCAAAAGCTTTAGTTAAAAGATTTGCAACATTAAACTCATTATCAATCCTATCAACTTTGAATAAGTTTCTTTTCATTACGATCCTTATAAAATGATGTCTTATCTCTATATGTTTAGTTTTAGAATGAAAAATTGGATTTTTATAATGCATATAATATCGTTGTTATCTATATAAATGATGGTGCCCATGAAATTATACCCATAATCAAGCATCGATTCTAAATCCAGAGAACTTGACCACAACAACTTGCGTGACTACATACTCAACCTCGCCAGAGTTTGCCACAATGCTCTGCTTCTTGCACTGCCATGAAATCAACCTATCACCAAGAAACTGACATCCTCCAGTGGTTGACTTCCTATCAAGACTTGCCCCAGCATAATCACTGTCAGAGTAAGCTACCAGATCAAAGGGAGAGTCCTTAGGATACCAAAGGCCTAGTTGAGCATGGCCTTTCAGATATCTAAAGATTCTTTTAACTGCATGCAAGTGAGAAAGCTTTGGAGAGACTTGGAATCTTGCACATGCACACACTGCAAACATAATATCTGGTCTGGAGGCAGTCAAATACATCAATGATCCAATCATGGACCTGTAGAGATGCTGATCTACTTCTTCACCATCAGCATTTGGAAGTAGTGGCTTATTGTGTTCCATAGGAGTGCTTGCAATCTTTGTATTTTCATAGCCAAACTTCACCAAAATCTCCTTGACATACTTATCCCGACTAATAAATATGCCATTTGTCTTCTGCTTGACCTGTAGCCCAAGAAAGAAGGCGAGTTCTCCCATAGAACTCATCTGAAACCAGTCATGCATCAACTTCTCAAACTCTCTGCATAGATCCTGCTTGGTTGAACCAAAAATAATGTAATCTACATATATCTGAACTAGCATGATATCAGTCTTCACATTCTTGATGAATAGAGTCTGATCAATCTTCCCTCTTCTGAAGCCATTGCCCAAAAGATACTTGGCTAAAGTTTCATACCAAGCTCTTGGGCCTGATGCGCACCATAGAGTGCCTTCGAACTTTGTACACTTTGTCGGAAAGGTTGGATCTTCAAACCCGTGAGGTTGACACATACACCTCCTCCTCAATCTTCCCATAGAGGAAAGCACTCTTCACATCCATCCGTATAATATGAAGTCTTTATATGATGCATAGGCCGTGAAAAGTCGATAGCCTCAATCCTTGCCACCGGAGCAAAGACCTCTTCATAATCAATCCTTCTTGCTGTGTATACCCCCGAGCTACCGCCTAGCCTTGTTCCTTATTACTACACCCTTTCATCCTTCTTGTTTCGAAAACCCATTTAGTGCCAATAACTCTCTTGCCATCGTGAAGATCCACAAGAACCCATACATTCTGAAGTTTAAACTGGAGAAGCTCTTCTTGCATTGCTTCTACCCATGATTCATCTTCAAGAGCTTTGTAGAATTTCTTTGGTTCTGCTTAGGAAACAAAACAGGTAAAGAGACATGTTTGTGAGGCATCATGATTTCTTTCTTCATAGATGGCACTAAAGAATCCTGTCTCACTATGCTGAAATTTAGATCTTGTAGTTCTTTTAGCATTGACATCTCCAATGACATTTTACAAGGGATGATCTTGATTGATTCTTCTGTGTGGTGTAGCAGGAACATCATAAGATGAAGCTATATTTGTCATATCAATCTCATCAGCTTCACCATAGGGATCAGGAACCTCTGTACTAACTGATGGAATAGTCTGAGGACCATCAAGACTAAAATTTGGCTCATCAAGACTAACTTGTGGCTTATCAAGATTAACCACGCTTGTATTGAACACTTGAGGTTCTACCATCGTTTCATCCATGTTGGTTGCATCTCCTTCAAGATTAGAATCATTGGTCTTTGGAGGTCGATCATCGCCTTTGTTTGCCTCCCACAAGAAGTGCTTCCACCGAGTTGTCATTCCAAATGGGCAATAGAATGCGCCATCCTCATCATCGAATCTGATCCGACCTTGCTTTTCTCCGCAATCATGTTAGAATCCACGTAAACAGGCACATAGTTCATAGATTTTGTTAGCATATCAATATCAAAAGCCATGTTGGTCCTTGCCCTCTACACTAGGTTTGTCCTCAAGAAACTCTATGTGCGATTCTCCTCTATCCTTCTCGGTTCTAGAATTATAAACCCTAAAGGCTTTACTATTCAATGAGTAGCCAACCGGATATCCACTATCGATTTTCCATCAAACTTACCTAAGTGGTCAATGGTATTGAGAATAGAGACATGACACCCAAAAGGTTTAAGAAAGTCTAGGTGGGCTTTCTACCTAAAAACAAATTCATAGGAGTCTTGCCATGAGGCTTTACAATCAAGACTGCTCGAACATAACAAGCAGATTAATCGCCTCATCCCAAAATGTTGTGGGTAACTTGAAATCGCTAACATAGTCCTAGCGACCTCAATCAATGTCCTATTTCTCCTTTCAAAGAACCCCATTTTGTCGAGGAGTTCTAGCTACACCGTATTCTCTTTAATACCCTTAAGTTGATGAAATCATTCATCACCGGTTTTTAAACTCGTCCCATTATCACACCTAATGATTTTAACTTTCTTATCGCCTAGGTTCTCATCGCAGCCTATGTAAGACTTAAGGATTTCACAGGTCTCATCCTTAGTATTCATGAAGAAAACCCAAGTAAATGCTAAAATCATCAACACAACCAAACAATACTTAAAATTCAGTCGCTAACATTAGTGGGGCCAAATAAGTCCATGTGCAGCATGTGAAGTGGTTGGGTGATAGAGTTAAAAACTTTGGGCTTACAAGAGGCTCTATGTTGCTTCCCTTTGAGGCAGGCACTACAGGTCTGTTTATTTTCAAATCTTTTTGAAGGTAAACCTCTTACAAGGTTATTTTTAGCTAAAAGATTTATTACCTTAAAGTTCACATGATCTAGCCTTCTATGCCATAACATAGATTCATCCAAAGAAGCTGTAGCAACTAAACATGTAAGATTATCTTTGGGCACTATGTTCTTCATATTGACACTGTATATATTGCTTTTCCTAGGAAACTTAAGTAGAACCTGGTCATCACTAGGCAACTTAAAGTTAGGAGATAAAACCAAGCAATCAAGATATCGTGAATAGAACAAAATTCCTCTTGTCACATTTGTGACACATTGAACAGTTGTATTTGAGTTCTTTCACATAGTACACATCTTCAAAGTCCAAATTACCGCCTTGATTGTGCCTTTACCAAGAATTCTTCCACCAATTCCTCCTCCAAAAGAAACATATCCTCCATTCAAATCGGTGAAGTCTCGAAGATAGGATAGATTTCTAGTCATGTGCTCGAACACCCACCGTCCCGAATAGCCAAGATCATCATTATTGTTGGAATGTCCTTGCACATAAAATAAAGGAAATTAGTTCCTTTTGGGGACCCAAGCCATTACTGACTTGGATCTGCCTCGTGCATCAATGTAATCATATTTCTTGAGAGTAACTGATGCACTATTGGGTTGAGTGGTCTTTCTCACCCAACAAGCTGAGGGCTTAACAACATTGCCCTTGTTTCCCTTTGTAGCATTCACTTTAGAGCCAACAGGTTTCATTTTAGGCTTAAAAGTATTAACTTTTGGCCTATCAGTATTAAGTCTTGGCTCATAAGTATTAACCTTTTTCTTGTAAAACTTGATTTGTTCATCATAAGAGTTAAAGGTTTGTGCTGATTTAAAGGACCTTGGTGAAGTAGATGATGATTTTGAAAAGTTTCTTTTGGGTCTTTCACCAAATACTCTGGGTTGTGGTCTAGCAGTATTAACTGGCCTTGCATTATTCAAAGGTTTTATGCCGCTTTAAGAAGAACCGCTCTGGGATCATGATGGGTTGAGGTCTCATAGGATGCCTGCAATGAGCCTGCAGATGAGAGAAGCTACCACACACAAATCAAGATTTATTATACATGAAAAATTCATCTCCTAGTTGCTCAGATTTTAACTGATTCCAGTTTCTTTTGTTTCCTCTAGGACTAGATGACCTGTTTCTATACATCTCAGCATATTTTACTGGCTTTCTAATAGGTTTGTCAAATGGTCTTACTGGTTTAGTGGCCAGTGCTTGTTTTGGTTCACTAGACTCTACACTAGCCTTTTTTTTTAGATACAGACACCTCAGGTAAGGAGGTGTCACTAGCACTTTCAAACACTTCATCAGTCTTTTCAGGAAAAGTACTTTTGATTGTAGGGCCTCGGACAAATGTGGGTTCCTGAAACTCTGCTAAGCCAGTGTGGGCAAGGTCTATACCAGGAGGTGAAGGAATACCTCTGAATGGTGGTGGTGTTGTTTTATAGCCCATACCTGATTTGGCTTTGCCAACAAGAGCTTTTTCTAGGTATCTATCAACTCTCTCAGAGTTATAATGTTGTGAGTCTTTAAGTTGCTCAACACTTAACTCTATATTATCTTTAATTGTAGTGACTTTCTCTAGTTCTTCTTTTAACACATTTATGGTGATGTCTTTAAAAGAGATTTCCCTATTAAGCACAGCAGCGGTTGTTTCGGTAAACTTTGACTCATTTTCTTTATAGTGCACAATTTGTTTTTCTAGAACTGCTAAGCCTCTTTTATGATTTGCTAAGTTGTAACTGGTTTTAGCAAGTTCTTCAGACACATTATCAAACATGGTTTTTAGCTCTAAATATTTGTTTAATGGAATACATGTATCTGAACAATTAAGTACCTCATATACCAAAGCCATGTTGATTGGACTTTCTTCTTCATCAGCCATGAAGCTCCAATCATATCCAAAGACCATCAACGACCACCATTGCTTTTGAAGAGGAGTTGTCAAGATCACCGTGTCTCCCTTTGCTCCTAGGACTTCGCATTCTCGGCAAAATGCCCAAGCTTGCCACAGCTTGTAGCATTCAACCTTTCCTTATCAAACCCAAAGAAGTCTCCATCATTGATCTTAATCGCCTTCTAGTTTTCTTCATGAACCTTTTGCCCTCATACTAATCAGGCTATGTTCCATTTGATGTCCATCTCTTCCATGTCATCTTCATGGATTTGTCTCGATCATCATGAGTGATCCGGGATCCTTGACTTTGTTCGACTATGAAAGCATAAATTGTACCTTCATTGATGCTGCGCAGCAGGGTTACAGAGCCATCAAGATTAACATTAGTACTAGGAGTACTAACATCAAAACCGCCCATATCATTGCTAGTGACAAAGTAAGCCACAAAGGCTATGTTTTGTGACCCGGAATCGAAGATGCAACTATTTTTTCTTCATGTCTTGTTCAATCACCTTAAAGCTATTGAACAAATTGTCCAACTTCATGGTTTCAAAATCGCTTGTTCTTCCATACAATGACATGAGTGTCCCATTTTGGTGATGGAAGACTTCTAACAAACCCGAGGTTGACATCTTCCTTGGAGAGCTCCACATCCAGTACTGCCAGTTGACTAACGAGTTTTGAAGCCTATTATAAACCGAGTCAATAGACTCGGTTGCACCAAAGAAGTGAAGTTTTCAAATTCTTGCTTCAAAAGAGTCTTCGAGTTTTCTTGGTGATAGAATCTCCACCAACTGGTTTCAATGGCTTTGAACAAACTCGAGCATCTTTGTGTTTGTTGAAGGTGAGTTGATGATCATCGTATTGCCATGAGTAAAAGACTTGACCTTGAGATCATTGCCTCTTAGAGCCATTTCTTCATTGGTGATAGGATCACCTTTTCTTTAACAACTGTCTTACCATTAACTTCTTCAAACGATGGGTTTTGTAAGAGTTTCCATAGAGCACAATGTTCCACGCTTGAAATCAAGTACCAAGAAGTATCGCTTCTATGCGCATTCTCCGTAGTTCATATTCATTTGGTTGCAACTTGGGAACTCATTAACGACATTGGATTTGTCAAAATCCATTTCTTCGATTTGTCACACAGGTCTTCTAAAACAAAGCTTCAGGACACAAGCTCGATACCACTTGTGAAGTCCCAAACCTTGGATCTAGAACACTTAGCTTGCAAACGTGTTAGTTGCCTTGGATGGTTCCAAAACAACAATGAGAAACTTTGTTGTAGATGCACACAAGTATGCGGAATCTACTTGAATGCACTTAGAAGATTAAAGTAAACACAATGTAACACCAACAACTTCAATATTATTAAGCAATAATACGAGTACTCTCCTAGTACTAGGGTTTACAACCTTGAAGCTCTTCTTAAGACGGCTAGAATATGAGATGTGTGTTTAACCTAGCTAGGATCTCCTTTTATACACTAAGGAGATCCCTTACGAGATAACTATGCACTATATATCATATCTTCTATTGGAATAGAGATATGTTGTTACAAACCATACACGACATTCCTTACTTAGAACAAGACAAACTTAATACTATCAAGACTAACATTTTCACTATCAAGACTAACTAGTTAATACTTATCAAACAATGCTATCAGTACTAACTTTACTACTATAAGTATTAACTCCCAAAAACCAATTTCCCAATAGATTTCCTTGGTGTGTTAAAACCAAAGAATTTCAAATTTATTTAGCGGTTTTAAGCATAGAAATTCTTTCAAATTCATTTTTAGGTAAGGCATTGTATAAAACCATTTTTGCCTCACTATTTTTGGAAAGCTTTTTCTTTTGGTCGTCGATGAGATGATCATGAGAAATGTTTACTTCATTGCCGGTTTTATCATCTTTTGTAGTAGCTTGAAAATCACCTTCAACAATAATATACCAAAGATCAATATCTTTTGGTTTCACATAAGTTTTAAATATATTTTTCCAATAAATAAAACCATTAGTTTCAAGTAGTGGAGGTCGTTGCATAGATTGCCCTTCTCTATAATTTTCAAAACTCATTGTGATCAAAAAGTTTTTAAAATACAATTTACTTTAAAACTTTTGTAAACCTTGCTCTGATACCAATTGTGGAAAACTAGAAGGGGGGTTGAATAGTTTTACCGATTTTAATTTAAGTTTCAAAGATGGGTTAGATTCGATCTTATGTGAATTCGTATGGATGGATAGATAGTATAAAACAATAAGTAAAGTAAATAATGAAAGCAAGTAAAGTAAAGGATATAAAGTAGCGACACAAGTGATTTATAGTGGTTCGGCTACAAGGACACCTTTCTTGCCCTACTCCACTCCCCGAGTACCCCACTCGAGAGTTCAAGCACTATGTCAACAAGCTCCTTCAACACGGCAGAGAAGCCTCACAACGTCGCTTACACTTTTTCCAGTACAAAGCTAAATACCGAGTTCTTCCACGAGGTAGAACCAAACCTTTACACAACTATTACACAACAACTATGTGAAATATGAATTGCAAGATCTTGCTACAGAAATCTTGTGGATGGACAAATCAATCAAGGACCTTTTGTGTAACCACCGGTAAATTTCACCTTGTCTTAAACTAATATAATATTCTAATAAAAGAATATTTATCTATTTTCTACGTCTAGATTTCTTTTAGACTAAATGTTATCGGTTTATCTGGTCACAACAACTAATGTGACGTAAAAATTTTATAATGTAAATTAACTATTTCGCTCTTTGACTTTCGACTATTTTACTTTTACCGTAACGTAAAAGTAAATACCGAAATAGGTAGTTAACTGGTAATTTTTCAAGTTTACTCTATTTCAAGTATTTACTCTCTCTCTCTCTACATTTTTGTTCACATCTATCTACTTAACAAGCAGTTATATTGCTTTTCTAGCGTACCGACACCGCATAATTTATGGTTTAAATTTGATAATTATTTTTCAGAGTTGATAATGTTGTTTATGTACCATTTTTATAAAAAACGCCTCCAAAAATATACTTCTCACAATGACAAGACCGAGGTACTGCGTTTACGCTTTAGCTCAACAGGACATAAAATACACAATACACTAAATAATACCAGTAATATTATCCTTACCTACCGCCTCTTTTTCTTTCTCCTTCTTAAAAGAGATAGATCAATCTTATCTCATGTCATAACCTTATCTCTCTCTAAAAAAAAATTCCATCACTCCCTCCTCTTTCCTCAAGTGAACAACAACAATAACATCATCACACCCCACCATGGTACCATTTCTTCTGCCACCACAGCAGCCATTAAATCACCTCCGATCCATCACCGGTTGATGAGGAGTAGCTCATTTTTTTTTTTTGAATCGGTTTAGAGTGAAGGGTCAAATATAAGATTCTTGGTTCGTGATTGATTCATGCGTTCCTCACCACAAGCACTCCACACCACCATCATCACCTCTCCATTTCTTTCGATCCTTGTGGTATGACAATACACAATCGATTTTGTTAATTTCTTTTAATTAAAAAAAAAACGATTAAGAATATATTACTTTGTTTTCGTGGATTAAAGATTCATTAAAAACGTTTTTACACAAAATCGTGTGGATTTATTTTAACAAATAAGTGTTTACTTAATGGTCTTTGTCACGAAATGGAAGTTTAACCCACATAGGGTGCTGGCCATGTTTCGGTTTTACAGCAGAAACACCCATATGGGTGGTTTGTTTGGTTCGCTCTTCTGGCTCGGCAACGAACCCTCAAAGGGGTGTTTATTTTGGTTTAGTGTTGTGCTACATGACTGGTTTGGAACTTTATCTTGGGTCATTATCAATCAAGTTATTGTTATTGTTTGGGCGTTGGGTCAGGTTTCACCTTACTAGGGTAATCGGGTTGTGACCCTTAAAGATCATGAATGAATGACTGTTTGGTCGCGAATCAGTCACACAACCCTTATGAGTGTTTGTTTGTTCTTGGTATTGTAGGAGAGCCGCGAGAGTAGTTAAGTCTGTGTGTATGTTAGGTCTTGGCTCAACAAGAATGACCCACTTAGGGTGTTGTGTCGGTTCGGTTGGAAAGCGAGGCCCTACAAGGGTGTGTTTGTTTATCACCCGGCTAGAAAGAAACCACACAGGTGGTGTTTGTTTTTGTTGCTCGCGACCCCAGCCACACCCAACCGGGTGTTTGGCTTGTCTCCGTTAGCTCACCAACTCGGCACAAGCTCGAGTCCGCTTGTTGCCGGCAGCCCACACCAGCTAGGTAAAGGACCTTGTGTTCTTCATAAGTTCATCAAATGTTTGGGGGATTATGTCATTCAGCCTTTTGATGAGTTCTAGGTTATTGATCCCGTTCATGAACCCTGAGATCTTCAGTACTTCGGGGCATGCCTTGACCAGTATGCACTCATCTTTGAGCGCTCCAAAAGCGCTTGTGGATTCCCCACAGCGTTTCACCTAGCGAGTTCGGCGGGGTTTTTAGCGCTTTTTCCTTTGAGTGAAGTTCGGTGAAACGCCTTCCGCAACTCTTCAAAGCCATCAATGCTTTTGCGTGGAAGCTTACTAAACCGGTTGCGTTCCCACTAGTGTGGAATTGAACATGTAGCACCACGGGTTGTGGCCGATTTTCGATGGTAGCGGTGATTCAAAATTTTAGGTGATCGTCCGGATCACTGTTCCATCATAGGTTTTCACATTGGCGGGCATGCGCCTTCTTTATTTTCTAAGAAATCGATGCGCCGGGTGAACGCATCTACTTTTTGGCGGCGCCACGGAAGGATATGTCTTCCTCCTCACGGTCGCGATATTTCCTCCTGGACTTCCGGTTGCGGTTTGCTATCCTCGTTGTCCGAGGAGTTACGAGAGGACAGTTTTCCTCTTTCGGCGCTTGCGCGACCGTCCTCGAGTTCCCACTCAAGGGCTTTCACTTGGAAATCTGGTCGTCCCGTCTGTTATGGATCCTGCGGCTACCAAGCCTAGCGTGGACATTGATACGATGTCCATCTTCCTCGTGTTCCCCAAGGTATTGCATGTCCGCCGCTTCATCATTCTCAACTCTCCTCCCAATCCGGTAAATATTGGGGTTGTTGGTTATCCTTCCGCTTTTCCTTCCGATGATGGCGGTGGAGATATCTCATATTCGGGCGAAATCGAGTCGGGCATGCAAACTCCGACTAGACCTCTTTTAGCTTCCTCTTGCATGAGAGCGACCAAGGTTTCGTAGTTTTGAGAAGCGAAATCACTTGGCGCTAGTTCGACGCAACCCCTTCTAGAAGCGAGGGTGTCTGCTTTCTACCATTAGACCTTTGTTTCATCGGTGCATCCGGTGCTTTTGTGAGGTTCGCCTCTAGCACCAATTGAGATGAGTGGTAAAAGGAGTGCGCATGGACCTTCGTGCCGGTGGTTGTTGGGTGGCTGGTTGTCCTCGGGCGTGGTTCCACCGCTGGGAAAACTAGATCTAGGTCTCGATCCTTGGTTTCTAGTAGTCTTTGGTTGTCCCGAGACTGCATTTAGAAACCGATCCACTTTCTTTGCTTTTTCCATGTATGTCACCATGCGATCGCTAGTTTTGGTTTCCTTGCTTCGTCATTCTAGTTCTTAGTGATTGGTCCCACGGATGGCGCCACTTGTTGATACAAAAGTTGGGCGTTCCTTGTTTGGACTCCGGTTCGTACCAATTGAATCTTGATGCTTGAGACTGCGCAAGAAGTAAGCAGAAACACCGTTAGGCTTATCGTGGGATTGTCTCCCACGATTATCCTCCGGCGTGGGAGTAAGTAATCGGTTTTAGGGTTAATGGAGAGTTAGGGTTTTAAATCGTACCTTTAATGAGGGCTGAGATACCCTTTATATACACACGGAATCCTTGTTGGTTTCGTGCTCCTCAAGCTTCGGCTTATCCCGCCTAAGTCGGTTATCGGATGCTTATCTCCCAAGATAGGAGATATCCGATATTGTTAGCCATAAATAACTTTGGGTTTGGGCCTCCGTGAGTCCAAACCGTTATCGGGTTAGCCCATTTATGTTGGGCTTGTTAGTAGTAGTCATTGGTCGGGTTCGTAACCCGAATGCGGACTATACGTCATCAGGCGCGCTTGTTTTTAATTGTCTCTGTAAAACACCCAAGAGGGTGTATTTGTTTAATGTACTCGCAAACCAAAAACAACCAAATGGTTGTTTGGTTTGTTATCGATGAGAGCAGCCCAACCAGGGGCGTTTGTGTTTGCTTACCTTGACCCACCATCGAAACACCCAAGAGGTGTTTGTTCTCCTACTATTGTAGCCCACCCCGAAGGGGTGTTTGTCCTTGTGTATCACCGCCCCCAAGAGGGTACGTTTGTTACTTTTAATTAAAAGGATGCTTTTGGTTATTTAAGTAGTAGGCCGAGACCTAACAAAATAAACAAAGATGGTGTTTGATATTTTAATTGGACTTACAAGCGCACTAACAAATTAAAGACTTGCATTTAGTGAATATTGTGGGCTAAGTATAAAAAGGTTTAACGGACTAACGTGCAACATATTATTGGACTAAGAATACATGGGACTTGATAATAAATGTTAGACTTGGACATTTGGACGATTGAATTATACCAGTCAAACTCTGGACAAATTGACGTATATGACTATCGGACTCGAACTATATTAGACATAACTTATTATATTTGACCAAATAATAAGAATTGATAAATGGACTATGTATATACTACTTAACGGACTAAATTAAATTTATTATTAGACTAAACTTATTGGACATAATTAGACTTGTGATGGACCTAAGATATCGTATTAAGAACATTGGACTTCAATTAGATTTAAGTCGGACTATTATCGGGCTAAAGCCCAATTGACTTACTTTTTGACATATTTTCTTGTCGTTATCTTCTCGCTTAGCATTCACTCGTATATGTGACTCGTTTTCTTGAGACATCTTGTCTATTCTTTTACTTTATAATATACATATATATAAGATATATATATTATACTTTTGCGTGTGTTTATTTTGAGTCTAAATCTTTATACCACCACACGAACTATCATACTAAACTTTTTACAAACATTTATACGAAACTTCCACGAAAACTAAAACGTATTATCTTTTAAAACTCATACGCATCGATTACTCTTCGCGTGTTATATTTTGAGATAAACCATATACTATCAGGTTGTGCCAATAACATACCGTTGTGTCGGTATTCTTGTATCGTTGTGCGTTACTACCTTGTGACACATTTCTCGATGCCAGTTGTGTTAGTTGTGATTCTTGTATTTCTTCAGGCTAAGGTGAGTTTCACAGCCTCATTTTACTGTTTTACTCTTTTGGGGTGAAAAGCATGCTATGATTACTTAAACTAAATTGGTTGTGCATTCATGAAATTATGGATTCTTGAATGATTCAATCTCTTGAGTTATGCTTGCTATCTTGTGCAATGGTATGTATGCTTATGTTTGGCGCCTATGTATGATGTAAAATCCCACATTACTACACTACTTAGTAACTCACTCCCATCAGACGGACGAGCCGTTGATATCTATGGATAGCACTATTTAGGGTAGAGCCATCCTCACTCTACTAATCTATGATGCATAGTATCACCTTCTCATGCTAGGTTAGAGCAGGCTGCACGTAGGCACAATTTTCGGCTGAATCGGCTTAAGTAGTGGAACCCTTAAAGCCATGAACGCGCTGCATACATAATGGACCATTTCGAAACTTTGACAACCAATTGATCTTACTGTTTTGGAAACTACTTGGTGTATTAAAACTTGTGAACTCACCAACCTTTGTGTTGACACTTTAGCATGTCTTTTAAGGATTGCAGGCGATAGCTAAACTTTGGAGGCGCTTGGGCATTGGCATGGCATGATAATAAAAGACTCTGATATAAAATTGGGGACCACTTTGATTCTTTTATGGGCCTACATTCTATAATACATATTTTGAAAGATGTAAACATACATCTTTACGAAATACGATTTCTCAAGTTAAATTGTTGTTCTATTCTTTGTGTTATGGTACCAATCGAGTAACACCCCAGTAACACTTACTTTCGCTGCAAACAATTATTTTGGGGTGTTACATTTTGCTTGGATGACTTGTAGTATAGCGTGATCTCACCTTTGAGATGACCTATATGAGAATCACAAAAAAATATAGAAGAACTACTAGAATGATCAAATGATCAGAGGTTAGGAGAGTGAGATAATATATAAGAGAGTTGTAAGAAGAAGGGTGGGTAACAATGAAGAAATGGCTCACTATTTATAGGCACAAAAAGCCTTCTGCCACACGGTTCTGGCGGATCCCTCACTTGGGGGATCCTGCCAGTTCAAAACTAGGGATCCGATAGTCTGGGTTATACAAGTCTGGATTTTGGGTTGCAAACCGGGTTATGGGTTATGGGTATGAGCCATGGGTCATAGACTTTGGGTCATGGGTACCCAACAAGATACAATGTATCTAGTCAATGGGTCAAGGGTCTTGGGTCATGGGTTATGGACATTGGGTCATGGGTCATGGATAATACCAAACATGATTTCATGCATGATGTCATGCAATGGGTCATGGGTTATGGATTAGCTCCATGGGTATGGGTCATGGGTCATTGGTCTTGGATATTACCCATCCTATTACATAAACTATTGCAACAAATAAATTACTACAACATTTTATGTGAATGACCAAAGGTATATACTTTGCAAAAATACCGTGTATTCTTATAATTTTACTTATGATAACTTTATATTTGTTATTAACAAAACATAACGAGATCGCTGAATATGAATAAACGTTTTTATGGTTTATTTGTATTAACAATAATCATAGCTCATAGTAAGATTAGGCGGGTAATAATAAAATAAATATCTTATCAAGTATGACCTCAACAAGTCATAAGCAATGCATCAGCTTGGCAGGCAGGCGTGTGTCGTTCATAGGATCAAGTTTTTATAAAAGTGGTTATAGTCTAGGTTTTAAAAATACCCAGTTCTCTATAACCTAGGCTCCGATACCAATCTGTAACACCCCCAAAAATGGTTTGCAGCGGAAGAAAAGGTTACTGGGGTGCTACTCGATTGATATCACAACACAATGTATAGAAAAATGGTTTAACCTGACAAATCTTATTTCATAAAGATTTATGTTTACATCTTTCAAAATGAAATGCGGAAAATAAGCCCATAATGAATAAGTGATCCCAAATGTATATCAGAGTCACCTATGACCATGTCATGCCAATGCCCAAGCGCCTCTAAGGTTTAGCTATCATCTTTTTATCCTGAAAATACATGCTAAAAAGTCAACACAATGGTTGAATGAATTCATAGATTTAATTAGTAAAGTAGTTGATCACAAGATTCAAAGTTTAAGTAAAACAGTGGACTATGTTGTCATACATCCATAATGGAAAGTAGTTATTATTGCACTAAGCTCTTGACGAAACCCTAAGTGTTCTAGTTCTGTGTTGGTGTCTACGCAGCCAAGCATTTGTAGGTATCAACGTACCCAAATAAAGTAGGTGGTTACGCACCCAAGTAAATAGGTATCAACGTACCCAAGTAAAGTAGGTTGTTACGCACCCAAGTAAAGTAGGTATCAACATACCCAAGTAATGTAGGTGGCTACACACCCAAATAAAGTAGGTATCAATGTACCCAAGTAAAGTAGGTGGTTACGCACCCAAGTAAAGTAGGTATCAACGTACCCAAGTAATGTAGGTGGTTATGCACCTAAGTAAAGTAGGTATCAACGTGCCCAAGTAAAGTAGGTGGTTACGCACCCAAGTAAAGTAGGTATCAATGTACCCAAGTAAAGTAGGTGGTTACGCACCTAAGCAAAGCAGCTATCTATGTAAGTAAAGTAGCTACCGGTTTCTAACTTAGGCAATAATAAAATAAGGAAAACATTAATTTGTAAATAATTGTGATCATCAAAAAATTAAGTAGCATGTATCTTCCCCCATGGACTTTATAAAAACACTTAATGTAAATATGGGGATATGAACTCACCTCAAAAATCGTCGAGTGAATAAATCAAATAGTGGGTGTGCACGGCTCTGACACGTAACAGAGTTTGATGAATGTACAAGCGATCGAACGAACCAAAGAAACAAGCAACTCGATTAGCTTTCAAAAGCTATTACCCATTTGCTTCCAAACTTAGAACCCGATTACTTCTTGCTTTCCAAACCCTTTGCTAGCTTCTTGAATGGATACTAAATGAAGTGTGTGTGTGTTCTAGCTCATGAGGGAACCGCTTATAAGCAAATCAAGTCAAGGAAGTTTGGTGTTTACATTAAATGAAAGTGTACCACATTATGTGTTTGGTGAAGCTGTCTATCGAGTGGTAAGGCAAAAGAGAAGAGATGGCATGGCTCTTAGTCCTTTGTGTCATATGAATACAAGGATACCACCTTGTTTTAACTTGTAAACCATCAAAAGAGATGGTTTTGGGGTTGCTTAATCGGCCGAAGAAAGAGCTAGGGGGAAAAAGGTAGTAGCCAAAGGTACGAAGCAAATTTTTAGTGGAGTGGGTATGTTTTATTTGCATTTCTTTGGTGTTTGAATGTATTTGTATAAAATCCTTGTGTGTATAAGCATAATCGATCGTGAGTTTCTTTGTGTAGTCGATAGCATGAAAGAATTTTGTGTATTTGAGTTTGAGTCGACCAAAGTGTTTCTTGACACCACAAAGTTACAAAAGGGTGTTTAAACAAGTAATGGAATTCAATCACATAATGAGAAAACGAGACATATTAAACGTACATAACTCGATATTGTTGATTTTGGTTGAAAATGTCGTGATATAAAAAGTTTAAAAAAGAGTGGGAAGTTAAAACATGAGTTCCCAAATTGTTTACGTGTCCCGTTTAAGTTTTAGACGTGAGTCGGGATGTTTTGATTACACGTTGAAAAATCGTTATCGTGTAAAATATACTTTCGAGTGTGTTTTTATAAAAAAAATATATAAAAAACTTTAATAGTGGTTCAAAAATGTGTTTGTTAGACTAAACCATACTATCTATGGGTCGGCTCGTGCGCAAGCTCGTGTTTCAATAATGTGAGATAACTTCTCGTGATTAAATCAAATGAGCTAAGCTCAAAATTAAGTGTGTAATAATAAATTAATAATTTATTATTAGAATACTGTTTGGAAAATTTCCGATTGTCAGAGAAGCGTTTGATTTGGTCCGCATACTTATTAAAACATTAGTCAACAAAGAACAAAAGAGAAAGATGAACCCATAAGAGTGGAAGGTGTGGAGCTCGCCGTCGGATACGCAGCCACCGTGGAGCTCTCGCCGTCGCTCGTCGCCACACCGGCCCCCCTTGTTGTGGCTCGCCGTCGGATACCAAATCGTGGGGACGACGAGGTGCAAACACTGACACAAAGCAAAGTTTACGTTTTATAACGTAAACATTTTTCAAACGTAAATTTTTTTTTTTTTTTTATTTTTTAAATTAACTTTTGTTTTTTTTTTTTTTTTTTTTTTTTTTAAACCCACCACTCCTATATAAACTATCATCATCTTCTTCATTTACACATCTTCAAACCCAAAATACATAACAAATCTTTCTTAACCAACAATATCATTTTACAATGTCTCAAAACCCACATGACGGAGGATACTTCACAAATCTACTTAACTCAAACGCACAACAATACGGGGTTCTTCAAACCCGTCTACCCTTCTTCGACCAATTCCAACCCGTCTCCACAAGAAATAATGCTTAACCAACAATATCGGTTTCAACAAGGTTTCAAGTTACCCCAACCGATTTCCATCACCGCAGTTCTTTAACCGTTACAATCTCCACGGTTTTAACCCGTCCGGTCTCACAATTGCCCCAAATGGAATCACAACCGACCGGTTCACAATTCAAAGTTCCAAAAGCACGTGAGCCGGCAAAAAGGCGGGGGCAAAAATCAAGGCAAAAAGCTGCGATGGATTTGGACAGGGCGATGACGAAGATGTTGAAGCCATAGCACAAGTGAACAGGAGGAAGTGGACCAAGCACGAAGAAATGTTACTTGCGGTGTTGGATAGAAATTTCCCAAGATAAAGATATGGGCAATGACCGTCCGGAGGAGCACTTTTGGAGCGACATTCTCGAAATGTTCAATTCTCGACAACCGATAACCGCGTGGCAAGAACATGATAAGCGGTAAATGGACAAGGATTAACATGATTGCCGAAGTTCAACGCTATTTACAAACATCTTGATGTCAGTGGTGAAAATGACCAAGATCATGTCGAGAATGCCAAAGTTAGCTTTACGCATTGCGTTTTGGTGGGAGGAATTTTTGTATGAAAATGTTGGGATGTTTTGAAAATTATCCCAAGTGGGATGCAAGATCCTATTGACATTACATGTCTCGAGGATATATTCGGGCGGACAAGCGACCTCGGCCGAAAGAGATGTATGCAAACGAGCCAAGAAGAAAGCAGTCGACTTCAACGCAGCGGCGCAAGCTCGGGTGGAAGTCAAACGAGTAGTTTTCGGGACATATATCCGAAATATATGCTCAAAAGCCGATGCTCAAAGGGCTTGTTACGAGGCGGGAGAGAAGAAAAACGTGGCAAGAGAAGATCGAGATGGATTTTCTCATGATAGATCCGAGTACCAATCCCGACCCGTGACGAAATCATCCATGAGGCGAGGCGTCTAGTCAACAAATATCGACAAATCATGGACGACTAGTATTTTTACTCGTGTGTTGTATTTTTTTTACCCGTGTCGTTTTTTACCCGTGTGTTGTTTTTTACCCGTGTCGTTTTTTTCGTATCGTTTTTATTAGTAAGTGTTTTTTTTATGTATTGTATTTTTAATTTGAATGAAATGAATTTATTTAGTTTATTTGAAAATGAAAATTGAATAAAAAAAAATAAAGTGTAATAATGGGACCCGAATGAAGAGGTTGAGGTTTGTTATGAGTGAGGAGGGGTTTGTTGTGGTTAGTTGTGGGAAAATGAGATCGATGTGGCGAGGGTGGCAGTGACGATGAGGTTGAGGCATTATGATACCTAGCACTCTAACAGGCCTAAACGACGAGGGGCAAATATCTTACACATTGGAAACATAGAAATAATCAGAATATCAGGTTGAAACAGCATCACCAAATAACAACAAAGAAACATACATAGAGAACAACGACAAAAACAAAGAAGCAAGTAAACCACCATTTAGCAATCGCATAACCAAAAAAGAAGCAGAAAAGAAAACCTTGGTGTGCAAAACCGAAATCTGCAGCAGGTCGGTGAGGGTTTGTGAAGCGTGCTAATCCCTTAACGTAGAAGAAACGTCTATACATAACTTAGCAGTTTGGCACTGGGCCAAACAACAATCAACAAAATGGGTCAAAAGCCAAACCCATGCAAAAACCAATTTTATATTAACGTCCGAGTATTTTAGTATTTCTGAAGCGAATCAAGGAATCTTTATGAGTTTTTAACTATTTTTTAAAAGAATATAAGGAATATTCCCTCCATCCTTAATATATATAGATAATATTGTGGAACGATCAATACGACGCGTTCTTTCGTAATAATATATTGCCAAACGAAAAAATAATAATCTTTTTCACGCCAAAAACGGTAGCCAATCGGTCCAAAAGAATTAAAAAATAAAAAATTTATAAAAATCACCCTGAAGTATGCAGCAACTTGCAAAAATCACCCTAATTTTTTTATATACCAAACTTTATTTGTCCAATATCTAACAATATCTGGCAATTGCATGAATAAAAAAATACCGCCGGAAAGATCTTTCTGATGACGAATAAAACGAGCCCAATATTGATATATTTTTTACGTAAGCACAATTTTATAAAAAAATATGAAATTTGATATACATAAAAAATAAACTTTTATAATGCACCATTAACCTATCAAATAACTTTAAAAACTATTCTAAAATTAATTTAAACCACAAGGGCTAAAAACATACACTTCAATAAAAGTTTGAGTTATGTACCAAATACCTGTCGATCAAACAAAGCAAACTCAATATTGATATGCTTATAACATATCTACGATTTTATAAAAAATATTTAAGCTTAATAGGTATATATATTTTTAAAAAACTTTCAAAATGAACCTTTAACATACCAAATAACTTTTAAACTATCATAAAGTTTTGTAATAATCTACGCAATTACCCTGTACTTTCAAAATAATCGAAGAATAGGTTAAATTTTAAAACCGAAAACTTATATATAGTATTAGCAAAACTCATATTAAAGTTATATGCGCGAACCAAAAAGCTCGACCACGACATTTATTAACGGACTGCTAAAAAGCTATTATAAAATTTTGCCAGCCCCAACAGAACGCATGTGTGCTATTTTTCCCGGTATATATTTTAAAATATTTAACGCTTCCTCCAAAACTCGCCAAAATGCCCCGTAGCAACGCGGGGGCGCAATCGTGCTCGTGCTTATAAAACCATGAGTATTTTTCTTTTTCTTTTTTTGTTTGTTTGTTTGTTTTTTTTTTTTTTTTTTTTTTAATTCCAAGTGAATCTAGAATCATCATTTCATCAAGCACATTAAAACATAAACTAAGGTCACACTCAAGCCATCACAACCAAGCATTCGGTAATTTCTTCAGCATGGGACCTTCAAGTTTTAACCTCGTCGATGAATGAAAACAAATGGTTGATGGTCGAAGTCGGTCAACTGCGTCTTACATGGGTCAGTTGGTGCTAAATATCATGTACTAGGCCATCCTTTTTGAGGTTTGCAACAAACTTTAAAAAGATTGTTGTTTTGGTCCATGTCCTTTATGTCTTAAGCCTGCAGAATTATTAACTTCATATTCATGGATAAGCTTACTTTAACCTTTCTATTACACTCAGGTATTCTAATCTCATTGTTGAGCGTAACTTCAACAACACCCGATAAATGTGATAATTACCTCTGTCACTCTGTGGTGCCTATGGAGTCTGCAACATCAACAACAGCCCTTCTTGCAGTTGCCTGGAAGGATTTGAACCTCGACACCCTGACGAATGGAGCATAGCAGATTTTACAAGTGGGTGTCAACGGATAAAATCATTATCATGTGGAAATGAGGATGGTGATGGTAATGGTTTTCTTGATATTTCAGATGTGAAACTCCCAGACAAGAATAATTCATGGTACAATCAGAGTATGACACTTGGCGAATGTGAATTAGCCTGCATGAAGAATTGCTCTTGTACTGCTTATGCTAGAAATGGTGGGAGCGGATGCTTGCTATGGTTCAATGATCTGATGGATGTTCGAAAGCTTGAGGAAACTGATCAAGTGCTTTATATACGAATGCCTGCCTCTGAACTAACAAGTAAGTCTCTGTATGCAAATCTGTATTAAATAATAACATAAAAATTGTCGCTTTAATTACATATTTTAATTAAAGAACTGACAGCCCAGAAGCAAGGCTCCAACAAGAAGAAACAAACCACCATAATAGTTGTTTCAGCATCACTTGGTTCGGTCCTTGTATGTGTAATTCCTCCATTTTATGCAGCATGGAGAAAAAATAAAAGATCATGCAAGTTATTAATTATTAGGTAACTCAAACATGTTAACTCTTTAAGGTTGAAAATAGATAAACTAAGTACTAATAAACAAAAAATATTGTTTTTTATTGTAGGTCCAGCGCCAGCCTGTGATGATACCATTGAGGGTCGTATGGAAGATACTGAGTTGTTGTCGTTCAGCCTTTCTGTGATTGCTAAGTGTACTAACAACTTCTCCATTAACAATAAGCTTGGTGCAGGTGGATTTGGTCCTGTTTACAAGGTAATATATTCCTATATGTTTTAAGTTAAAATTATTGAGGATTATGCCGTTCAAAAAAATATATGTATATATTGAGGATTATTAATCAATGACCTTAAACGTTTAGGGTGTGCTTGAAGATGGACTAGAAATAGCTGTGAAACGACTCTCGCAAACTTCAACACAAGGGGTTGATGAGTTTAAGAATGAAGTTAAGTTAATCGCCAAACTTCAGCATCGGAATCTCGTGAAGCTTCTAGGTTACTGCATTCAAGGAAATGAAAAACTGCTAATATATGAATACATGGCAAACAAAAGCCTAGACTCGTTTATATTCGGTTCGCAGCAAATTTTTTACTTTTCATACTTACTAAAAACTACTATTGTTTTTTAACTAATATTCAAAGTAATTAACTTATAAGCAGATAATAATTATGGAAGCTCAATGCTTGATTGGCCTCGTCGTTATTTTATCATCCTTGGAATTGCTAGAGGACTTCTTTATTTACATCAAGATTCACGTCTAAGGATCATCCATAGAGATATGAAAGCTAGCAACATTTTGTTGGATAAGGACATGAACCCGAAGATATGAGACTTTGGCCTTGCTAGAAGGTTTAATGGATACGAGACAGAAGCTAATACTAGCAGAGTGGCTGGAACCTAGTAAGAATCTTGATTCACATTTGATATTATTTATGCTATTTGAAGTGGTCATATCAAAATTCCATTCTTTATAGTGGCTATATGCCTCCGGAGTATGCTTTGCATGGGTTTTATTCGGTAAAATCGGATGTGTATAGCTTTGGTGTCTTGGTGTTGGAAATAGTGACCGGGAAGAAAAGCAGAGGATATTCGCGAGAAGAACACAACGATACCCTTGTTGGACATGTAAGAATTTTTGTGTTAGGGTTCTTTTATACGATTAGCATGTTTTCTTACTATTAGCGCATTACTATTAGCGCATTATTAAGTTATTGGCATATCTTAGGCATGGAGATTGTACAAAGAAGGCAGGTCGCTTGAGCTAGTGAGCGCTTCTTTAAAACCATCATGTGTTGAGTCCCAAGTATTACGATCAATACATATTGGTTTGTTATGTGTGCAACATCATGCAGAAGATAGGCCAACTATGTCGTCAGTGGTTCTCATGTTAGGTAATGAGAAAGCTTTGCCTCCACCTAAACAACCTGCATTTTTGGCTGAAGAGGAAATGCCTGAACTTAGATCTATTTCATCGGCGCCTGCATTTTGGTGAAACCCTAGATACCCTAAACCCACAAACCGGGCTTGGGCCTATTTATCCTCTAATACATTCATTATATGTATGTGGTGTTAGTTCTAAATCAGTTGACATAAATATATGTCCTTGTTAATGTAAAATAGACTTCATAATGATCTGAATTTTACTGTCTTTCAGTCGTGAAATCAGGTTCGAGGTAGAAAAAGGTAATCCTGCTGGGCATCTTAACATCACTAGTGTTGGTTCTGGTTAATCTGACTTTAACAGTGTATGCTTATAAGAAGAAATGTTCTAGGAGACCATGTAATGCAATCAATCTTCTTATAGCCACTGTGGATAAATGAAGATCAAGTACGTATTTACCTCTTGATATACCACTTTGTAGGTAAGCTGATGCAAGCCCTTTGTGAAGATTAATGGGAGCCAGTAGATAGATGTAGACTTACCATCATTTAGTCCAGCTAAAATAGCTAACTATACCAATCACTTCTCAGGCAACAATAAGCTTGGAGAAAGTGGTTTTGGTCCAGTTTCTAAGATATATCACTTATACATGCCTATTATATGTCCAAGATTGCGTTCGTGAAACCACTTGTCTACTGAAACAAGAAGTTCCCTGTATAAGCATAACGATTGTAGATCGTAATCCAGCTCATTTGCTTATAAATGGGTAGATTCTGGTTATGTATTTTTTTTTTTTTTTTTTTTTTTTTTTTTTTCTAACGGGTCAACAGGTTTGTAGCAATGCTTGAAAAAAAGAGGGATGAAATTTATTAAATTGTTTGAAAGTGTTAATCTTTGCAACATGCTTGACATACAACTTATTTAAAATAATTTATGTTTTATGATCATAAAGTGTTTTGGGTCAACCCAAACTGACCAATTTTATTTGGTAACAAAAACTACCCATATTGACCTGAACTCAATTTGGAACCCTACTAGTTTGCCACCTATACTAAGGATAATTTTCAACCCAAATTTTCAGGGCGTCTCTGAAAATGGATGGCAAATAGTTGTGAAATGGCTATCTAAAACATCTGATCAAGGTTTTGTCGAATTCAAAAATGAAGTTAGCTTTGTTGCCAAAACTTTAGCACATGAATCTTGTGAAACTTCTACGATACTGCGCTCAAGGAAATGAATTCTTGTTGATTTAAGAATACATCGCAACAGAAGCCTAGACACATTTTTGTTTGGTATAAAATGAATTAAACTTCAGGCCGAACAAATTCATGTACTAATTGTCTAGTTACTCCCCTAACAGATAAAACCAATAATTTGGTACTTGGTTGGAGTCACCGCTTCAGAATAATCCTAGGGATGGCTCCAGGGCTTCTTTTTGCATCACAATTCCCGCCTTCGTATTATACATAGGGACCTGAAAGCCAGCAATATTTTGCTGGACAAAGATATCAGATTTTTTATTTGCTTGCAGGTTTTAAGGATATGAGACCAAAGAATGTGACTGGAACAAAGGACGAATAGATAAACCGGCTGATTTCTATTTTAGAATTATCAAGTTGTTTTATGTCTAAATTTAAGCGTGATGCAGCGGTTACATCTCCTGAGTGGCTGAGCATGCAGTGCATGTGCTTTTCTCTGTAGAATCAGATGGATATAGCTTTGGTGTTTTGGTGCATGAAATAGTTAGTGGAATGAAAAGTCGAGGATTCTCTCATCACGAGCACAGTATAGCCTTCTTTGAATGTAAACTTTTATATGATCTACAATCCATTTTTTAAAGCTTGTTTACAGTACTGGTTTTTTCCTTTTTTTCTTTTTGTGTTTTTTTTCTTACCTTTTATAATACACATCTGAACCACACTCATTCACATGGAAGTATTTTGCTAAGCATTATACATTTTGAAAGTGGAGTCTTTCCATTACATAGTCATCACTGTGCATAGAAATCAAAGTAAGCTGTTGATATATGTCAAATGGTTATGATCAGAGATATATACTAAGAAGTAAGAAGGCAACTTAATTGTTTGGTGGATACTTGTCAACATGTATACCATAATTAAGACTTGACCATAAAAGTCATCCCTCTTAAAGTTGAATGGGTCAACTATTGGTATGAAATATATATGATATAGGTAAGTCGGGGAAGGTGAGTCTTTTTTACTCATATGCATGCAGCCTCATCGGGTTAATCCCAAGACCGTTTCCGACCCTTCTATGACCACCCCCAAAATACACACACCTTGCGGTGTTTGAACCCTTAACCTGTTGTATAAAAGCCAAGGACAGTGAAAATGCATAAAAGCCAAGGACAGTGAAAATGCATCGACTCCCCCTAAAATCTTGCTTTTTATACCAAGAAATTGACTTCTAAAGACCATATAGTAGAACTAGTTAATAGGTAAATTAGTCACTGCTTATATAATCAGTAACTTAGTAAGGTACGTTCGCAAGCTGTTAAGTAGTAGTAAAATGGTTATTTCGTATTTGTATGACTACAATTTGACCATATGAGCCAATTATAGATCCGTCCCGGTCGCTTGAAATGGCAATACTTTCTAAACACGTTTTAGGGTCTTTCTCTAAATAGACTGATTGACTTGCAACTTTTCTACTTTTAATATCAAAACGCCACGTGTCATAAAAAAGTTTGTTCCACCAATGATTATTCCTGCCCTTTACCAGCTAGTGTTTTTGAGCGACTTATACCCAACGAAATTTATTTTAAAATTCGGACGACCTTTTATTTTGTCTTTTTCTAAAAAAAAGCCAAACTCCATAAAATATTATTGTTTTATTCATTTAGCACATTTCTAATGCCGAGCGACTTAAACAAAATAGTTTGAGCGACTTTTTACACTTTTCACTTTTATACCTTTTGATACTTTTTTTCAGGTCACTTTTTAAAAATATATTTTAAAATGACTTGAAATTAAAACAATATCATAAACAAAAAAATCTTTAGCAACCACCACAGTCACCGTAGATCTAATACCCACCATCCCATTTCATCATCATTAACAACCATCCATATTACCATCACCATAGATTTAATACACATGACCTATTTGTAACCATCCTCCTCCTTTGGTATCTTTGTCACGGGACCCCAAGCAACCAAACCCAAACTCTTACAACACCCAACAAAAGATCCATCTAAACAAAGAAGGTAAAAAAGTTATCTTGAAATAGTAAAAAGATTTAGGTGTTGGGTGTTGTTCTAATAATTTGTAATTGTGAGTGAACAAGTATCGATCCAGAGTTGATGTATCATGTATGTATAGTGAAGCGAGTAGAACCAAAGATACTTGTTCTACTGATACTCGTAAAGTTGATATATAGCTCAGCTTATTTGAGTGAACAATAAAAGTATTATTTGAGACTCGTAATATGAGTGAATTACGATTATACCTCAAATATAATTGAAATTGACGTTTATAACTCTGAAAATTGTCGTATAGGTATTTGTATGTTATTTTTATTATATTTTAGATCCTTATGTCATTTTCGCATTTAAACTAGTTAAAATAACAAATCACCAACCTTATTCACTGCTTGACATATTTAGTTAAACAGGTTAAATGGGTCATAAACGTTTTACACGTGTTATGCAGGTCTGGGTTAGGGTTGAGTTTTTTTACACGATTAATAAATGGGTCGTGTTTGATTAGAGGTTATACCAACCCGTCAACACGTGAACCCGAATAGGTCAACACGAACACGACTCGATTGCCACCCCTAGCTTATACACAGGCCCAAAAATAATTTGTCACGGTTATGAAGCTTATTGGAAAATCAACTGATGACCAATCTATACTACTTTATAATAGATTTGGGACTTGCTAAAATAGGTAGTCTTAAAGTTGTAAGACCAAAAACATTTCGTTATTAAGAAATAACAATCCATTTAATCAATAGCAATACAAAGGCTTTACGACCAAACTTTATGGCTGTGGAAAAATTCAGACTTTATGACCAAAGCTTTAAAGCCCTGTAATAAAAATGGTCAATACGTTACAAAACTTAATCATAAATATATTTGACTTTTGCGAAAAATTCAATATCTTGCACACATAAATAAAAGTTATGGCATTTTTGTAACAACTCCAATATTCATTATGCTCATTTAAAATGTCAGAGCCAACTACAAAACTTTATCATAAATATTTTTTTAATTCATTAAATTCATACTTGTAATTTATACTCTAACCTACAGGATATAAGTACTCACAAATACACAAAGAAATCTCATTTTTCATTTTCACTCTGAAAACACACACTACTAAAATCATCCCCTCTCTCTCATTATTTGTAAAAGAACACGCACCATCACCTCAACTGCTACAACCGCCTAATCGAAAGACACGCGCCATCATTATCTATAAAAGAACACGCACCATCACCTCACCTCATTATCTGTGTGTTCCCTAGATTCGTTCGCCTAATCAAAAGACATTTGTTCGCCTAAACATATAAATGAAAAACATTTGTTCACCATAAAATATAGTCACATGGTACCCACCGCCGCATTGCGCGGGTACCATGCTAGTAGTTTCGTAAAGCTTAGACCAGTATTTTTTTCTTTTCTTTTTTTTCTTTTTTAATTTTTACAAATTTATTGTTTTTCAATTTTCGAATTTAAATGATTTATTGAAAAAAAAATATCAAACGAATTGAGGTGAGGGCAGTGGAACAAGAAAACTAGATTTGAAAATTTTACATTGTGTGTCATGTATGGTTTATTACTTATTGGGATGGAAGAATAAAACCAATTAAAGTTATAAGAAAGTGGCGATTGTGTAGATTATGATTGTGGTAAATGGTTTTAGGATTGGGGTTTGATATGAACTTGTTTGTGGTTTGGTGGTGAATGGAAGGAGATGGTGTTGGGTGATGATAGTTGAAGATGAAGATAAATATATAAAAGGAATAAAATAATGTTAAAAATGAGGTGGTAAAGTAAAATGTAAAAAGTGAAATGACATAAAGTATCAAAAAGTACAAAAGTGAAAAGTAAAAAAAGTCGTTCAAAGTATTTCACTTAAGATGCTCAGCCTTGGGAAGACGCTAAATAAATAAAATAATATTTTAGAAAGTTTGACTTATTTTTAGAAAAATACAAAATAGAAGGTCGTTCGAATCTTAAAATTTCTCTGCGTCTAGGTTGCTCAAAAACACTAGCTGGTAAAGGGCAGGAATAATCATTGGTGGAACAAACTTGTTGGTGACACGTGACGCTTTGATATTAAAAGTAGAAAAGTCGCAAGTCACTCAGTCTATTTAAAGAAAAGCCCTAAAACATGTCTAGAAAGTATTATCAGCGATCAGGACGAATTTAGAATTACCCTTTTACATATTATTACTATTATTACTTCGAGCGACCAGGACGAATTTAGAGTTACCACTTCACATATTATTACATGATGACTGCATCTTATTTTTGGTCGTTGCAAGCATAATTATACGTTTGTAACCAAACCCATTGCTGGAAGGCCTAAATTAAATTAGATTATAAAAAAAATATTAGGCTGCTCTAAATCATGTAGATTTAAAAAAAAGAAAAAAAATACAAACAAACAAAAACAAAAACTATGTTTCAGTTTCAAAAAGCAGTTAAAGGCATTGCAAGCAACAATTGAATACTAGGGGCGGCAACTCTTGACACGACACGATAAATGACACGAACCCGAAACGAAGTTAAACATGTTTGGGTTGAGGATTGTTGGATCGATATACTCTAACCAAACTAACTTATGTAGCTTGTAAGGGCTTAGCAACCTCGGATAAATCGTAAGTTACTAACAATGAAACACTGAATTTACTCTATTAAGTATGCGGAAACTACTTCAATAAAGCTAAGAAGAATTAACTTTAACTTCAACGATTTTATTAATACTTAGAACCTGCTTGATACACAGATTCACTAACAATCCCTAATACTGCTCTAATAGTCACTCTAAAGTGGTATTCTAAGAACATATCTCTAATGCAAATCTAGGGGTCCTTTTATAGGCATAAGGATAACCCTAGTCGGTTTACAACTCTAATCCTTGTACGACAAGTAATCTAAACTAAGAATATTCTAGAATTACATAATAATCCTTAAAGATTTGCATAGCAGTCCTTTATCCTTGCAGTACTTTGATGAGTGAGCAGTACTTTGACTTTCTTCATTAAGCAGTACTTTGACTTTCAGCAGCACTTTGACTTTATGTCCCAACAATCCTCCCCTAACTTGAATTCTACTTGCTTGACTTCAAGTTTCTTTGTATATTTAACTTTAACATCTTTGTCTTCAAGGAAAGATTGTATCTGTATCTTCAGATTTATCTTTTACTCAATGTGCTTGTATTATCATCATCAAAGTAGTCTTTATAAACAATCTTGTTCAGCAACTATCAGCAATCTTCATCTTTTCAGCTACTCAGCAACATATGACAAATTGTACATCATATCAAAAAGTTTCAGTCTATTCTCATCACTTCCAGGTGTATAAACTCCTGTGAGAGGTGAATCATTGAAATTTTAATGGATTTTGATGTCTCTTTACCAAAGCCATTAACTCGGAGTAGCCAATGTTTAGGTGTGTAAGACCACGGTACATTGATAACCATATGATTTTTAGCAAATCATCGACTATCAACGGTTTGTTTTGTCTTTACCAAAAGCCGCCCTTTTGGACTAGTTAGTTCTTGCAACCATGGTGAACTAATTACCATATAAATGGTTTTTCCACGCCTTTACCACAAACCATTTTTCTTGTGGGCTAGCCAACTCTTTACTATTACAGATATGGTGAGTTGATTACCATACAACTTATTAGCAAGTTGTCAACTATTAACGGATTTGAGATATCTTTACCAGAGCCGTTTGCTCATGGATTAGCCAGTCCTTTTGCTAAACATTGTGGACTAATAACCTTTTGTTGTAACAATCTTCAAAAACCATTTGTTGCTGTTAACTTTTGTTTCAAAATATTTTGCACTTAACAAAAGTTTGCTTATTTTATATTAAAATCATTTACTGGTTTTGTGCTGCAAGCAGTACTTTGGTTAAAGTACTTTTTGTCCAGCAGTAGTTTGAATAAAGTACTTATTTTTCAAAAATTTATATAATTAAAAACCATACCAGTACTTATACTTCATCATCAGCCATAGTTGTCCATCTGATAAATAATTCAATCACCATTAGGGCTGTTTCATTCTCCTCTTCGACTTCCATACCATGATCCAACATTCTTCTCATAAGATCTCTTGTCAGTGGATATCTTCTTTCAGCTAACATATGGATCATAGTCCCATCTTCTAATTCCAAAACATGCACTCATGATTCTTCAAAGAATCTCCAGCTTGTAATCTCCCAAACTTCTTGGTTTTGCCAGATTGTATCAGTGCTTGTTTCTTTAGTTTCCCAGATGGTTATGAGATCTCCAAGCAAGACTAAACCAACTCCTTTTGATGGAATGTGTTCAAAATATTCTTGCACTAATTGATATAGTTGAAACAGATCTGCTCTATCTATTATGTGCAGTATATCCCATAGCAAATTAAACATTCTAAAGCTTTCATCCTCCCTATGGAACATCAGATAGTCTCCATCTTTTGATTCTACTACTTCAAATGTAGTTATCTTATACTTCTTCACTGCAACATCTTTAGATTTAGGATGATCAAAGTCTACAACTCTTAAGTAGTTTCTTAGCTCATCAACTGTATCAGTTCTCAACTCTATCTTCTTTGATGGTTGTTCACCTTCAGTTGTTCTTTTTCTTTTTAAGCTTCTTTTACTTGCATCCTCATTCTGTTTTTCATCATCAAAAGGAATAATCCCAACAATTTCCTTTTGATATGCTTCTCTAACAGCATTGTACAAATCTTTCATCTCTAAGTACTTCAGCTTCTGTAATCCAGTATATCCTTGACCATTCAAATAAGCCATTATGGCATTTCTTTCCTTAGCAATACTCGGTGGTCTTTGTGATATAACTGGTTCAGGTTCCTTCACTGGTAGAGCAACCTCAGCATCATATTCGGCTTGAAACTTCTTAGCAGCCTCTTCATTCTTAGCCACTTCAATAGCTCTTATTTCAGCCAACTTTTTCTTCTTTGTTTCAACCAATTTACCTTTACCTTTGTCTTTAGGATCTAACACTGGTTAAGAAGCTTGAGGTTGTTCTTCAGCAACTCCTGGAATACTAACACCTCTTGGTCTTGATAGGTTTTGCAATATTTGAGCAACTGTCTCATCATCACATGCATTGTGCTCTACCTTAGGTGTATCAGCTTCCTCTTCTTGTAGGACTGTTGAAGGACCAACTTCTTCGTCAAAATTTAAAGTCCTTGCTGTAATTAGCTCTTGTCTATGTGTTCCTTGAAGAGCAGTACCTTGATT
This sequence comes from Chrysanthemum lavandulifolium, assembly GCA_022545495.1. Lineage (NCBI taxonomy): Eukaryota > Viridiplantae > Streptophyta > Magnoliopsida > Asterales > Asteraceae > Chrysanthemum > Chrysanthemum lavandulifolium. The sequence goes on from CM040245.1 coordinate 45,498,533, forward strand.
ACCGGCACCTTGATCATCGATGCTTTGTACACCAGGATGCTGAACTCCAAAGACCTTGAGGCTCGATGGGCTCGGCACTTTGAATATTAACTTGCGCTCAAGCTTTGAGGTTCATCTGCATAAAACTCAGCATCTTCTTTAAAATTATCTTGCTCCAGATTCCTCCCCAATTGGAATGAAGACTGCTGTTGAACCTTCTTGCCCTTTGAAGGCTTCCTAAACTTCCTTCCTTTCTTCTTTTAAGACTTTACCCATAACCTGTGATGTTGAATTAAAGGCCATACAAAAGTCTTTAATCTTCTAAATTTGGTCTTCAACGTCACTAGTTGTGCAGCTTGAGCTTCAAAGTCTTTCTTCAATCTTAATAGCTCCCTTGTCAAAGCATAGTTGTCCAGAACTTGACCCTCAGTAGCCACATCTCCCTCATCTCCTCCAGATGTTTGAAGCCTATTTGTGGAAGTGTAATCATTGGGAGAGGATGGTGGGTTGACCTCTGGTTCTGAATCACCATGAGCAGTTTTTTGTTGAGATGGTGGAGGAGAAGCTGCAGTACCTTCTTGTGCAGCAGTACCTTGAGAAGAAGCAGTATGTTGAGAAGCAGTACCTTGGGGTGATGCAGTACCTTCTCGTTCTTCACTTGCAGAAGCCTCATCTCTAACTGCTTGCACAATCTCCATCATAGAAGTAGTCAAAGGAGTATTCCTTCCAGAAAATTTATCACTCTTCTTAGCCATGAAGGTGAATATCTTTGGAGGTTGTACCACAACAGATAATAAGCTCGAAGGTTTTGTACATCATGAAGTTGTTTGTTCAAGAAAACGTGAACAAATCGTGGATACATTAACCCGGGTGATCCATGGGAGATGTGAGATAGCATACAATCCAGGATTAATCTTGAAAAGTTAAAGAGATGATTTGTAGCCAATCCCACCAAAGCAGATGCTATATTTGATCCAAATTGCTCCCATGAAGTACTCTTTGAACTGATGCAATGAAGTAGGACATGAACCAGGTACTTCCATTGTGGACTAAACAAGGGTTTCTTGAATGTTGTTTCAGTTAAAGACCCTTCATACCCAATATCTCATAAAGTATCCCAAATAACTTGTTTGTCAAAACGTATAGCCCCTTCTTCATCATCAAATAATAAATCTTCTCGAATAGAGGCTTCACTAACTCTAATGATCTTTCCAACAACCTTAGCTTGTATGTATGACTCATCATCTTCCATGTGAGTTCTAGCAGTCGCCCAAAACTGTTGAATCCATGGCTCAATAATATCAGGTTCAACTAAAAGTGCATAATTGATTGAAGATCCAGCGAGGAAATCAATTATGTCATGAAACGCGACATTGGCTTCGGTCTTATCTAAGTTTGCCACCATATTATGCTTGCTAACTGTGTGTCTATTCGCCATTGATTGTTGTTTACAAAAGAAAAATGGTTCGATGAATAGTAATTGTGTAAGAGAGAGAAATAAGGAAAAGATTGACAAGTATAAAGATGAGAGGGAAAATCGGAGGGTAGTTATTTATAGGTAAGATTTGAAAAATCGCAGCCCATAATAATAAAGTTACCGTTATTTGAATTTTAACCCATCTTTTGATCGTTGGAACGATGCGTTGATAAGACAAACGATTGCTTCCACGTAGCGATGCTTCGGATAACCAAAAGCGAGACGTTTCCATTCTCTTCTTCACAATAGCAAAAACAGCAAAAAGACATTGTTTATCCTCCCCTTAAACAATGCATAGGACTATCGAACTAACTAATAAGTGCTCCCCTTAAATGTAGCTTAATAATTAATCATACCAACACTCACCACCAAGTGATTGAATCTTGAAACATCAAATTCTTTTGTAAGTAGATCACTACATTATCATCGTGTGAACCTTGACAACATTAATGAGCCTATGCTCATAACAATCTCGATAAAGTGATGCCTAATCAAATGTGCTTGGTTTTGGAGTGATAAACTGGATTCTTCACAATGCAAATTGTACTCTCATTATCAATGTTGATAGGAGTATTGTTGAAGTTGAACCCATAATCCAAAAGTTGATTCTCGCATCCATAATACTTGTCCATGACACTTGTAGCAAAAACATATTCTCGCTTGATGGATGATGTTCTTTGCAATGGTTTGTTTCTTACATTGCCATGAAACTAATCTTCTCCCAAGATACCGGCATCCTCCGGTGGTTGATCTTCTATCATAGTTATCACCGCATAATCACTATCCGAAAAATCTTCCAAGTGAAAAGGTGAATCCTTTGGATACCACAACCCTAACTTAAGTTGTTGTTTCAAATAACTAAAATTCTCTTCACTGCATTCATATGGGAGACCTTAGGTGAGACTTGATATCTTGCACATAAACAGACAACAAACATGATATCAGGCCTAGATGCAGTTAAGTACATAAGACAACCAATCATAGATCTATACAACTTGACTTCGACAGGTTGACCATCGTCATCCTTGCCCAATGAGTTGATAGTTTTATAGGTGTAGTGACTGGCTTCATAGCATCAAAGTTGAACTTCTTAAGAATGTCAGAGACATACTTATCTTGACTTATGAAAATTCCCTCCTTTGATTGTTTAACTTGAAGCCCCAAAAAGAAAGTTAATTCACCCATGGAACTCATTTAAAATTCATGTTGCATCAGCTGCTCAAATTCCTTCACCATTGACTGTTTTGTAGCTCCAAAGATGATATCATCTACATAAACTTGAACCAGCATGATATCCTTCTTATCTCTCTTGATAAACAAAGTCTTATCAATTGCTCCTCGCCTGTAACCATGTTGCAATAAGAAAGTGGAAAGTCTTTCATACCAAGCTCTAGGAGCTTGATGAAGACCATAAAGAGCCTTAACAACTTTGTAGACTTTGTTTGGATGTGCAGGATCCTCAAAACCAGGAGGCTGTTTGACATAAACTGTAACACCCCCAAAAATGGCTCAGCGGAAGTACACAAGTATTTTGGTGCTACTAAATTGATATCACAACATAAGCATAGAATAACTGATTTTCATAAAGAACTTTCATTCACTTTTGAAAACAATGTTTACATTATTGATTAAGTGCGGAAAATGGCCCATTATAAATAAGTGGTCCCAATACATAAATCAGAGTCGTCTATGACCATGCCATGCCTTTGCCTTGCGCCTCCAAAGATAAACTATCACTTCAAAACCTGAAGATACATGCTAAAAGGGGTCAGCTTACGATGGTGAGTTCATAGGTTTATTTAAAAAGGGACTTCAGTACACTATTTCAAATTTGGTTTTTGATGATCATTACGTCTTGCATAATGTCATAAAATTTATGATTACATTTCATAAAAGAATTTCATTAGTGGACTATGAAAAGGGTATATGTACACTACAATGAATATAATGTCACATATTTTTAAGTCTATTACGCTAGCACTAAGCTCATGCAACCGAAGCTACGACAGTTTATGTATGCACAAGGAAATCATACAAATAAGTAGCCCATGACGAGTGTTTATCCCAATACACTCGGTCCCGACATGTTATATGTTTAGCCTTGACCCAAGCGGGGTCAACCGAATAGGGGAGTCACTCCCAATAGATCTATTTATAACATTCGCACTTCCCAGCAGGAATTGACAGTTCATAAAGAGGGCAATTTGGGATCTAAGGACTTAGGCTAAGCTGCGTAATATTCTAGGTCAAAGGTTTTGGTGTGGTCCTTAAAGCATCTAGGTATGATGTATCTTAAAACATATCAATCAAAGGGCATAGTATGCATAGAATGCAGAATTTTAGTAATTAAATCATTTAAGTAAAAATGAGCATGTATCTTCCCCCAAAATAGTTATAAAACAAGTAAAAGTAGGGGCTATGAAACTCACCTTGGCGATGTGCAATATGAAGTCTAAAGGAAATTAAATCAAGGAGTGATAGTGCACGGCTCCGACACGCAACCTAATTAGTACGACAATTTAGTCTTTATGTATAAGACTCGATAAGGTTTAACTAACTTTATAGATTTTAAATGTTTTTGTTGTTGTTGTTGTTGATGTGGCATCATTTATGTTAGAACAATTTACAAAGATTTGGATGGATCTCGGCTTATGAGGGTATGACATGGAAGGAGGTCTTGAAGAAGGAATTACGGCTTTGGTTTAATGGTGACCAAATGAGAATAATTGGAAGGGTACACGCAGAAAGATATCAAGGATGAACAAGACTTCGGTTTGATGATAACCGAGGGATGATGTACACAAGATTGTACATATATAATGTAAGACGCATGAGGGGATATGTATACATATATATTGAGTATATATGCATATGTATTTACAGAAAATTAAGTCTTAAATTAATTTATACGAAATTTGTATTTTTAAACACAATGTGAGTTTTATCAAATACATTTCAAGATGATAATTATGTTTTGAAAAGTTGTAAACATAACTCGTCTTATATGATTTCAAAAATGTATTTCATTTGGAAGTCGTAAAATAGTAAACATGTTTATAGAAAATGTGGCATGAGCCGAGTGTATATTCTATTTATTCTAGTTGCTATTGAAATCATGATATGTTACAAAAATATATTTGTCAAAAAATCGAGCATGACCCGGATGTATACGTTATTTACCGGAGGTAGTTACATGTCAAAATTTTATAATCACAAAAGATTTTTACCAAGTTCAATGAATCAATGAGCTAAATTTTATATTTCTTTTAGTTTGGTTTAGTGGTACGAAGATATTAAGTTTTAGAAATAAAATCCCTTTTCATTTGGTAATCAAAGCTCATATTAGTGATCAAACATGATTTTTTTCCAATTGTTTTAAAGTACATATGCCTCATTAATTTGCCTAAGGTTAAAATTTTGTAACTTTGGATGATGGGTTTTATCAAGTTCGAGATGCATAATGTTAGAAAACCGTTTATGTATACTTTGGGACGGGTTATGTCGATTTGCATATGTTGGGGAGATGCGTCGCGAACACTTAAGTTGGATGGGTCGAGTACGTGTCGTGGACAATCTCAGTAGTTTCAAAGAGGTAGCCAAAAAGAAGTTAAAACCAAAACCTTTCAATAGTAGTTTCAACAGTTTAATCATCTTAAAAATTAGACACAACACCATTACTTGTATCTAAAATTATAATGACTAGGTGACTTAGATTAGCATGAAACAAACAACCCCGCTATACCAGGACTAACATCCCTGTTGGGGCTGCTAAACGCAGAATCAAACGTACCCTTTTAGTGCAGAAAATTCAGCAAACCAAACGCACCATTGGGTGCAGAAAATCAGCGACGAACGCGCCCTTTTAGGGGTTGGAATTCAGCGGTAAACGCACCTACTTTGGAGCTGAAAATCAGCAGTAAATGCACCCTATTTGGGGCTGGAATTCAGATTCAAACACACCCTTGTTTGTGCAGGAAATAAGCAACGAAAGGTACCCTTTTTGGGCTCTTGGTGGTGGGTCAAACCTAGAGTTACTAAACTAAAAGGATATCAAACATGACACACCCGTTGTGGGTGGGGGAAAGAGCCAGACCAGAAGCAAGGACAAACACCTTTGGTGGGTGTTTCTCTTGTGACTCGAGGCACAACACACACACCTCGGGGCACTCTTTATGTTTCAAGATGTTAGGACCCTTTTATTAATCCATTTCACACAATATAACTAGAGAGATGAAGAAAAGATGTGGTGACTTGAATGAAGATATGTGTATTTTAGAGAGACAAAGAGTAGAAGATGAAACACTATATCTATACTACTTTATAATGCATTTAGGCCTTCTAAAATTAGAAGGCTTAAAAATTCAGATTTTTTTACTTGCTTATTATGGAAAGAGTTTTTCTAACCAAAAATTAAGATAAGGAGTTCCAATCATGAGATGACATGTGTCACTTCTTAACAAACTCCAAGCCTAACTTCTAACAAACTCCAAACTTAACTCCTAACCACTAAAAATTAAGATAAAGAACTCCAATTATAAAATGACATGTGTCATTTCTCAACTAAAAATTCATCTTTATTTTTAAATTAAAATATCTTTTTATCTACTTATTTTTTTTATAATCTAATTTCACCATATTTTCTAAAATTTTATGCTCTTTAATTCAACATCCATTTTGATATATTTTTATGAGTTTTTAGTTTTTATATTTTTAATGGGTTTATTTTATTTTAATTCAAATTTTTACAACTTTAACCTTTATTTCAATCAATATAATCTTGATTCGTCAAAATCATATACTTTTGGGGTAGTGTTTGACGCGTAAGAGATTGCGAGGGTATTTCTATCACGGAATAATGATGTCGCGGAAAGCTAAGGAAAGTTACGGGTAACCCAAACAAACACTTACAACTAACACATATACATTCAAGTGTTGTGAAACAAATTCACTAAACGGGTAAGCAAACACATATAACTATACTTATCGCCACTTGTATGCTGGTACCGCTAGTCATAAGTAAAACACACACAAAACACACTCAAGCACACCCCTCAAATGACCATTTGAGGGGTATTTATAGTACAAGTAACTTAAAACCCTAAAAGGCTTTGCTTGGGCTTTTCGTGGGTTGGACAAGGATTGGGCTTTTGGATACTTAAGCTTCAAACGGCTAGCATAATCATAACGCCTAGCCATTTAGCTTAGTCCAATCCACGAGCCCGTTGACTATTCTATCACGATATCTAACACATGATACAAAGTTCCTAAGCGTGAATGACCATCACTTCTAATAAAACTATTAAGGCTAACAATCTCCCCCTAAGGGGTGGTCATTCAAATGATGCTCCACTTGATTAGATTCTTTACTTTCCTTGAGCTTGAACTTTGCGTGTAGATATAGAATAGTCTTGATTCTTTGTTCCTTCATGCTTTGTGATCAGATAATGTGGTTGTCTGCCGTTGTCAACTTCGTTGGTTAGGTGTCTCCACGTCTTTCTCCACCATGCTCACACTTTTATTTGACTTTTATTACCAATGATGTAGTTCTCGAGTCTTTAAACTTTGTTGATTCTTTGACATTGACGAAGAATCATCTTTAACTTTGAGTAGCCTTTGATTTTGATGAGAACTTTCATGTGTTGTTGGTATGAGCATGTGGCGAATCTGCACGATCAATCCGCTCCAGAGCTTCCATAAGAAGAAAACATAAAACATTGTTAGTAATAAGCGGATTCTGGCACTTACAAGTTTGAATTTCGAGGGTGTTAACAGCATAGTGTGAAAACACATCTCTAATTCTTACAAGGGCCGTTCTGAACCGAGTCCCACAAGTGAGATAACACGATATACCAAAGTACATCTACAGCTTCGGATGAGTCGTTGAAGTACACCAAGCATCACTCCACGATCAGACCGTTTGAGACACACTAAGCGTAATCCACGGGAGTTACCGAAGTGACTCGCCGTCGTGCTGCTTGATGTTGACCACGGCAGAGTTTCCATTCAATCATCGAAGATCACAGTTGTGAAACTTCTCATAAATGTTCGGCAAATTGCTAAGATCTGCGTGGGACTCTAGAATATATCACTTTTGCCCTTATTGATGAACAACAAGCGATGTCATGTCATGTGTTCCTATGAGATCTTTTGATGAATCTCGTGGCTCTAGACTCAATAAGTGCATTTTGGTTTTCCTGACGGAGACTAGGAGAGGTCTCCTTCTTCAATACCAACGATCTCTAAGAGAAAGTCAATAGATTATGTAGGGTTCCCAGTGAGAATGAAACAAATCCTTTTGAGAGAGACTTGAGTGGCTAAGAAGGTTTAGTGCAGTGCGTCACTGGGTCCGTGACGGCTTGTCTTCAATACCAGTGTCATCTAGTGACAACCAATAGCATATGTATTGAACCCGGTTTCTGCCCTAAGGTTGAATATGGAGGGCTATTTCTTTTCACCCTTTTTCATTACTTTTCTTTTTAATTCTTCAACCCCTTCTTTCTCCTTTCTCACATTATTCCTTTTTTCAATCATACCTAAGGACTTCTAGTACTAACTATTGGTGGTGTCCTTGGGTAGATCCTTCCGGCTCTGGCGGATCATAGGACGAATTTCCTATTCTTAGTCACCTTATAACTCCATGACTGTCCTATTGTTGCCATAAAACCATTTTTCTTGAAAATCTCTCAAGTGTTTATGATAGAAAACATGTTTGAAACACCGTGAGTTTTGTATTTTAGAAACACTCCCCTTCACATGTGCTTATAAGTTTTGACTGAAATCGCACATAGAGGGTAGAGTTCGCACTTTTGAATTGATCGACTTTAAATGAGCTAGACCGATTCGAGACACGTTTACATCACTAGAGAACTAGCTTGAAATTATTACCCGTCCGGTCAAGTCGATAGAAAGTTTCTCGAAATGGTACATTTCGACTTTAATTTCTCGTCAATTCATTGGTTACGATAGAGTCGAGCTCTTTTGAGATTCAACCAACGATCATTAAACCTTTTTGATCACATTTAATCACGTTTCTCCCCTTAAAAATAGCATATCTATGATGTTTTGAAACAAAATGATTAAAAGATATGTTTTTCGAAAAGCATTTGGAGAGAAACTGATTTAGCATGAATTTTGGAACAATTTTGGTTTTATACTCCCCCTTAACGAAAGCATATTTTTCATACAGAAAAGTTAGAATCAATTAAGGGTTTAGAGGGAGTTATCTTGGTACCAAATGTGAGAGATTTTGAAAAATCTTTTTGAAAACTTTCGAATCAATGGTACGCAAGATGTGAAGAAGATTTTGAAAATCTTTTGAAGATATTGGAGAAGAATTATCTTCATTTGTTTTAGGATAAGTGCTCGATATTTATGAAAATCGATTTTGCGTAGCACTTTCCTTTCTTTAAAGATCGGGTTGCAATCTGAATTAACTGCAAGCCATTAATTTGAAGTCCGGGTTTCGTACTGAAGTATACGAAAGCCATTATATTAAGAAATATTGAGAAACGACATGTTTTGGAAAACATTTAAAGAACTCTCGCTCAAGCATCTGTACATGCCCGTATCATTGTTGAATGACATTTCTAGATACGTACAGAATATCGATTATACGAGAGACATGTCGTGAGAAGAATATTTTTGATTTTTTGATTTTATATTGTTTTTGTATTTTTTGAAAATTTTCTATTTTTATATTTTGTTTTTGTTGTTTTATAAAAGAAATGGAAAATCAAAGATAGAAGATAGAGAGAATGAAGAAGAAGATTTTGCGAATTGGAACCCTCTTCGAGAGCACACGGTTCGAGATATTTGATTCACATGCAACCAAAGAAGAAGAGTTTTCACAAATAACGTGTTAGAAGTACAAGATTCCTCACGGTGAGGGTGATCACTATCAACGGTTGTAGTGGTTTCTACTTCCTTATCCCGATGAGTTTCACTATTATCCGTGTTGGTGCAAGTATCAAAAATCTTTCTGTGGGAATCCATCTAAGACCAACTTGGTTGAAAACTTTTCCGTGGGTATCCACCTAAGGTAAGATCTAGGAGTTGTTTTCTTATCGATGCAATGGAAGACTCATTTTTGAAAATTGTGTCTCAAGAGATCCACCTATTAGGTTTCCTTTTGATGTGCATCTTGTCAACGAGTTTGTTTCTATTTGGAGTCTTAGTGTATTGTGCCTTGGCACGAGAATTATCTTTCTTGAGATATTGTGAGACACATGCATCATGATTAGTGAAAAGACACATTTTTACATGTAGTACGCACAAATTCAATATTCTTGTTTAAAACAATGACTTTAACTTTGTCACTATAGTCTTTTGAAATTGATTCTTGTTCGAAAAGACTTAGAATTCCTAGTGTTGTTTTCTAAGGGCATAGCATTTTCGTTTGCAACTACTCTTAGATGCAAGCCAATCCCTAGTCTTTTGTAGGGTGTTCCTAGGTAATGGTTTACTACTACTAGCAATGCCTTGAAATCTTGTAGAATTCATCACCCTAGATGTTGCACCTAAAATTCCGTCTTTTCGAGTCTTGCCTTTTTCCTAGCTTCTTCTAGATAGTGATTGTTGACCATTTTGTTAGAACCATGATTCTTTAACTGGATTTTTGGTCACATTCCTTGTACTAGTCCTAGAAATGCCGGTGTAATCACTTTTCTTTATCAAAAAGGTTTTCAAAACCTTTGATAATTCGTTTTTGATAGGCAAAGTCCGTGGAGTATTTGTTTTTGATAAATCATTTTTCTCATTGACTTTTGGAGGAAACGAGAAATAGACATTTTGGTTTGAAAACCGGTTTTGGAACATTTGTATTCTCCTCACCAATGGTTTTGCAAACTTAGTATCCACAGCCTTTCCTTTTGGACTTTCCAAATGAACTCTCAAAAGATCATTTTGCTCTTGCATGTCCTTGTAGGCACGCTCATACGACAGTTTGTCATACTTGCATTCCTCGGTTTTTCGATCAAGTTGTTTAAATTATGATACATTTTCTTTTCAAGTTTTTCAAGAGCATTTTCATATTTTGAAACAATTATGGAGGTCTCGGTCTGAGTCTTTCATGATATTCAACGAATATGTTTGTAAAATAATGGACATGATATCGGTAGTCGAACATCTTGAAGAGAATCATTTAAATTTTCCAAAACTTTGATGTGTTCAACACTTTCATTAGCTTGCTTTACTAGGGATTTATGGTCCTTGACAAAGTCACCGTTTCTTTCAAAAAGGCTTGTTCAAAATGGATTACTCTTAAGTTGATGTTAGTCAGCTGAGGGGCAATTTGAGTTTCAAGAAACTTTTTCTGTTCAATATCAAAACTATTAAACCAGATGTTTGTTGTAATATTGGTTTTAGTTTTAACGGTCTCTTGAAGATCTGCAATTCTCATTTTCACATTTTCCAAAATAATTCTGGCATCACTTGTGTTAAAAGGATTGTTTGAAGACATTTGTTCAATGTTCGAAAGAGATTTGGATACAACAACTGGTTTTGAAACTGGTTTTGAAACTTGTTTTGGAACTGGTGTTGACACACTGTTTGAAACACTGGGTGTGATGGAAAACTTTGACTTTTCTTTTTGTGACACAAAAGTAATTCCATTAATTTTGTTCCATTTGTTGTAATCATTTGGTTTAAGATCTGGATTCTTTTATTTCATTTTTGATCTACTCTCATCAGATAGTTGTAACGTTTCAAGAGAATCATGAACAATTATAGGTTAATGCACAGCTTTTCCATTATTCAACACATTCTGCTCTTTCCGAGCTTTCTTGAGGAAACAAGGAGGTGAGTTACCAAGAGCCATTTTTGTGTTGTATGAAAATACGGATTGTTTGATTAATCAAAGATATTAGTTGATTTAATGAATGACCCGTTGTAACAAGAAAATTTTCCAATTTTTTATTATTTCATCTTTATCAAGAATTTCATCAAGAAGAGAATCTTCTCGTTTTGAAAAGTCTGAAATTAACTGTTTCTTCTCTTTTTCAAGATCAGAGTAATTTGCTTTTTGTTTAGAAAGTTGGTTTTTAGGATCTGAAATTTCCTTGTTTAAAGATTTTATTTTCAAGTTCAAATTCACATAAGTGTGTTATACTTGATTTGCAATTCCTTTTCTCTTAAAACAGAATCTCGATAACCAATTTCTAATTCTGACTCTTTGTTTTTGTGAAATTCAAAAGCTTTTGCGTTCTCCTTGTAACTCTCAAGCTCAGCGGTCAACTTAGCATTCGCGGCATTAACTTCGCGATTGACCGTTCTAACTTTCTCAATCTCAATACCACAATTATTGATTAATGATTCAAAGTAAGCACGGGTTTCCTCATCGGTCTCGGATTTTGTGCCACACGCCTCCATTAGGATCCACATCCGAGTTTCGAGTTCGTATTGCTACAACTCGGATTGTCCGTATGTATCATAAGTAGGTGTCGATGTCACGAACGTCTTCATTCATCATAAGTAAACCGATTAGCAACATTACTATAATTTGGTACCTCATTGAGTGGATACGTGTCATAGACCGGAGTTGTATCAAAAGTACCACTTGATGTTGTGTCTGGGATTGATTCTATGACCGGAGGTTGCGATATTTTTGCTTTATCTGCCCGTCTTGGATTCATGAATGCGTATTCTGCATCAGTCAATTCAATTCCCGACTCTTCTTTCTGTGCTAACATCAACATGTACTGGAGCCTTTCAAGCTTCGTCAGTCGTTTGACACTAGATTCTGAACTAAAATAACCTGAATTTTGGCTTTGAGGTTCAGAGGTAGCATTCTGAACCGAAGTCATATAACAGTTATTCCCATGTTGATATCCCATATTCTGATTCACAATCTGACCCCCTTGATGTCCAACAAACTGCCCTGCATATTGCATCTGATTCCCCATTTGTATACCCGTAGTAAATCCATTCTGATTCCCAATAACATCAACCATTTGTCCTCCTTGACCCATATGCATACTCGGTTGAGCAAGCTGCGGATTATCGATGAAATCCATTGTTGTTGTTATTTGGTGTAGTGGGACTAATGTTTACTTCATTGAAGAATCCTCTTAAGAAAGCAGTTATGAGACGATCTTCATGAGTTGCCATTGATGAAGGTATGTATGATAAAGTTGATGTAGGATCGATTCAACGATAAAGGAGTTGTGGTTGATGAAGATTAAGTTCGGTTGAGGTTTTTCTGAAAGTCGTACTCGTAAACTTAGTTCTTAGGTGAAAAAAATTTTCTCCAAAAATTTGAAATTCACTATAAAAATCAATTTTAAGGTCGTATGAAAAATTTGAGTTATGACAATTTTAACCCGAAAATTTTGAATTTAGGCCCAAAAATTTGAATTTTTTACCAAAATTTTCACAGTTAAACCAAAATTTGAATCTCGTAAAATTGAACGTTTAGTCTCCTCAAAATTTAAATTTTACTCAAGTTTTCACAGTTAAACCAAAATATGACAATTTTTTTTTTTTTTTTTTTTTTTTTTTAACTTTAATTGGTAGAAAGAGCTTAGGCTTAGACAATGGGTTACGAGTGAGCGATGCTTAGGCGTAGGATTGTGCTTAGGCGTAGGATTCTTAGGCGTAGGATTCCTTATCGTGACCCGGATCTTCACGCGTAAACTTAAGGCTTAGGCGTAAACACAAATGCTTAGGCGTAGAAATCTTATGCGTAAGTGGAACTTATGCGTAGATTGTTACGCGTGAGCGCTTATGCTTATGCGTAAACTTAGGTTTAGAACCAAAATCCTTTACACCGTCACAACAGTAAAAGATATCCACAAGTCGAAGTGTTCCACACACTTATCCAAGTGAGGAAGCAGCGAGTAATCGTTATAGCTCGAAGAATCGGCACCAAAAGTTATGAGTAGAACCTTATGCGTAGTTTGACTTTCTTACGCGTAGAACTAGGGTTTTGACCTACTGCAGTAAAAAATTTCAGTGATTCAAACGGTTTCTCTTGCACGATAGCCTTAAAACACTCAAATAACCCAAAAATGTTGACCTTTTCACCCAAAGTGCTTAGAAAAGTTACGGTAGAAATGACCAATGAACCAAAACGAGCTTAAAATGATTTAAAACACGTAAAGCTTGAACTTTTTGCAAAAACTAAAACTTTAGCACCAAATAAACCTTAAACCACAAGAATCTTGAATTTTGAGTGCAAAATTAAAGCTTTAAGCGTTCAAATATGAATAACGAGAGCTTATATGCAAACACAAACACTCCTAAACCATTGTTAGGCGATATACCAATTGATACCCTTAACACTTCAAAACAAACACAAACACTCCTAAACCATTGTTAGGCGATTGTGTTAGGAATTAGAAATTCGGTATTAAAGAGTCGGTCACCTCAAGTATATGTAATCGTTAAAAGCTCGTAGTCGTAGTTCTTTTAAGTTAAGTAGTAATTTAGTTAAGTAACACCGTGGAGGACGGACGGGTCTTTACCCACCTGTATGCCCGATCCATGCCCCAGTGTGGCGATTTATGTAAGACTATAAATACTCTCTACCTCCCAAGGTAGAGAGTTGGAGCTCATAATAATATCTTTCACTTTCTCTCACTAAGTTCCCTAAACCTCTAACTTTCTCTCTAGAATTCCATCTTATACGCCACCTTGTGTTATGGTTTGATGTGTATGTGAAAAGTTATATCTTACAATTGGTATCAAGAGCCATGGTTAGATCATATCGTGCACATCTTTGGATTTATAGTGGTTTTAGGTGGTTTTGAGTTTGAAAAGTTTAGTGGTTTTGCATCATTGGTTGATTTCTTGTGTTAAAGTTTGAATTTTGTTGGTACTTTTGTGTTTAGAATCATCATAAGTGTTTAGGTTTTCATTTGGTAAGCTTGAATCATCTTGGTTGGGTTGTTTTGGATTGAAAAGTGATGTTTATATGGTTTTCATGGTAGCGAGTTAGCTCACGGATAACCTTTCTTCATAGCGACTTGCTTCATTAAATTGTAGCGACTTACGATGTTAAAAGCTAGCGAGTTAGAGCTAGCGAGTTAAAGGACAAGTAGTGGACTCTCCACTACGGGTAGCGACTTGTGGTAGCGACTTGGTCAAGAGTGAGTTGCTCTTTAGCGACTTGTGTCTCTAGCGACTTGTGTAGCAATTGTCGCCAAAATTTGGTTAGCGACTTGGTCCGTAGCGAGTTACTACTTAGCGACTTGTTTTTCTGTTAGCGACTTGGGATTCTAGCGACTTGGGTGTCTAGCGAATTAATTGGTAGCGACTTAGTGGATTTGTTTCTAGCGACTTAGAACTTTATCATCTAGCGACTTGAGTGATTGTTTACGGTTTTCTCTTGATTTAGTAAAATCCGTGAAAGAATCTATTTCCGGTTTAATCATTGAGTTATAAAATCCCGTATAATCATCAACATGTCTACCAACGTCCCTACTATCATCTCCACTTGTTGCCGAGGATGTACAAGCACCGGCTCGGATACTCGTCCTCCCATGCTTGACATGTAATCGACTACGACTCTTGGGCTCAACGAATCGATTGTATTGCCTTGGAAAGGAAAATGGTGTCAATATTCTCAAATCCATTGATGAAGGACCATATCGAGTTGAAACGACTAGAGACATACTTGATACTAATGAAGATGGTACTCCTATTTACGGAATGGACGGACCTAAGATGTATGATGAGCTTGATGATAAGGAGAAAAGAGATTTGATGCGGATATCGTGGCTTCAAACATTGTTCTTCAAGGTCTTCCTAAAGACATCTACAAGTCGATCAATCATAACATCGATGCAAAGGCGGTTTGGGACAATGTTAAGATGCTTCTCTCGGGTTCGAACTAACTATGGAAGACAGAGAATCCCAACTCTATGACGAATTTGAGCACTTCAAGATGAAACCCGATGAGAGTGTCTATGAGTACTATGTGAGATTTCATAAGTTAGTTAATGACATGAGGAACATCGAATGACTATGCCTAATATTCGCTTGAATTCAAAATTTGTAAACAACATGAATCCCGAATGGCACAAGTTTGTTACCGCTGTGAAGCTTACTAAAGGATTGAAGAACACAAACTATGAGCAACTCTATGCCTTCCTCCTTCAGAATGAGAGACATGCCATGTTTGAAAAATTGATTCTCAATCAGTTCAAAACCAACCAGGGAGAGACAAGTTCGTCTAATGACTCAACAGCTTTCTACTCAAACATTGGAATCACAACCAAAGCATCACAAGTCATACCCTTGGGTAATGGTAATCACAAACTCATTCCTGATCCTATGTTCAAACAAGCTGATGCTGATGCACGCGTGGATAACATTGTTAATCAACTAGCTCTACTCATTAGTCAAAACATGAATTCTCTCCCACAAACCAACAACAACCTTGAATCGCATCTAACCCACATAATCAAGCCATCATTAAAGATGGAAGGATCGTGGTGCAACCATTCAGAAAGACAGTATGATCGGGGAAGAGGTGGAGCGGGAGAGGTTATGTTGGAAACCGAATCGAGGAAGAAATGGTAACCAAGGTCAACCTAAGCCAATCAAATGCTACAACCGTGGTGGTGAAGGACACATTGCAAGGAACGCACATCTCCAAAGCGTCCTCGAATGCCGATTACTTCGAGATAAGATGTTGCCGCACAAGCTCGGACAATGGTGCTGCGTTGGATGAAGAGGAATTGTTTGTTTCTTCTTGAGGGCAATGCAAAGACCTATGATGCGGATGTGGATGAGCGACCTATTCGGAGATAGGTCACAATCATCGAATGCCTTTCAAGTCGCCGACCGTGATGCTTACGACTACGATGTAGATGATGGACCCACACACACAATCTTTATGGCTAGCATCTCTCCAATGGTTTCTCCCAAGATCTCTTCCTCACCACAAGTGGCACATCCAAGGACAAACTCATCTCGAGGTATTAAAACTATACGATGATGTCGATGTGCAACGGATGCATGACAAAGTACAACCAATCGAAACTTTTGAATCAAATATTGAAAATATGGGTAATATCAATATTGTCCCATACGATCAATACGTGAAACAAAGTGAAAGTGAAATTGTACCAAGTGATGCATCTTCGCATCAACAATGACTATGTCTTTGATGAATACACCGCATGTGCTCCTAATGATTCCATAATTTCGAACTAAATGCCTATAAGGAACGTGTTGCTATTTATGAACAACGGGCAAAATTTGAGTTGACCACTCGTGAGCGGGAAATGGATGTCCAAGTGAGTACAAGAATTAGAAAAAGTAAGTTTAGGGAAGAAGTATTGAAACAAGAATTAAATTCCTTGCAAGAAAAACTTTCTAAAACAACTAAGCAAAACAAGAACTTCAAGAAAATGTGAAAATGCTTAAGCAAGAATTTAATGCAAAGGAATCAAAACTCTTGAGAGATTTTTCTAATCGAAAACTTTGAAAACAAACTTGAAAACAAGTTGTATTTACAAGGAAACACCATTCGATCGCTCACATGATCACTAAGCATAGAGTTCTAAGCGATAAGCATAGCGTTCCCTTGTAGAGGAACCAAATCCAGAGGCAATTAAAAGGCTAGAAATGCTCATAAGGTAATTTATGATGGTAATGAAGTCCTTAAGCCTAGGCGAAACCTAGTTGCATTGAGTGCACCGAGGAAGATAAGATTTTAAATGAAATCACTAGGGAAAAGATGAATAAGAAGCAAGATGATCCCAAATGCAAAGAGAAAACATAATCTTCTCTCCTCATGATTACAAGAAGGAAAACTGGATTGCATTGAACAAGTTTAAGCCTCGACTTTGTTGACTCTCGAACAAGTCTTCGGAAAATGGATTTAGATAAGCAGAAAGCCGAAAATATTGTAGAAACAAACCCTCCCCTTCGGAAAATGCCTAGAGCAACTGTGTATCCTCCTAATACACCTATGCATCTTGTACCTAGAACAATTGCCACTAAAAGCAAGACATTAATTAGCCAATACGTTATATTCCAACTATTTGTTGATTTTGAGAAAACTTGCAAGAAAAGGATCACTCCCATTGGTATAATCGAAGGTGAAAGAGGCTTTGAACAAATGAAAGAATGTTATTTAAGCGAGGTCATGCCTTTCTTTAAACTTCTAAAAGATCACTTTGAGAGTCTTAAAAAGGGTAGAAGGCGATATTAAAGGTATGGAAAAGGAATTTGATGCAATGGTTCTTGAAGTTAGTGATTATGAGCGCACTAAAATATAATGAGATTGAGAGAAAGAACTTGCATACATTAAATGAGAATCTTATTCTTGAATGTGTTGCTCAAGATGTGTTTTCAACGCTTCAAATTGCTCTATTAATGCTTCCAAATTTCATGAATTATCTGTGGCCTCGAAAGTCTCCCATGATCGTGTCATTGAGCTTGAAAAAACTAATTCTAAACTAAATGAGAAAATTGAACTGGATGATCATGACAATTTGGTTAAACATTTTTCTAAACTAGAAGTTGAGTATTTTAATCTACAACTAAAATATCAACATCTCAAAGAAAATGTCAAAACTTCAAATATCAAGACATCTTCGGATGCTCCGAGTTTGATGCGTTTTTCAAATCAACAAACGAGATGAACAGATTCAAGCTCGATGTAACACGATCGAAAAGTTGAAAGCCCAAATCTCTCAATTAAAGGGTCAAACGAACAATATGACAGGCTCCCAAATGCCTCCTTCTTTAGACTCTCAGAATTCTCAAACGTTTCATCTTCAAAACCTAGTAAATGCTTTACAAAAGGAAAACGAAAGTTTTCTAGAAGAGAATGAAAAGGTTAAACGTCATTTCAATGAGTTGTTTGAATCAATTAAAGTCACTCGTAACAAAAACAACCAACAAATAACTTCATTGCAAAAGGAAATTGAGAATCTGAAGAGTCAGATAAAAGGGAAAATGCCAATGTTCAATGAGGAAAATGTTGTATCAAAGGGTCACTCTAGTAATAAATATGCTTTACCTGTGACATATGTCCCCCCTCACCTAAGGAACAACAAACTTGCCATTCAAACATATTTCTCATCCCTTAAGGAGTGCTTAGAATGCCTGCGTGAGATTGTTGAAGAGGATAAGCTAGAGAAACCTCATGATAATGCAATTGGACATGCATGCTCATATGCCAAACGATCTCAAGAAATCTTAGAATGTTTGATCACAATATGCCCAAAGACATTAGGTGAGAGAGTTAACCCTTTGATTCCATGCTCGATGCCTAAGGCCAAACATGACATGCACTCGATTCCCAATGGCTTGAATGTGAGAAGTAGTGTACCATTGAGTAGTTCGATTCTAGATCCGCAATGCTAAGAAAGAGAACTCAAATGTGCCTTCTAGGAGTACTAATCTCGGTACATCTAGCTTTGCGAAAGTGAACCGTAGTGCACTGCATGTAGTTCGGATCCCAAAGACATCTAAACAGTGGTGCAAAGAGTAGTAAAACAAACTAATGTTCCCATTCCTCTACAGGAGTAATCGGTGACATTAAAGGGAGCGGTCAAAGTCTCAAGACAATACAAGGAATGATAGGACCTCTCAAGCTAAGAATGTGCCTTTGGAAGAAAGTAGAAGAACAATCTAGGAACCTTATGTTTGAATCGAATAAAGCGAATCGTGTTGATTCTAGTATTAGCCATAAGCGTCTTGTAATTAATTCAATTCGATACTATTTGCAAAACTTGTTCGATGTTTGCTTGAATTCATTTCTAATCATGGATGTGATGTCAATGCTTTGCCTAATGATGTTAATTGTCCGATTAATATTGTTAATGCTAAAACTCATACTAAAAAGGCCAAAAGGCAAAAGCGAAGAGAGTTAGAAAACAATGGAAACCCACAGGAAGAACATTCAAAGAATAGGCTTTTATTGGATACCGTTGGTCATAAGACTAATCGATAATGCCCACTAGAAAATGGATGCCTCTTGGTAGAACTATTCCCTAAGAAGTGGTCACACCAGTAAATAGGGTTAATACGACACTAGTATTGCATCTATTCACAATGATTCCATTACCTCACCGTCTCGATATGAATGCTTCTATTTCGATGTGGGTGATCCAACTGCTGCTACTAACCAAATGGAACCCATTCTTGCATGGGATCCCAATTATCCGATTATCCATTCTTGTCTCGTGTTCAACCGCAGATCGTTCAAATCGCTTTTGTGGTACTGGACTCAGTTGTTCCAAGCATATGACCGGAGACCGGTCACGGCTCATGAACTTCGTGAGCAAATTCATCGGGATCGTTAGATTTGGTAATGATCATTTCGGTGCTATTATGGGTTATGGAGATTATGTTGTTGGTGATAGTGTCATCTCCGAGTGTATTATGTGGAAGGTTTAGGTCATAATCTGCTCTCTGTTGGTCAATTCGTGATTCGATCTAGAAGTAGCCTTCGAAAACATACCTGCTTCGTTAGAGATCTTAATGGTAAGGAACTGTTGAAAGGAACTCGTGGCTCAAACCTTTACACTATCTCTATCGATGACATGATGAGGGCTTCACCAATTTGCTTGTTATCAAAGGCTTCAAAGACAAAGTCATGGTTATGGCATCGTCGTCTCAATCACTTGAACTTCGGCACCATAAACGATCTTTCCAGAAAGGACTTAGTTGTAGGTTTACCTAGACTAAAGTATGAAAAGGATCATCTTTGTTCAGCATGTCAATTGGGAAAAAGCAAGAAGTATGCCCATAAACCCAAACCTTCTAACTCTGTCACAGAAGTTCTTCATATGATTCATATGGATTTATGTGGACCAATGAGGTGCATAATATCTTTGGGAAGAAATATGTGTTAGTTGTGGTTGATGATTATTCTAGATTCACCGGGTCAAGTTCTTAAGGACAAAGGATGAAACTCGATATCATCATCAAACTAATCAAACAAATTGCGAGTTTAGACTAAACAAAACCGCCGAATTATCGAGCAGACAATGGAACCGAGTTTGTCAACAAACAACTTAGTGAATTCTATGAAAGCGTTGGAATCACCATCAAAGAAGTGTTCCACGAACCCCTCAATGAACGGTGTAGTTGAAAGACGAAATCGTACTCTTGTTGAAGCCGCTAGAACAATGCCGATCTACTCAAAGGTTCCAATGTTTCTCGGGTCAAGCAATTGCCACCGCATGCTACACACAAAATCGCTCCACGATTCACACCATTCATGGAAAAACTCCATATGAACTTGTCCACAACAAAACCTAATCTATCTTTCCTTCGTGTGTTTGGTGCCTTGTGCTATCCAACTAATGAGGTCAAGACTTGGGCAAACTTAGAGCTAAAGTCGACATTGGAGTATTTGTAGGATATGCACCAAACAAAAGGGATACCGAATCTACAACAAAAGAACCCGAAATATCATGGAAACAATTCACGTTCGTTTGATGAGTGACCGGTCAAATGGCTCTGGACACTCCACCAGACCCGCACTTCAAAACAGTCCTATTGGTTCATCCCTTGTTCCAAACTCCTCTCAGAAACGCCATATGTACCTCCATCCAAAGATGATGTAAAGAAATTGTTTGATCCAATGTTTGATGAACTGTATGAGTCTACTACTAATGAGGTCTTGATCCCTACAACAGAGGATGCTCATATTCCGATGAATGAAGTCAATCCATCGGTTTCAATATCTCAGAAGTCAAGAAGCACCCGCTGCGATCCTTGATCTCATCAACAAATCATCATTCTTCAAATGTACATCATGGAAATGTTTCGCATCAATGATGAAGTTAATCCCTGCGACTCTCAAGATGCTCCATTTGAAAACATATTTGCTACTCCCGAATCATCATCGAACCACCTTCTTCGGAGACATCGACTCGCCTACTGTTCCTCAACAAATGCCACATGAACACCTCGGAAAATGGACTCACGATCATCCACTAGACAACATCATTGGAAATCCTCTCGACTGTATCAACCCGGAGCAACTCGCAACCGATGCCTTATGGTGCTTCTTCAACTCCGTACTATCTAAGATCGAACCAAAAGATGTTAAACCGCTATGAATGAAGATAGCTGGTTCAATGCTATGCAAGATGAAATTCATGAGTTTGATCGTCTTGATGTATGGGAGTTAGTACCCTCCGGACCGTGCTATGATTATAGCTCTAAAATGGATCTTCAAAGTAAAACTTGATGAGCATGGTGATGTGTTGAAGAACAAGGCTCGATTAGTTGCTAAAGGATATCGTCAAGAGGAGGTATAGACTTTGAAGAATCTTTTGCTCCAGTTGCTCGAATCGAGGCAATCGAATCTTTTGGCTAATGCCGCTAGTAAGAACATGGTGGTATATCGGATGGATGTAAAGACGGCATTTCGAACGGAGATCTTAAGGAAGTTGTCTCGTCACCAACTGAAGGATTCGTGAGCCAAGAGCATCCTACTCACGCTTATCGTTTGAAGAAGGCTCTTTACGGTTTAAAACAAGCTCCAAGGGCATGGTATGATACACTCACAAAGTTTCTTCTATCAACCGGATTCATCAAAGGAGCGATTGATCCTACATTGTTCACCGAAGTCGTGCAAACATTTGATTCATGTTCAAATTTATGTTGATGATATTATCTTTGCCTCGACCGACCCAATGGAATGTGATCGTTTTCAAATGAAATGAGTTCAAAGTTTCAAATGTCAATGATGGGACAAATGTCATTTTCTTGGGATTACAAATTTCTCAAAGTCCGGAGGCATTTTCATAAATCAATCTAAATATGCAACAGAGATTTTAAAGAAATTTGGATTTGATTCAAGTGACCTGTTGACACCCCATGATTGACCGAACCAAACTAGATGAGGACCTCTCGGGATCATGATTGACCAAACGAAATATAGGAGTATGATTGGATCCTCGATGTATCTCATCGCTAGTAGACCGGACATCTTGTTCTCTGTGTGCATGTGTGCGAGATACCGTGCTAAGCCTACTAAAAGCACCTTGAAGCGATTAAACGGGTCTTCGGTATCTCAAGGAACCATCAATATGGGACTATGGTACCAAGGACACGGTATGACACTAACGACCTATGCGAGATGCCGATCATGCAGTTGTCAAGATACACGTCAAGCACGTCCGAGGTGCTCGATTTTTGGGTGATAAGCTTGTGAGTGGTCTTCAAAGAAGCAAATGAGTACTTCTATTTCCTCTACAGAGGTTGAATACATAGCCATGTCATCTTGTTGTGCTCAAATCTTATGGATGAGATCTCAATTATCGACTATGGCTTTGAATTCAACAAAATCCTCTCATCTTGTGATAATAAAGTGCCATTGCTCTCTCATGCAACAACGTTCAACACTCAAGAGCAAAGCATATCGACATTCGACATCATTTCATCGGGGAACAAGTGGAAAAAGGTGTGGTGGAACTATATTTTGTGAGGTCGAATATCGCTTAGCGGACATCTTCACCAAAGCTCTTCCAAGAGAACGTTTTGAGTTTATTCTTCCACGTCTTGGTTTGAAAAGCCTTCAACCAGAAACTCTCAAACGTCTTCAGGAAGAAGACGAGGAGTAAAGGTCTCGCTTCATCTATCTCTTGTAAATATTTATTCGAAAAACAAAATACAAAATTATAAAACCTTCAAAATCAAATAGAAAAATATAAAACTTTCAAAATCCATAAAAATTTGAAAAATTTGAAAATTCTTCAAAAATATTGTCATTTTGTCATGTCTTTCTCGGTTCGATAATATCTACGGTCTTTGTCTTTGTCATTCAAAGAATGACACGGGTCTTTAGATGTTGTTCAATTCTTAAAAAAAAAAAAAAAAAAAAAAAAAAAAATTTTTGGGAGAAAGTGAATTGGTTTATTGTCATCTTGTGCAATAACCGGTTTTAAAGAAAGAACGAGCCATGTTTTACCAAATTTTCAAATCTTATGCTCGATTCTATAAACTCCTATCTGCTGAAAACTAAATGCTTTGAAAAATAACTCAATCCCTATTTTGATAATCATCAAGACTTATTTGTCAAAATCTCTATCTCTCAATCAACAACCTACGTCATTGATTGAGGGGAGAATGATTTCAATTAAATTAAAAGTTATTTGGCATTAAATTGTTTTCAAAAGATATACATGCATGTTTTATAAATGGAGTTTAAAGTCTTAAAATCCGATCCTTATCGGTTCAAATGCTTTCACAATCAAGTCACAATTCTCCTAAAAGCTTTCAAAATCAATTTAAATCTATACGAGATCACAAATCTCAAATGATTTGATAATTGTGATCGGGGAGAATGTGTGATTTAAATTAGATTTAAACCGATATTAAGGTAAATGGTTTCACATGAATGAACATCTCGTCCCTCCCACATGTGACAAACGATTTCAATTTTTAATGCACATGTTGAGGGGAGCACCTATCTTAAACCTATGATTTGAAACGTGATCATTTATCCCAATGTGCGGGTTCCTCTAATATGTGCAAAACTCTTTTCAAACCTCAAGGCACATATTGAGGGGAGCAAAATTCATGGAAACCTCATCCTTCCCGAAATGTTATACCCACTTGATCCATTGAGGAAGTGATGTTGATATCTTTAGAAAATTGTAATCAAAGAAGTTAATTCTTTCTCTTGCCTCCATGTGCTTAACATTTCTCAAATACTTGATGCACATGTTGAGGGGAGTTCTCGTTCTAAAATTATCAAAAACAATTCGGTACAAAATGCTTTGATAATATATCACAAGTATCTCGAATTGATTTTCAAATGGTTTTCAATTGGATCCAATGGCGGATGAACAATACCAAATTGACCGACCAACTTTACTTTATGTACGGTGATATAAGGATGATAAGGTTAGGTATTGGTTCCCATGATCCGCCGAACCGGAGGGATCTACCAGAGGACAATCCACTAGTTAGTGTAGAAGTCCTTAGGTATGATGATAAAAGGAGAAAATGAGATAAGGGAAGAGTGCGGACTAAGACCGAGCTAGTCTTGGAATAAACCCAACAAGGTTCTAGCTATGAAGTCTCGGTAAGCAATTGAAGGGGTTGAAGAATTAAAAGAATTGAATGAGAATAGGGTGAAAACAAATAAGCCCTCCATTAATTCAACCTTAGGGCGAAACCGGGTTCAATTCATATGCTACCGGTGGTAACATCGGTATTGAAGACAAGACGTCATGGACCCAAAGTGACGACCGCACTTCAACTTTCCAAACCACTCAAGTTCCTCTTAAAGGACTTGTTTCATTCTCACGGGAACCGACATTATCTATCGACTTTCTCTTAGAGATGGTTGATATTGAAGAAGGAGACCCTCTCCCTAGTCTCCCACAGGATCCAAATATGCACAAATTGAGTCTAGAGCCACGAGATCATCAATAAATCTCATTAGGACACTTACAATGAAGACTCTGTTTCACACAATGTGGAAAGAGATTATATCATGAGTCCTACGCATTATCCTTGTGGTATTGCGGAACATCCGAGTGATGTGTTTACACACTCACAATGAAGATGGAAAGCCTTCGAGCCAACATCAAACAAGCTCTGGTAGGTGGCATGTGTGATCTATTATATGGACCAACCATGTGACAACCGAACGAAACAATGGGCGATTCAATTTCTTGAATCAATCTGGTTCGAGTTAGGGATTGACGGATACCTTTGAAAACCGGTCTTTGTGCTTATAAACTCTTTTCTTTAGCACATCGACCGTGTACTCATTTTTCAAACCAAAGGTATTTTTATGATTGATAATTGATTTTCAATAAAACCTTCGTTGTATTGCAAAACAATTTCTATTGTGCAATACACGATTGTTTTCAAATCTCTTTCATCAATCGGTGGACTTAAAATTATTTGGTTCACTCACTCCGTGTTGTCTTCTTTGAGACGTTCGGTTTGAGAACAACTAGAACATTGCGAAACCCTGTCAAGGAGATTCTTAGGAATCCAACCGATCACAGCAAGACTTGTCTTGATCAACGGGAACCGTGGGCGTGTACCTCAATTCATCGAAGTGATCAAAGACACTTTCGTGCGATTTGTTGCTAATCTTGTATGCGTACGCCCGACGCTTGCGGTGATCGAATGAAGCGGTCAATCCATAGCCGCATGCTCACTTAACACATTCATCTCTAAAGAAATCATGATTAGTGCATCAATGACTCGATATTTTCACTCCATGCTTCATTACTCGCGCCAATATCATGATTCAACAAATGCTTCCGCTACTCGATGAGAAGATATCATGATCCGAATGTGAGCATGTCGGTCCCAAAGTCACAACACCACAATGGATGTCTCGAGATTTTTGATAGTGATGATCTCCAAAGATGGCTCAAACTTATCATCACGTGGATCGGTAAAGACCTCCACTTGGAATAACCAAACATGCATTGTGAAGAATCAATGACTACGAGCTTAGGAGCAAAGGACTACATCAAGAATGCAAGATCAATTGTTAAATGTCATATCTATTTGTACTCAATGTAATTTTGGTACATTATTGAGGTGACCTCCTTGGGGAGATTGTTAGGAATTAGAAATTCCGGTATTAAAGAGTCGGTCACCTCAAGTATATGTAATCGTTAGAAAGCTCGTAGTCGTAGTTCTTTTAAGTTAAGTAGTAATTTAGTTAAGTAACACCGTGGAGGACTGACGGGTCTTTACCCACTGTATGCTCGATCCACAACCCAGTGTGGCGATTTATGTAAGACTATAAATACTCTCTACCTCCCAAGGTAGAGAGTTGGAGCTCATAATAATATCTTTCACTTTCTCTCACTAAGTTCCCTAAACCTCTAACTTTCTCTCTAGAATTCCATCTAATACCACCTTGTGTTATGGTTTGATGTGTATGTGAAAAGTTATATCTTACTGATTGATAGCAAACAGATGTATGTTATGCGTATAAGAAAGATGAAGGTTAGAAAGTGGTGACTTGATGTATAGATCGTATGTATGTTTAGAGAGATAAAGGAAAGAAGATGAAAACAATAAGTTGTATATTGCTTCAAGGAAAAACACACACACACACACACTCAAGCACACCCCTCAAATGACCATTTGAGGGGTATTTATAGTACAAGTAACTTAAAACCCTAAAAGGCTTTGCTTGGGCTTTTCGTGGGTTAGACAAGGATTGGGCTTTTGGATACTTAAGCTTCAAACGGCTACCATAATCATAACGCCTAGCCATTTAGCTTAGTCCAATCCACGAGCCCGTTGACTATTCTATCACGATATCTAACACACGATACAAAGTTCCTAAACGTGAATGACCATCACTTCTAATAAAACTATTAAGGCTAACACAAGAATCAAGACTAAATGATCCCAACAAATTCCGACTAACACTTAACCACTAATAACAGGAAAACTTAAGGCGATCTTTGTGTTGCGTCTATCGGGTACAACCCGGTTTGGGTGAAGGACTTGTTACCAATCACACCCGTACGGGTATAGTCTTGGCACAGTACGCCCAAAAGAAAGAAACAACCACTCCTGATGTGGGTTCTTTTCACAGCCAAAAAAAAAAGACCGAATTGGTACTATGAGTAGCCGAATCCAATAAACAAAATGATAAGCCAAGAAACACCATTCGAGTGCTTAAGATTAAGCACTCGATATCCACTTGGGTTCTTGATCCGAAAACAATCACAAGGACTTAAACACTTCCAAGCTAGGGCCAATTCAGGTTTTTAATTTGCGATTTATTATTTATCATATTAGCAACAACAAAAGGTCTAAAATACCAGGTATGTGTCGATTATACACTTAAGCCCATTTCCAGTTTTTGCCGAATATAAGGTGTTCTTAATGCGATTATTCTTTAGGTTTTTCACCACATAACTCAACAACAACAACTTAATCAAAATTATTAAACCATCAACTTCTACAAATTTTCAAAACCATTTGTATAAAAATTCATAGATAGTAATTAGATTGACAAATCAGGAACACAAAGATTATTATTCTTACAAGAATTCGGATGTCGAGAATAAGCAAGGATAAGAACTTCCAATTAGCTTGAATCCCTTGGAGAAATCTTGAAATTGACACTAGGTTCGGACTTTATCCAACTTTAATTTCAAAAGCCCTAACCTAATTTCAAAAAACCCCTTTAATTTGGAAGGACCTAAATTTTTAGAACCCTAATTTCTGTGATGATGAGAATGATGCGGGAGGAAACTGTGATTACTCTTCTCTATTTGTAGAGGAATATGTGGAAGGCTTTCATTCTTCTTTCTTGGTCTTCAGTTGAAGGAGAGTCTTTCTTGGCAACGAGTTGTCCACTGCCCTCTCCAACACCTTCACGTGATACCCTAGAAGTGAGTAGAGTCAAGAGTGGAAGGCTGCAGAGGGTACTTTTGGTGTTGACTATCCAGAAGGAAAGAAAAGCTCCATTTTGGTGTTTGTTTAACTGTGTATGTTGACAAGGAGATGAGGGAGCAGAAAAGTGATAAAGAAATATGAAGAGGGAATAAATCACGTGGGTTAGGGGTGGGTAGAGTAGGTTTTAATTTTTTGTTTTATTACTATTTGGTGTATTATTTGTACCCCGTGTTTTGTCGAATCCTCAAGCAAACGTACCTTCCTGGTACTCGTAAAATGTAACGATTACGTTTTTGGAAACGTTTTAACGAGCATAATAATATGGTTTTATTATTACGTAGGATTTTAGACTATAATTGTTTGTCGTGACTAATTTGGTGTCAGTATGCGTGTAGTGCCGTGACTTTCTAAAGAAACGAGGTAACCTCTTGTTTTTAAATCTAAATATTGACATCCGTCAGAAAATAACCGGTTTAAATTTTTTTGACGTAATAAATATTATTATAATAATCCGGAAATTTACGGGTTGTTATATAAACCTCCTCTGTAATCTTGCCATAAAGAAAGGCACTCTTGACATCCATTTGATAAACAAGAAATCCCATATATGATGCAAAAGCAAGAAATATTCGAATGGCTTCAATCCTTGCTACAGGAGCAAACACTTCATCATAATCTACTCCTTCTTCTTGTCTATATCCTTGTGCTACTAGCCATGCTTTGTTCTTGATGACATTCCCTCTTTCATCTCTCTTTACTCTGAAAACCCATCGTGTACCAATGACTTTCTTTCCATCTGGTAGATCACATAGTACCCAAACTTCTTGAAGTTTGAATTGAAGAAGCTCTTCTTGCATGGCTTCAACCCAACTCTCTTTAGTTAATGCTTGAGCTACATTCTTGGGTTCTTCTTGAGAGATAAAACAGGTGAATAAAAACGTTTGGTGATCCTTATGATTCATCCTGTTTTGTTTATACACAAAGCTAAGAAAAGCATTATGTGGCTTAGAGAAGCCTTTAGCCTTGGTTCTTGTAAGCACCCCTGATGTAGAAGGTACAATGATTTGATCAGTGGGATGATCTTTATGAATCCGTAATGTAGGAGTCTATGTAACTTCAAGGTCATCATCCAAATTTGTGAAATCAGCTCCTTTATTGGAATTGGAGAAAATACCTTCATCATCTAATTCATCATCAGTGTCTTCTAAACCAGGCATGGTCGGATCATCATCAAAATCAATCAATAGGTGCGGTGGTACTTTGATCCAATCTTGTGATCAAAAATCTTGTGAGGGTATTCTAGACTTAACCTTTTCTTTCCTTCTTCAAAAGCTCTCCTTTGTTCATCCTCATAAGATTGTGCTATTGTTTCTTGAAAAGCATCCTATTAAGTTCATCTTGAATAGCTTGATCCTCGTGAGACAAAGTGGATTTTGGTTCATCAAGACTTTTCTCCTTTTCAATGCTTATAGGTTCTTCATCGGGAACAACATCGGTCTAATATTGACTCTATGAACAATGTAACGTAAATCTTCTTATTTGTGATCAACTTGATTTTCTTCTCTAAGCGGAACATAATTCATAGAAGGAGTCAAAACCTCAAGATCAAACATCCAATCAGGACCTTTACCCTTTTGATTTTCTTGATCTTCTAAAAATTCAACATGAAGACAATCTTGAACCTTCTTGGTGACCTTGTTGTACACTCTAAATCCTTTCTTTGTTGGTACAGATCCCAATAAGTATCCTTCTTCGACTTGCCATCAAATTTTCCCAAAACATCAATAGTATTAAGAATAGTCGAGGACATCCAAAAGGTTTCATAAAACGTATGTTAGGTTTGTTTCCATAAGCAACTCATAAGGTGTCTTCATCCGAGGTTTAGTGACGATACTTTATTCAACACATAGCAAGCAAGATGACTTACATTGAAAATTGAATAGGTAATTGTGAATCGCAAGCATTGTTCGCTACTTCAATCAAAGTTCTGTTCTTTCTCTCTGCAACCCCATTCTCGTGGAGTTCTAGCAATACTAAACTCCTCTTGATCCCTTTCTTGGCACAAAATTTATCCATAAGCTTGTTCTTGAATTCAGTCCCATTGTCACATCTTATACCTCTTACTTTGAGTCTCAATTGGTTTTCAAGGGCTATAATAAGATCATGAATAGCATCAAAGGTTTCATCTTTAAATCCCAAGAAAAATACCCAACTAAATCTACTGCAATCATCTGTCACAACTAGGCAGTACTTCTTCTTGTTTAGACTTGCAACAGAAACAGGTCCAAACAAATCCATGTGCAGCAGCTCCAAAGGTTCTCTAATGGTTCTTTCCTCAATCTTCTTGCATGAAGCTTTGTGTAGTTTACCTTTCTTGCATGCCAAACATGAGCAATCATTCTTGTATGTTTTGGAAGGTAAACCTCTAACTAAATTTCCTTTAACCAACTTGTTGATATTCTTGAAATTCACATAGCCTAATCTTTTATGCCACAGATGTGCTTCTTCAAGTGTTGCCTTTGCTACTAAACATGTTGCTCTTTCAAAAGAGTTAAGACTCTTCATATCCAGATGCACACATCATTGGTTCTTGGTACTCGGTACTACCAAGTTATCATCAACAAGCTTGAATTGGGGAAAGAATAAGACATTACGTAGTCGGTGAACAACACAGGTGCTTCTTGTCACAGATCCGAGCGGTGACAAAGATTGAATTTGAGCTCCTTCACATAACAAACATTCTCAAAATCTATGCTTCCCGCCTTGATAGTTCCTTTGCCGCTTATTTTTCCTCCACTAGCATCATTCCCAAATGCAACTCTTCCTCCACAATAAGATCTAAAATCGCGAATCTCTTTGTCTCCTGTCATGCTTCGAGCAACCACTATCCACGCTTAAATGATCTTTAAGCTCCTCTTCCGGGTTGCCCGCACAAAGATAAAGAGTTAGTTATTTTAGGAACCCAAGCCATTCTTGACTTGTGTTCCCTTGTGGAGTTACATACTTAAATTCTTTAAGTATGTAATTTCCACTATCTTTAAGCACATGATCAATTATCTTTGGTTGTTCCAAAACTTGTGTTGGGTTTTCAACAAAATCTCTTTTCATCCAAATTCTCTTTATTATTTTCAACAAAATCTCTGTTTCACTTTTACTTCTTGAAAGTCTTGTTTGTTCCCATCAAGTACTTTCTTTCTTAACCCAACTGGTTTTAAATTTTTGTGTAGATTTCTTTGATCCATATACTCTTTTTGAGGTGTAACGCCTTCTAGATTGATAGTAGTTGGATCTCCTAGGGCTTCCATTCCAAAAAGTGCTAGCAGTACCTTGACTGGGTGGAAATCTAGCAGTACTTTGAGAAGGTACTGCTTGAGAAACTTTTGGCTTATCAGTACCTTGAAAAGTGTTTGAGGGTACTGGAGATTTTGAAAAAGGTCTTCTCTGGTGAGGGTACCTATAGTCTTGTGAGAAGTTGTTGTGGTTAACCCTATGTGAATGATTCCAGACTGGTTTATTCTCCTTAGGCTTATGGTTGGTAGATCTGGTCTTTGGGAATTTGCTTAGATATTCTGAGTGAAAGTCACGGTGCTTAATCAAATGATCAGGACTATAACAAACAAAACATAATTTTTGACCCATACTCCCAAAATTTCTCCCTTTAGTTCTATGACCAAACCTATCCCGACTTTTGGTGAATTAAAATTATTTTGACCAAAATTATCCCAAAAGGTTTAACAAGATTTTGAAAAGGTTTTCTTAAAGGTGCTGCGAGCGTGTAGCAAGACTTTGAGTTGAAGTCTTGCTAACTCTTAACATTATCATCCTTAGGTTTCTCAACTTTCTTTTGGGGTTTGAACTAGATTGACCATAAGCTTTTCCAAAACTCTAAATTGTCTATTCCAAAGCGAGAAACATCATCCTAAGTGGATGAAAACTACCATGGGATGAGGAACTGCATGATAACCCTTGTCTTTCTTAAATTCAGGAGGTGTTTGACTAATTGATTCCTCATTACTAGATGTGTCTACATAGTTAATGAGTTCATCATCACTAGTTGTTATATCCTCAAAATCAAGTTCATCCTTATCACTAGGTGGGTTTTCTTTTGTGCTACTAAAGACCATACCAAAACCTAGGCCAGTTTTAATGTGTGCTCTTTTCTGTTTTTCAACAAAACTAACATGTGAAAGGCCAGATTTTCCCCAAGCAGCAAAATTTTCTAGCAAATCACCCCTTTCTTTAGTCATCTTTTCTAGTTCAGAGACCTTACATCCTAACTTCCATTCACTTAATTTTAATTGATAATCCTGTTGTTCATACTTTTACTTGAAGCCATTTCATTATTTTCATGAGTTATTATTTGGCTTCCATTGACTCTAAAGTTATTTGATAATCGGCTACCTCGGACCTAGCCCTTCTACAATTATCTCTTTCAGTTACATAATCTTTAAGCACTTTTGATAAAAATCATGACACTTAGAGCATACCTCGAGATAGGGGTTAACTTGGTTAAGTAGCTACCATAGCGAGCGAGCAGTTCTTCTTCACATTCCATGCTCCAATCAAAGCTTCCAAGACCATCTCTTGATCCCAAAGCAACAAATCCGTTTTCTCATCAAAAGTCGTGCTCAATCAAACTCTTGCACTGCGACCATAGAGTAGTTCTTGGTTCATCATCAAATTCAACACTCACAACCTCGATAGATTTTCTTGAGAAACCAAAGCTTTTGTTTCATAATAGGAATTTCCTTTAGTTCAAGCTTGGGTTTTCAATCATTCTATTTACGATATTTAGCAAACTTGCACTCTCTTGCAAAGTGTCCAGGTTCTTTGTGATTAAAGCATTCAATCTTGGTCTTGTCAAACGTTATACCTGTTTGGGTTTGAAGTCAATGCCTCTTCTGTTTTCTTCATGAACTTCTTGATCCTAGCGGTGATCATAGCAACTTGCCACCGATATCAATTTCTTCAAGAGCATCTTCTTCAATTTGTGACAAATCCTCTTCATAAGTAACAGTAAAGTGGCTTCTTGAGCAAAGAATGAGCATACAACTTCATCGTAATGGATGGTGTTTGTAGGTGATGAGTGGGGTTAGGATAAGCAATAGTACTTTGAGTAGGATAAGCGACTTTTAGTGGAAGTCTTGCCTCTCTTTAGAAGACACAAAAGCAATATTGTGAGATTTTGAACTTGTTTGGCCATTCATCTCATGCTCATACACCGTAAGTGGTTGTAAAGATCATCAAAGTCCATAGTGTCCAAACCAGTTGTCCTCCGATCATAGTAGCAATCACATGCCATCTGGATGGCAAACTCCTTAAGAACTTCAAGTTTGCATCTTCAACAGATACCTACGCTTTGTGTAACTCTAGCATCTTGAGGAGATTTTGGAATCTATCGAGGCAACATCAAGACTTTCTCTTTCACCAACATGAATGTTTCAAACTGTTGCTTCAATGATTTCTATGCATCTTTTGGAAGAATCATTACCTCCAAATCTTTTCTTGAGAGCAGCCCATAGTTGTTTTGCACCCTTAGCATCATGGAACTTGAGTAGGTGACCATCGAGAATAGCAGATAATAGTATGTTGAGAGCCTTTTCTTGATTTACGACTCTAGCTGGCAAGAGCAGGCCTTAGGTGGTTTAGGTTGTCCAGAACTTCTACAAGTTCTTCATAACTTCATTACCATTGACAAATACATTCCACACGGTGCATGGTGCGTAATAGCAATGTATTGTCTCATCTTCATGCTCCATAGATCATATTCTCCCTTCTTGATGATAGGAATTACGGTGAGGTGATGGATGGGGTGGTGCGGTTCGATCGACATCTTTAGGGTTTGTTGTTAAATCGGTTTTAAGGGTTTCTTCTTACTCGAGTTTCCACACAGCTCGATACCACTTGTTGGATCGATATAATCTAACCAAACTAACTTATGTAGCTTGTAAGGGCTTAGCAACCTCGGATAAATCCTAAGTTACTAACAATGAAACCTTGAATTTACTCTATTAAGTATCGCGAAACTACTTCAATAAAGCTAAGAAGAATTAACTTTAACTTCAGCGATTTTATTAATACTTAGAACACGCTTGATACACAGTTCACTAACAATCCCTAACAGGTCTAATATTCTCTCTAAAGTCGTATTCTTCATTAAGCATAGCAGTCCTTTATCCTTGCAGTACTTTGATGAGTGAGCAGTACTTTGACTTTCTTCATTAAGCAGTACTTTGACTTTCAGCAGCACTTTGACTTTATGTCCCAACAAGGATAAACAGGTTTGGGTAAAAAACGGGTCAACCCGTCTAACTTGTTTAATAAACGGGTCGTGTTTGGGTTGAGTAAGTATTAAACAGGTCAACCCGTGAACCCGTTTAAGTATATAAGATTTTAAAAATAAAATATATAACCTGGTTTCTATGTTGGATGTGGATTAAATATATTTTGTTATTTACTTAGTATGAGTGAATTATAATTTTATACCTTAGATATCATGAAAATTGATGCTTATAATTCAGAAAATTGTCGCAGAGTTATTTGTATGTTATTCTTATCATATTTTAGATCCTTATAACATCTTTTGCATTTAAACTAGTTAAATCGACAAACCACCAACTTTATTCACTGCTGACCTATTTACTTAAATGGGTTAAATGGGTCACAAATGAGTTACACATGTTATGCAGGTATGTGTTAGGGTTGAGTTTCTTGACACGATTAATAAATGGGTCATGTTTGGGTAAAGGCTTTACTAACCCGCCAAAACAGGGAAGTTTATGTCACCACCCACTACTACTTTGTTGTGGATCATCACATGGTACTATAATCTTAACTCTTAATAGCTTTTCTTTATTTAAATGAGCCAGGTAAATAATTTTCCAACATTTTAAACATTTAGGAGGCGTTTGGTTGGGGTGCTTTGACTTCAAATTGGGACTCAAAGATGAAAATTGTTGTTTGGTGTGAAATGTCACTGTTGACTTTTGGGGTTAAATCATAATATTCAGGAATGTAGAATTCCCAAGTGAAGGGGGTGGTTTTCTCTTTGTTTATCATATTTTTGTGGGCCCTTTTACATCTCCACTCTCTATTTTCTTTTTTTATTATTTTTCATATGATATATTTTTATTTATATCTATATTTTAAGATAAAATATCTCTTTAAATATTATTTTCTCTCTCTTACCTCAAATTCTAATCCAACTAAACCAAATTCAAATTCAAATGCAAATCTTAATCCTAAACCCACCTACAAACCAAACGGGCCTTTATTGTATGACATAGGTGTTTTAAATTACTTATTTTAAATGGTTATATACTTACCATTACATTCGCTTTAAGAAGAGTTATTTTACATAACAAGCTTTTCTCACATATCAAGGGACTCATCTTCACCCTTCATCTAAAAAGAAATCAATGATTGAGATTCAAAGCATTTTATCATTACACTTATTTTTTGTAATTTAAATATCTCTTAAACCGTTAATCGATAAGTGAAAAGAATTACACTATCGCGACGAGCATTTAATTATCTTTCTATAGACGGACACTTTGATATACTTTTGAAAAAACAAATCATTTTTTTCACGTTTTTTCTTTTTTCTTTTTTTTTAAATATGAGATTTACATGAAAAAATCACATGTGATTAAACACTAATTTGAATATCACATGTGATATTATTGTTAAATCATATATGATATGTAATATCACATGTGATATTCAAATTAGTGTTTAATCACATATGATTTTTTTCATGCAAATTTCAGTAACAAAAAAAAAATGTAAAACAAAATGATCTTTTTGTTGTTAAAAGTATATCAAAGTGCCAATATATAGAAAGATAAGTAAATGTTTGTCGTAATGGTATATTTTTTTTCGCTTAACGATTAACGGTTTGAAATGTATTAATATATGAAAAAAATAATGAAAGTGGGTTTTTTTAAATTGTTGGGATTAATCTATCCATTTGATCAAATAAAAATGGAGGAAAGATGGAGAGTGAAGATTGATCCTATGATATGTAAAAAATGTTTTGTCCTCAAATGATCACTGAAACTAGTTATGTAATAAGAACATATATTTGAATTCCAGCTAGAGGTCAAAACATTTTTTACATATCATAGGATCAATATATAGAAAGATAAGTAAATGTTTGTCGTAATGGTATATTTTTTTCGCTTAACGATTAATGTTTTGAAAGGTATTAATATATGAAAAAAATAATGAAAGTGGGTTTTTTAAATTGTTGGGATTAATCTATCCATTTAATCAAATAAAAATGGAGGAAAGATGGAGAGTGAAGATTGATCCTATGATATGTAAAAAATGTTTTGTCCTCAAATGATCACTGAAACTAGTTATGTAATAAGAACATATATTTGAATTCCAGCTAGAGGTGGCCATCCAAACCGGTTCCGGAAACAAAAACGAAAAAAAAAAAAAACCGGAAACTGGTCAAAACCGGTTCTTCTAAGAACCGGTTCGGTTCTTCCACAAACTTGTGGTTCTTAACCGGTTCCACCTATTAGCTTTAGAACCGGTTCCAAACCGGTTT
Organism: Chrysanthemum lavandulifolium; assembly: GCA_022545495.1. Classification (NCBI taxonomy): domain Eukaryota; kingdom Viridiplantae; phylum Streptophyta; class Magnoliopsida; order Asterales; family Asteraceae; genus Chrysanthemum; species Chrysanthemum lavandulifolium. The sequence goes on from CM040245.1 coordinate 45,534,853, forward strand.
TTCCCAAGCCGGTTTGGAAAAACCGGTTTCAAACCGGTTCCAACGGATATATTGCATTTTCGAGACAGTAGCAGATTTTGGAGCCGTTGGGCGCTTTTTTGCCCATTTTCTAACGCTTATAATCCCATTTATGCCCCATTTGACCTCCTAAACATCCCTATAAATACTAAGGTTGATTTTGGTTGAATCACAACAATCAAGTACTCTAAAAACACTCAAAAAACGCTCACAATTACTGTTAAGGATTTGGTCTACCGGTTTTGGAACCGATCCGGAACTGGTTATACCGGTCCCGTTTTTTAGACCTCGGATCCGGAAAAAACGGAACCGGAACCGGTTCGTTGACTTTGACCAGGGACCGGAACCAGCACTAGTACACAAACGGTTTTTAAAAATGGTTAAAATGCATTTTTTTAAAGTGGTATTGAGCCGTTGTATTATAGAGCGTAATAAATAATGGAGATGATTATTTAAAACGGTTTTTAGCCGTTGTAAAAGACACGCATATTATCCCACTATCCTATGAGTTACATATAATATTATATCTCTTTTTTACTACATAAAAACCCAACCGTTCTTTTAAATCATTTCTTTTTTCCTATTTAAAAAAGAACCAAACCAAACAACCGTTCTTTAAAATCAAGAATTTTTTTTTCCTTTTCATATACGAATCTATTTTTTTTCCCCGTACCAATCTAAATATTTTTATGTAGAAAACTAAACTAAAACTAAAGATCGTAAACTAAACTAGAATATCAGCAACAAATCAAATCAAATGGATACAACAATTACTTAACAATTACTAATAAACTAATATGACAATCTCAGATACAAAATATCATCAAATGTTATGATAATAAACTTTCATATCCAAAGTTGTTCATAACATAACCATTATACATATACAATTAGACAATAGAAAACTTCAATTTTATGAGAAATTGTGACACAAACTTCTCAACTCATTCATCAATATGTCCCATAGTTGGTTTCTTGTCATTCCAAACCTATAAACAAATCAAAATGAAGAGTCAATGAGTCATTTTACAACAAAACAAGATTTAGTGTAGAACAAACTAAATAAATATTTACAAGTACTCACATAATTAGGGAAGTTTGATTGTAGTTTTAAGAAAAGTTCAAACATAGCTATGGCCATGTAATAACCATATTCTCATGATTCTTGTTGGGGACACTAAATTTAAATTAAACATAGATTACATATATGAAACAACTAAGTCAATTTGAGCACAAAAATATATTTAGATGTATGATAGATGATTTACCTTAACCATATACCAATTTCATCAAATGAAGACGTATCATGACATGCCCTAAAAAATCAATATCGTTAAATTAGATTACTTTATATACCCAGCTGGCAATTTAATATTAATGCTCCAAATTCATCGAACTTAATATAAAAACGGTCAGGTGGATACATTTTCTTAACCAATGATGCACTTGCTTATCCCTTCTAGACATTGTATCTACTAGTTTACACCTACAAAATAAGTAAGTTACAAATTGTTCAAAGTATACATAAATACTCCTACGTTATCTACAATAGTTTATAGGGCAAATTGCTGAAAAGGCATCGAACTTGTCACCTTTTCCTTTTGTGGGCATCGAACTTTTTTTCCCTAAAGTAGCCCTAAACTTGCCTAATATTCCTATTGTAGCCTCTAATAAAAAATTAATTAAATAAATTTACATAAATCATCCCTGTGGCTCTAAACAATTATACCGTTCATCCTTGTGTAACTTTATATCATAAAATCTATCTTCTACTCTTTCTCACCACCCTTTTACTGCCTCTCCCTCTCCCTCTCTCTCTAGCACCACCACACCGACACCACAACCACCTCCACCGCCTTGCCACGCCACCATCATCAAAAAGATGCAAGTTAGAATGTTGGGATTGTCAAACTCGCGAATATGTAGCAATCAAGGTAGTCCGAAGCATAAGAAAGTATCGCGATGCGGCAATGATTGAAGTTGATGTACTTGAACAACTTGCCAAGAATGATAAAGGCAGATCACGGTATGTTTCTTTCACCCTGCGTTAGGCTTTTATGGTTCATTTGTGATAATTGTTTAATATTTCTGCTTAATTATTTGTGCAGCTGTGTGCAGATCCGGAATTGGTTTGATTATCGCAATCATATATGCATAGTAAGTCTCTTAATAACTTGGTTCTGGTGTTTCTTCCGTTCGCCAATCCTGTAAATGTATGCATTTTGATATATTTCCCTACGTGATCTTGCATTCTAGTTTCTCACTGTTTTAGAAATTTCCTTTACTTCCATTATTTTACTTGCTGATGATGTGTTTTTAGTTAATGTGATGCTTGTTGGAATATAAATTTACAGAGACTTTTAAGATTGTTCTCTCCATGTGATCTTCATTCATAGTACTATCACTAAATACAAAATCTCCTTTGAACGCATTTCACTGGTGATCAGGTTTTTGAGAAGCTTGGACCAAGTTTATTTGATTTTCTAAAGAGAAATAAATACTGCCCATTCCCTGTGGATCTTGTTCGTGAAATTGGACGTCAGCTTTTGGAATCTGTAGCATGTGTGTAGATTATTCTTGGCCTTACTGTATCTCTCATCCCTCATGTTCATATTCTAACTGGCTCGAGTGAACTCTTATCGTCATTTTTTTGGTCATCAGTGGGTAACTAAGAATTATTACAATCTTTTGGGTAACATATCTTTGTTATTTAATACTTGGCAGATATGCATAGTTTACACCTAATCCATACTGATCTAAAGCCGGAAAATATACTTCTTGTATCCTCTGATTACTTGAAGCTTCCTGGCTACAAGGTAGATAACTGCTTGCGGTTTGAAACTTTTAACCATTTTATAGCTGGTGGATTGGTTCAAAATATTTTAAAGTGATTTACTGAAATGTTGCAGAGGACTTCACAGGGAGAATCACATTTTAGATGTTTGCCAAAGTCGAGTGAGATTAAGTTGATTGATTTTGGCAGTACTTCCTATGATGATCAAAATCATAGCTCCATTGTCTCTACAAGACACTACCGAGCACCTGAGGTTATTCTAGGTAACTAGTTGTTGGCAAGCAGAGACTTCTTGATTTTGTTTATGTATATACACATGAGGTGCCACCTTGCGATGTAGGTAGATGAATTGAAACTGTGAAGCATTTCCATTTTGGTAGTGTCGTAGTGGACCATTGAAAGTGCATTGCTGAGGAGTTCTTTGATACGTGTCTTGTATATTATTTCGCTGAGAGAAGAATTATTTTCTTGATTCTTTGTGTTAATAGGCATGAGCACGTGTTTCTATGTTATGCAACCTGCAATGTTCCTTTTATATGTATGACCTCCTTATAAATGGCAATTTGAGTATTCTAAGTGGGCTTCTCTACTAAATGTCATTTGAGCTGATAGATCTTTGTAGCTCTAATCTGTTTAAACTTTGCAGATTATTTTTTTGTTAAATTGAGCTTTCCTTGTATAAGAAAGTTGTATGCATTTCATCTCGGTTTTTTCATTTGTGGGTTTATTATCATTTCAGGCCTTGGATGGAGCTACCCATATGATATGTGGAGTGTTGGCTGTATACTTGTTGAACTATGCTCCGTTTGTTCTCTTTTCTTCTTCCTGTTAAAGCCATACCATGTCAATCTTCGTGATTACAACATGTGATGTACTCTTTCAGGGTGAAGCTTTGTTTCAGACTCATGAGAACTTAGAACATCTGGCAATGATGGAGAGGGTACTGGGACCTTTACCAGAGCATATGGCTCGGAAAGCCAAGTAAGAGATCTACTTTGGCTTAATTGTAGCTTGTTTGTTTTCACTACATGTCATGTAGAATAATAAAGTTTTTTGCCACAGGCACATTTTATGTAATTGACTCAAGGATGAACGGTGTAATTGTTTAGAGCCACAGGGTTGATTTATGTAAATTTATGTAATTAATTTTTGATTAGAGGCTACAATAGGAAAATTAGGCAAGTTTAGGGCTACTTTAGGGAAGAAAAAAAAGTTCGATGCCCACAAAAGGAAAAGGTGGCAAGTTCGATGCCTTTTCTGACAATTTGCCCTAGTTTAAACACAAAAGAGTACAAAGACAAATACTAGTTCCCTCCACGACAAACCATAAAGGACAAAAAAAATACTCAGCCACACAAGATACACCTAAGGGGCGAAAACAAAAGTCTTGATGTCTATTTAGCCCACACGAAATACACAACATAAGAATATAAAATCAATATAACCATACGACAAATAATAGAAGGTTTTAGGTGTTAAGTGGTGATGAAAAATGAAAGATTTGGTGGTTAATTGTTGATTTTGAAAAGGTTTTGATGAGGCGGCACATAGAAGAGAAACAAGATCTAGAGTTTTTGTGAAGTATAGTTGGTAAAGTGTGAAATGCGTGTGTTATTGTGTCAAAAAGTTGTATATTTTTTTAAAACTTATGAAACCTAAACCGTATTAAATGGAGATTTAACCGCACAATTTTGGTAAAGTAATTGTTTATCCCGCCCAAAATTTTCATAAATTTAATTAAATATTTTTTTGGGATAATGATAAATTTAGGCATCAAACTTGCCACGTTTTCCTTTTCTGGGCATCAAACTTTTTTTTTTCCTATTGTAGCACTGAACTTGACTAAATTTCCTTTTGTGACACTGAGTCACACTAAACCCATAATTAACCCCCTTAATCAATATTAAAGCGTTTTAACCATTTTGGGCGTGTTTTTAACAATAGGTGTATCCTTAGGGGGGTGTTCTAAAACTTTTACAAACAATTATAACTCCCCCCCCACCCAATCAAAACCCTAAACCATTGCTGCAAAATTTGTCCCCAATTCGTTTGAAAATCAAGAACCCTAATAATGAGTAGTTCATCTTGACAAATCACGTGTAGTTGGAGGTAAGATAGAACATTTACGCAAGTGTGAGCGACAGCGAGAGTCCAAACATCAACCACAAGGACTAATCACGGAAAGAGGTTTGTAAATGTGCTCAATGTCGGCGTCTATGAATTTACGGATGTAGACCTTCCTAGTGAATACTACAAGGACTTGGTATATGGGTTCTTTCAAAGGCAAATATGTGTTGAAAGTGCACCAATGATTGAAGCTCTAGCTTTGGATAAGGCAAGGTTGGAAGAGGAGTTGAAGGCTACAAAGACAAGATTGGAAGAGGAGGTGAAGGCTGGAAAGTCAAAACTTGAATTGTATGATAGGTTGTTTATGATGATGTTAGGAGTGTTATGTTTCATTTGTGTTTGGTTTGGTATGAAACTATCCAACTGATTTTGTTCTTCTTGAGTAGTTAATGTAGTATTTTGAATTGTTAAAACTTAACTTTGGAAAATGAATGTCAATGTTTTAGTTTTGTACATGTGTTGAATTGTTAAGTGTTGGTATGGTATGCAAACAGTTAGGATAGTCATATTACATAGGACTGCAACCATAGTCATAGGATTAAACAGGAGTGCATTACATATGATTATTATAGGGCATACTAAACCCATACCAAGAACCTTACTAAAGCCATAAAATCACCCACAAGTTCCAAACCTCTCATTTCCTAGACCTTGTCCTCTTTCCTTCCCTTCCCTCGACTTCTTTGTTGACGGGCTTGGCAACCCGTCTTGATGCCCATCTCAAGACATGTTGCCTTGTTTGGCAAACCCAGCACTTTGGGCCTTGCATCAAAAGCAAGCTTGGCAAGCTGCTTTTCAGTTAGGGCACCTCCTCATCAACATTTTCTTCATCTTGCCTTGAGCTGGAACCAACTTTCCATTCAACAGGATGTGGCTCTTCAATGTCTTTGCAATGGTGGAAAGTAACCTCCCATGTCGATCCTTCAGAACCACCTTGTTCTGTACTCTCCTCGTGGTGCTTGAAATGGTTATTATCTACGAAATATAAAAAATGTTAGTAAATGCATAAAGGAAATGTGCATTAAAGTTGTTAGAATTCATGGTTTATGCTTAGTATTTATGGAAATGGTTATTATCAAGTTATTCTGAGACACAGTGGTTGGCTGGACATTATCCTCTTGCCTGAACTCATGTTAATAGGAATTTTGTTTAGATAGACAGATATGAGAAGAAGATGTGTGGTATATGGTATTGGTTCATTGGATTTTATAAGGGGAAATTGTCTTCAAAACAGTTGGGTTGGGATTGTCATTAAATTTACAATGACTGCAAATAGCCTATGTCTCATTGACTGCAAATAGTCTAAGTTCATTGACTGCATAAATAACAGATGTCAACTTGACTGCACATAGCCTATGTCTGATTCACTGCCTTATCAATGTGTATATAGGCATAAAGAAACACTGCAACTAGGATGCCTATGTCTCATTGACTTTCTTCATATGTATGTATGCAATGTATGTATGCATAAAGGATGACAAGTGCATTTACTGCAAACAGTAATGCTTATAAACCATGGTAAAAACACTTCATATTTCATTATTGGAAACTAATAACAAAACATAGTTACAAGCTGCAGATTTCATTAAACTTACTAGTTTAACAATGACCATCTTTTACCGCCTCACGGGATGTACAAAATGGGCTTGTCTTTGAGATGGTCATTACATAAACTTGTAACAATAGTGGCGTTATCCTGTTCTACCCATATTACATACCAAAATGACCATCGAGTTAGTGCCTAAAAGATTTACAAAATGGGCTATTGGTTGATGGTCATGACCTATTCACATTAGTTATCTAGACATATTACATACCCAAATTAAGTTATCATAGTTTACATTAGTTGCCCACAAAAGATATACAAAAAGGGCACATGGAGTTCCTTGTTGTTCAAGCATCATCTATTTCCAGTGCAGACTCTGTAGTGCTGCCCTGTCCATCAAACTGTTTTGCCAACTTCAATTTCAGGATTCTTTCACTGGGCCTTCTTACTTTCAGTTTAGTCATCCTTTTTTGCAAATGTTGCTGCTGAGGTTGTTCTTGTACTTGTTCCTGAACTTGTTCTTGAGTCTGATCTATTTCAGCTTGCATGTGTTCAACTTGAGTAGCAGTCATTTCAATCTTTGTTTGAACTTCAGGCTGTTCTTCATTGTGATCTTGAGGGTTTTGAGCTGCATCTTCATGGTCAACTTGTGGGTCTTCAGTTGCATCTTCAGGTTGAGCATCTGTTTCAGCTTGTTGTTGATCATGTTGGTCACCAAACCATCTTGCATAAGTGATGTGCATCCTCTTTCAACACCTTCCTATTTGTCCCACTTGACCCACCAAAGATGCTTGGCCTAAATACAACAAATGGTTAAAACCAAAAGTATGAAACAATGTATGCGTTGAAATAAAAGTAAGATAATACCTTTGACCCACTTGAGCTACCATTCTTTGACCCACCGGTTCCACTAGACCCATGAAGCCTTTTATTTGACCCACTAGTCCCACTTGACCCAACATTTTTCCTCTTTGACCCGACACATTCCAGTCTCTTTTGACCCGACACAATATTTTCTTTGCATCCTTTTTGTTGTGACCGGTTTGTGGCATATAGAACATGAAATCTCAAGACCAACCTTAGATACATTAGTTGAGCTACCACCTTCACCCTTTGATCGATCCTTTTCTTTCTTGGCCTACCGGGCATTTTTTGGGTTTGGGAGGCAATACAGCAGTACATACTAGTCCAAAGAAGCGGACATAAAACCTATCAAAGTATGTTTTGTTATCGTGATTTACATCACTCCTAATTTGACAATGGACCCGAGTTTGAATCTAAAATTGCCCTTCCATATGATCTCACAAGGCATAATGCTCTCAAGTGATTTCTCATACTCTGTCAAGGCAAATGTCTTTGCATTTCTACACCGATTTGGGGATACCATACACTTATACTTTTTCATTACTAGGTCACTATAGCTTTCAAGCTAATTTCGTGGTCACCTAATCTTATTACCAAAGTGTGTCCCTAGCCACTTATAGTTTACTAATGAACCAAATTGGAAGTTCCTAACACATGTGTGTTCATTTACTAAAGACTGTATCTGAAAGGTTTTCTCTTTATTCATCCACCTAGCATAACATCTCCATGGACAAGTAGGCAATTCTTCATAACTAGCACTAGGATATTTATTTATCTTCCTCTGTTTACCTTTGTCAGGATCACTCAACTTTGGTGGTCTCTGTCCACATTTTGCCACAACCTTCCATTACTCCTCTCATACCACAAAGAAAACCCATTTGCCAAAGCATAGTAGGTTAAACACTCTTTAAACTTCACAATACTTGCATACTTTTCACCAACCTGCATTACAAATACAACAAAAATATTATGACCAAAATACATAAACAATATCTGTACTTCAAATATAAAAGTAAGATAATACCTTTGGATGCCTCAGTCTCCAGTGACTAGTTTCATCATAGATTGGATACCTGTCAACAGCATTCTCCACACAAATAAAAGGATCTTCATCTGAACTGCCTTCAGATGGCTGTAACCTTTTCATCAATGTGTTCATGAACATATCATGTTCGAGCATAGTCTCACTTCTAAGGTTATTAGGAGGTACAGTGTTTGATGGAGTTGGTTCACTGATTTTTGGCATTGACTCAATTAGACGCAATCTATTGGCTTTAATCCTTTTCCTAAGTTCTATAACCTCCTCTTCACCAGGACTTAGATAGTCAACTGATTTATCTGAACCATATCCACTGTCATTGTCACTATCAAACTCACCATCTTGTTCATCCTCTCTAACCTTCCCTTTGCCCTTATCCACACCTGATATAGGCGTACTATCTTCACCATCCAGACTAGTCTGTAAATCCTCACCATCTTCACTAGGCCTCCACAATCTAACTTGTACTACATCATCTTGTAATTCCACTTCATGTGCAACAGTTGAATCTCCTGCATCAATGTTCTCAACTACACTAGCCTTCCCTTTGCCCTTATCCACACCGATCTAGACCTAATATCATTACCATCTAGACTAGTTTGCAAATCCTCACCATCTACACTAGTCCTAGTATTACGAGCATTTACACTAGTCCTAGAGTTATCACCCTCGATTCATTAACCTTCCTAGTTTGATCTACCTCCATCTCATTGATTAACCATCTCATCTCGAGAAGTCATTGCAATACCTCTTTTGGGAGACCCTTTTGCTTTAGCAGCAGACTCATCCATAAAGTGGTATCCGCTTACCTAAATACTCACTGATTCATATCATTGTGATCAAGATACGTTCAAGCCTACCAAACAATTGACCAACATCAAACATGTGTTCTATTTCTTTATCATTCGTTACTCTAACTAACCCTTTGTCTAACTCATTATGAGGCACCTTATAATACAAACCTTGAAAGTAATTACCAACCTTTTCTTCCGTGAATTCAAAAATTTAAGATAGGGCATCCTTGGAGCACACAAGTTAAGAATCACCCCATCCGCGTGAGTGTAGGGCAAATGCCTAAAATATCCGTCATTGTGTACATCAAATAGGTGCAAATTGCACTGTATCATTCTAGCACGTAATTGAGAAAAAAAATAGGGTTTTCACCATGCTAAAAATTTGATCAAAACAGATACAAATCAAAGAAATCATAGAATTGTTTACCTCAAACAACGAAACAAGCATCAATTATGGCAATGTACAACGAACAATTTTTTGTGTGTGTGAAATTAGGGCTTCTAATGTTTACGGGTTATGAGGAAAACGGGTTTGGGTGGGGGGGGAGTTATAATTGTTTGTAAAAGTTTTAGAACACCCCCCTAAGGATACACCTATTGTTAAAAACACGCCCAAAATGGTTAAAACGCTTTAATATTGATTAAGGGGGTTAATTATGGGTTTAGTGTGACTCAGTGTCACAAAAGGAAATTTAGTCAAGTTCAGTGCTACAATAGGAAAAAAAAAAAGTTTGATGCCCAGAAAAGGAAAACGTGGCAAGTTTGATGCCTAAATTTATCATTATCCCTATTTTTTTTCCCCGCCATAGTTTTTGTATTTCACATTGGACCCCATTTACTTTTATCAATTCTTTTAGAACGGTTATATACCACTATCGGTGTAAATAACAAAATTAAATTATAAAATATTTAATTCTTTTAAAACGGTTATTTACAACCGTTGCAAATAATACTATTCAATTATAAAATATCAAATCCTTTTAGAACGGTTATTTACAACCGCTGGTGGAATTGAAAACCGTTTTAAAATGTCCATTGTAAAATACCCCCTTCTCTATTACTCACTCCGTCCCATATTAAGTGTCCACAATGGAATCTTTGGATGTCCCAAATTAAGTGTCCATATTCAGTGACGGAGCCAGGAACAAATATGACTAGGTGCACAAATTTTTTTGAACCATAATATAATAGAGTTAAAAAGTGGAAAAAAACGAATATTTCATAAAAACGATAAATAAATGAACATATTACCTTCTAATTAGTGATTATACGATCTCCCATAGCAAAAAAAACACTTACGTACACCCTCATTTTTAACACTAATAAGTTCTTCTTTCTCTATGGCACAAGTTAAAGCGCCGTTAAAATAATCATCGCCCATCCGATTACGCAAATAAGTTTTAATGAGCTTCATTTTAGAAAAAACATCTTTCAACCGTAGCAGTAGCAACAGGCAAGACTAAAGCCACCTTCAACAACCGATAAACCAAAGGATAAGATGTATGCTTTTCTTATCCACCATCTTCTCAAAGAAGTTTGGCAATACTATCCAAGTTAGCGAAATCTTTATCGTTATGCATGATCCGATAATAGACTCCAAGTTCGTAGGAAGACTTAACCTTTCCATATAAGTAAAATCACGAATACATCTCACTAAGTTTCACTAACTTTGATATACTAAATTAGAAAATGAATCATGCGGGCTCAACGCCATATAATCAAGTAAATCGGTGCTTCCTCACTAAAACGATCTCCAAACTCTTGAATTTGCATATCCATAACAGTGTTGAACATATCGACCTCGAAACATTTGTATCAATCTAGTGATAGTTCTATGATGAGAACCCCATCTTGTATCACCAACTCATAATGGTAACTTCTTGGTTTTTCCTTCTCCCTGCTTTCAATTTCACCTTTCTATTTCTTTTACTATTCTTTCTTTGTGACTTTCTCAAAGATATCTTTTCGTTTACAAGAGCCACAAACAACATTTGTCACCGTGGATAGAACATCAAAGAAGTCTCTAACACTCTTGTGGTTTTTTGCAACAGCCACAACTACTAACTGGAGTTGATGAGCAAAACAATGTACATAATATGCTGAATCATTTCTTTTAGGATTAGAGCTTTTAAACCATTAAACTCACCACACATATTGCTTGCTCCATCGTAACCTTGTCCTCGCAACTGTTTCAAATATTTAATTAACATGTTACATGTAAGACAAATAATAACTTGCTAAAAAATAGAAGATATTTAAGACTTAATTTTGAACTCTTACCCGTTGTAGACTCAAGTTGTGTTCATTAAATAAAGAATCAATGGCAGCTTTTAGAGTAGAAGAAGATGTATTCTTTACATGAATAATACCGAGAAATCTCTCCTTTAAAACACCAAATTTGTTAGCATACCTCAAAACCACAGCCATTTGTTCCTATTGGGTCTTTTACATTTGTTTTATCTTTGGGCTTTTGTTATATTGAGTCTTTTACAAAATTCTATATTTTTTTTATTTGTAATTAAACAAACTAAATAATACCATAAACACATTTTGATGCATCGGGTGAATTTAAGATACATTTTTAAAAAATCGACATTTTTTTCAAAAATTAACACTATATCGAAAAATTCCATGGGTGCACGTGCACCCGCGGGCACCCCCTAGCTCCGTCCCTGTCCATATTCTATTTCAACCAATGAGATAAAACTTTAGTGGGTAAAAATGATATTTGATTGGTGGAGAGTGTAGTTAGTGGAATTTTCTAAAACTTTGTGCATGATGTAAGCGGACACTTAATATGGGACGGAGGGAGTAGTACGGTTTGGAACTGGAACCGGTTTTTGACGAAACCGGGTTTTGGCCACCTCTAATATAATTCCAGCTCGTAGATAGTATTGCTCTTGCCTTTGAATATATATGTTGAAATCTTATACAATGTTAAAGCTTATATTGCTTGTAAAAGCATATGCGTAAATGGAGACTGATTACTTATGATAACCAATATAATGGACCTTGACATGCACAAATATAAAATTTATCGAGGTTCTAATGTGGTCATTGTGACATCATTGACGGAGATTGAGTTATCTCTAGGCACACTGTCTTTAGCAAAAAATGCAGGTTGTTTGGGTCGAGGCAATGCGTCGTCATCTTGATCAAACATCAAAATCACAGATGACATAGTTGGTCTATCTTTCGCATGGTGTTGCACACATAGAAGACCAATATGAATTGACCGAAGTACTTCAGAATCGACTCTCGAGTCACGCATATGTGCACTAAGCAACTCTAGAGCTGTGCCTTCTTCATAGAGTCTCCATGCCTAACAAAACAATATATGGAACCACAAAAGCTTAAAAGTCATATTTTATACTAAAGTTTTTCTTTGACGTTAGTTCTTGTTTTACAGAACTTACATGTGCAAGAAGGTTATCACTGTCTTTTCATGCGAGAATCCTCTGTTTTTTCTCCCACTCACTATTTCAAGCACAATAACTCCAAAACTAAAGACGTCCGATTTTTCCGAAAAAGTCCCATCTATAGCATACTCTGGTGATATATAACCCCTAAACAAAAAGTATGAAAAGTTAAAGGTATTACGTAGAATTTTTAATAGGATTTCATATACTGAAAAATACTTAGGCTGTGGAAACGTACAATGTTCCAACTACCCTGTTCGTGTTTGCTTCGTTTTCATGTTCTCTAAACATTCTAGCGAGGCCAAAGTCTGATATCTTTGGATTCAATTCAGCATCCAATAAAATGTTTCCAGCTTTGAGATCTCGATGAACAATTTTAAACCGCGAATCTTGATGAAGATAGAGAAGCCCTCTAGCAATTCCTTGGATGATGTGAAAACGCTTTGACCAGTTTAGTATTGAACTTCTGTTTATCTCTGCACAGTAACATATTAATACAAGTAACATTTAGAAAAAAATAAATAAAGCTATCAATGTATTTATAAGTGAGCTATTAACAAAAGGAAAATAATGTATCTTCCTACTATATTCTCCTAATTAAAACTCCTACGAACAAAATTTTGCTATTTGAAAAAAATGGAATCCACTAATTCTTCCTCATCATCTGGATCAACTCTTGATTTTGCCACATGTGGTGATCTTGTTTTTAGGAGGATAAGTAAAACTCACATACTAAAGGAAAACATGGAATGAAAGGCAAAGAAACATGTGATGTGTAAAGAGTCGTACCAAATATGAATAAGTCCAGGCTTTTGTTTGGCATGTATTCGTAGATTAGCATGTTTTCATCTTCTTGATTGCAATATCCCAAAAGTTTTACTAGATTTCGATGTTGAAGTTTAGCTATGAATGTAAGTTCATTTTGAACTCTTTAAGCCCTTGTCTTGAAGTTTTCGACAACCTTTTCACCGCTATTTCGCCCATCATCCAGCACACCCTCAGTGATTTTAATTCACCAACAATCCCACATGGATAAAAAAAAATTAGTGTATGTTTCTAGTTCTATCGTGAATATTTGTCTTATGAACATTGATAAGCTACGTCAATGTTACTCATAAGTTCCTTAATCGTAAAATCATCATTACTAATGTAGTACTGCCCTGGTTTGGTTAAATTTCTTACTTAAAAAAAAAATAAAAATTAAAAAATTAAAAAATTAAAAAAAATTGATGGCCATTTTACATATTTAACATACAGTTAATTTTATTTTAATTTTGTGTTAAATTTAGAGACTAATGGAACGTTGATTGTAATCTTAACGGGAAAAGAACTACACTTGGTTGCCTTTCTAAAAAAATGGAACTAAACTTAGTTAATGTTAAACTTGTTTTCACTACTAGAAATTGGACTTTCAGTGACAGAATTTCCGACGGACAGCTATCCGTCGCTAAATTACCGACGATGTTCCATCAGATCACCAACAAATGTTGCAGCTTATACAGAGCGACATTTCTTCGACAGAGTTCTGACAGATTTCCGAGGGATATGACTTCTGTCGGAAATCTGTCACTAATTATATTATGTACCAACAACTTTCCGACCTATTAACGACAACCAGATTTTTCCCTCGCTATTGCGTCAGAAAGGTTTAACTTATTATTAATTTTATATTTTTTCTATTTCCGTAGGAAATCCGTCACAAATAAATATTATATCTAACGTAATTCCAACATATATATTAGAACATGTAGCTTGTTGACCTTTATTGATCTAAATGCTAACTTTCAAATAATATTTGGTACATGAAATAATATGAGCGTATAATGACTAAGTTTTAAACATAACTCTTTATAGATTTAGCTTCTATAATATATAGCTTATTTGTTACAATGCATAGCTTATCTAATACAATACTTCAAGATAATATACTATGGCATAATTTATTTAACCTCTATAATATTCAGCTTTTATGATACTTTTGATCTAAAATCTCAAAACATAAATGCACAATTTCAACAATCTCCATTTCACATTTTAACTTTTCACTTTAAACATAAATAATCCCCAACCACTCCCACACTTTCACTTTTTCACATCAGAGAAAAAATAAACACATTTTAGATATCATTTTTCCCTCCATCAGTCGCATCGCCACCGTTCCTTGCCCGTCCGCCGTCAGTCGCATCGCAACCGTTCGCCGTCGACAACATCACCACCGTTCGCCGTCGATCGCATCACCACCGTTCGCCGTTCGTCTGGCATCAACCACTTTGCCACCGTTCTCCACCGTTCAAATCATTTTCATCAAGGTTTAATTCCTCTTTTCCAGTTGTGTTTGTTTCGTTTATGATAAGTTATTGTTTAATTTTGATATTTTTTCCTAATATGACTGAGTTAGTTTGCCCTAATTTGATGTGAGTGTTTGTTGTGATAAGTAGTTGTTTCGGAGTGCTTGGATGACATGAGTATTTTTTTGTGATAAGTAGTTGTTGTATTTATCAAATAGTTTCAAAGTGTTTGCCTGACATGAGCGTTTTGTTCTAATTAGTTTCGTTCGCACTAAAACGGATCATTGAGTGTTTGACTGATTTTGATTATCTTAGAATATATGTGTAAAACTGACTTTCAACTAACTGGACAAATAGAATCACTTGTGTTAGAGCTAAAACTGATTGTCTCACTAGTTGTAATAGATATATTACTACTTGTAACTCGTAATGGTTTGTTTCTTTGAGTCTTATGAGTTTATGTGAGCTACATCTACTTAATATAATTTGTTTTGCTAGTTAACTTGTAGATAATGTTGATTGTTTAGTTTAAAATAAGCGAAATTAAGCTATTTTGAACTAGCATAGGCTAAATCGGTTGCTTTAGTTTAAATAAGTTAAAGTTGATAAAGTATCAATTGAACAACAATATAAGCTAAATTTGTAGTAGTGACATTGAAAGATGGTGGGACACTGATCGAAAGAGCTTTCAATTTGGTAAATCATGACCTCCTGCTGTTTTGACACAAGATATAGGCACGATAAACTTAACTTATCGTGTAGTCTTCTGTTTTATATATGGTCATTACTTGCAAACTTAGTGGTCATAGTGTGTGCATACTAGCAGGTATATGCATCTCACAAGCTTGAATAACATGGTTATAATCATAAGATGCTTAATAAAATTTCGATTTAGTCTGCACGGTTTTACTAGTATGTACCTTATTTATTTTCACTTTTCTCTAATTCACAAATAATGTATATCAGGCTAATGTTTCCAGCCATCATAACTTTCTGGCAATGCCGTAGGTTTGAAGCAGAAGCATAACGGTAATACCATTGTGCAGAAGGTATCCACTTGACTGTATTATCATGTCTACACCTCTGTAAATATACACCAACAATATTTATGGTATGGATTTCATATAGTAGTCATCGAATATTAATGCATGAGAAACTTTAATAAAACCTTTGATGAGATGCGTGCATAATTTGGGAAATTAGCCGCTTTCTGGGTCTTTCAGGTTCCTGTCTTACTTTTATGTACCTATGTTTATGTTTATTTATGCTTTATTTTATTTGTAGTTGTTTAATGTTTTGTTATGACAGTTGTCAATGCAAGTTACTCACATCCTGGTCTTGTTTTATGTACACAGTTTGAACCAGACACTAATGGGATCTGCTACTGTGGGTGCAGATCTTCTTATGGTGATGTAGTCATCTTCACTCGACTAATAAGCTAAGCGAACTTAACGATTCAATAAGATAACTAGAGGTGGTAATGACGTAGTTGACGGTGATGGAATACGTCTTAATATAGGTGATTAGGTAGGTTACGATATTTTGTATTACTTATAATTTAGTCACACTTCATTTTAACTTACCATCCCGATCTCTTGTTGGTATGCCACGCCCAAGTCCCTGCTGATGGTCTTCTAGTTAAGGGTCACTCTATATATTGAAAAATCAAGCATGACCGGCTAAAGCAAGATTGTAAGCCGGATAATACTTTTTGCAATATTAAATACAATAATTAAACTTCTTTCTTTAAGATTAAATCATCTTTTAGGTACACAAGGATCCAAAAGCACCGTCCGGCTGCAAGGTATTAGATGTTGCTGGAACTATGCTGGTAACTAACCTATTGTTAACCTCTTTCGCTGGTTCAAAATTGAAGTATCTGGTACCATATACTGTATAAATTATGAAACATGGTGAGTTTAAAGTGATGAACTTCCGGTAACATTTATACGCTTGGTGTAATAACTCTTTCTCAGGTCACTAGTGTGGGAATAAATATGTAACTGTGTTCGAGTTATTAGAACTGAAAGTGCATTTTTTAGTGTAACCATTAGCTAACATAATTCATGAATTTTGTTTATTCAATTAGTTTTCGATTGTGAGGACCAAATAAAGATTCTATATGAGAAAATTTGACAAAGTCCCATGAGATGCGTGCTAATTTGGGAAAATTAGCCGCTTTTCTGGATCTTTCAGGTTCCTGTCTTACTTTTATATACCTATGTTTATTTTTTTTTTCCGTTACTTGTTTGGGTCTGAACAGCAAGTTTACCCTTGACAGTTGTCAATGCAAGTTACTCAGATCCTGGTCTTCAAGCACATGATATAATCGAGTAGATTATGTGGTCTATGGGTATCTCAATCGAGGCTACTGCTGACAACAAAAGCTAATCTCCAAATATTCGCCTGTAAACTACTTTGGCAAGGTTAGTGGTGGAATTGAGAGATATTTTTATCATTTAATGTCATGAGTTCCAACTTTTATGTACACAGTTTAAACCAGACACTAATGGGATTTGCTACGTGTGGTTGCAGATCTTCATATGGCGGGGAATCTTTGTGGCGTCTACACCTGTACTTGAAGAGTTGAAGGTGCTGAATGGCTCGTTGTACTCGGGCCAATTTTTTTAACATTATTGCTTCTTTTCGTTAGTGGGGATACCATTGCTTGAGGTTTGTTTTCATATCTTTTTCCTTATTATAATTGACGCATTATTATCGTGTCCCTACATAAGTTGATCACATTTGTCAATACATGGATTCGATATAGGAGTCATGAGATAAAAAATACGGAAACGTGGGTGCATATCGACATTATAAAAAGATAACAAGGTACATTATTATCTTTAGAAGATTGTTCTCTTGACGTGAAGACATATAACTAGACCCTTTTTTCTTTTTTGCATTTTATCATATCTGTATTACACAAGGATGGATAGAGTACTTATAATGAAGACATATAACTAGACCCTTTTTTCTTTTTTCTTTTTTGCATTTTATCATATCTGTATTACACATTGTGCATAATTTGCATTTTATCATATCTGTATTACACATGATGGATTATATTAGTTTAAGATTTTTGGATCTTGAAATTGCATGCTTTTCGTGACTAGTGATTGGGCTACATTTACAAAACTTGCATTACATGCATCCTACTCACTTACAGAAGTTAATAGCTTAGTTTAGCTATTTTCCAGAAGTTAATTGCACCCTACTCGCTTACATACTTCATTGAGGTGTTTGTGGTTGCTTAGTTTCGCGTGATTTTTTAGTTTTCTGTGGAGAAGCAGTATGTAATGGGACTGAATACAATGCAGGTACAAACTTTGGAAGAAATAATAAGAAGATTGCAAGAGGACAATGCACAAATGAGATCACGATTCGAAAGAGATATGCATGGGAAGTTACAACGAGAAGTGGAACGTCAAGTGCTAGAACACATGCAACAACGGGAATTGGAGGCGAATGCTCATGAACAAGCTCGAAATAAAAGAATGTCTACAAAGGATGAATGACAGTAACTCGGTGTTAAAGAAGTTTACTGATTCACAACCCCTCTCCTTAGTTCGATTATGTCATATCAATTTGAGTATCTGAAACTATACTTATATCTTGAAGGTTTTGAATGGGTCGATTTGGATTTTGATGTGACTACAACTTTTGTGATTTGAATGCTAATTTTTCATAATTGATCTATTTAGTTTTGAATTATTCCTTTTATTTATTAGTTTCTTTTGGGGTATTTAAGATACATGATTACATAAATGTGAGCTTTAAGCTATAACAATATATGCATCTTTTTGTGACAGAACTGTGGCCCATTACCGACTACAACTTACTGACGGATTTCTGAGAGACTTTTTTGCGACGATTTTCCGACAGATATTTAGCGAGAGACTTCCGACCGGAAAATCTACCAACAGATTTCCAACGCATGTTTTTCGTCGGTGTTTCCAACAGAAATCCGACGGACAGAAATTAGCGACCAGGATTCGCCGACAGACTATTTCCATCACAAATCTGTCGGAAACTGTTGTTACCGACGGATTTCTGACAGAACCGTCCGTCGCTAAAGACCTGTTATGTAGTAGTGTTTTACATTACCTTGTAAACCGGACCAAACCCACCTTCTCCAACCTTATTTTCATCAGAGAAATCATTAGTAGACTTCGATATGCTAGTCAGGCTAAAATATGATAACTCGGTATCATCATGGTGGATCTCCATGCTATACTCTTTGTCAATAGTTCGCACTGGTTCATCTGCAAGGTTATGAACCAAAGCATTTTAAGTAAACGAACAATTAGCATTTCAAATTATTATTCGCCCATAGTTTGATGATACATCACCAAATAAATCACAAAAATTCTTAACATAAAACATTAGTTATACAAGAGTTATAGAAGACGCCTTAGTAGAAACCACTGCAAATATATAATAGTCGACATACTATATAGTACGTCGATTTTCAAATGCTTCATTGGTTTCAACATTGGCAGGTTGTTGCTATTTCTTTAAAAACGAATTGTTTATGTTAGAAACCAGGTAATAGTCCCTGTTTAAATACGGAGTAGTGTGCATGGAACTTCTCTTATTATAGAAATGAAGTAACCGTACCTTGTTTTTTCACTAGTGATCTTTTCTTCTTGCTCCAAGCATACAAGATAGCTAAAACTAAGATCCCAATAGATAAAATCGCCACAGAAGCTAAGATTATTCGCGTCCTTCTGTTGGAGTTAGATTCAGATGCAGACACTGTCACAAAATCATGAAGTAAACAAGTTAAAAGTACTTAAATATCAGGGCCGTCTCGTAGTTTCGGATGGCCCTGTGCCATAATTCAAGGAGGCCTATTAAACATGAAAATCTAAAATGTATATGTAATGGTGAACATGAAAATAGGCCCCAATGACGTAAAAAAAACTTATCAGAAAGTAAACATTGTAAATAAGATGTATCGCTCAATATGACACTACGCATAGAGATTTAATCAACATATATAAAGCATTAAATTGAAATAAAAACAAAAAATCACTACAAGAAAGATATGAAATTTATTCTGACTTTTACTTTGTGGTCATTAATGTGGAAGTAGATGACTATCACTTTGTAACTTTGAAAGCTTAAATAGTTAAATCGTTAACCACTCAACATATGTGGCCTATAAGTTTATTTATAATATGAATTCATTAAACAAATGACTCTTGATCAAATATGGTCTTATATAATTATTAATACGATTGATCACCAACAAAGATGTGGCCCTAAATGATTGGTGGCCCTGTGCCTTTGCACAGGTTGCACCTGCCAAGAACCGGGCTTAACTTAATTAATGACATTTCTGTCACGTAGGCGCGCTGTCCACTAGCTTGTGTTGCTAAAGTAATTGTGATAGAGAAATGAGTTGAAAATAGGCTTACCTTTTAAGTCGGATTTGGCCATTCTCACGTACAGATCTTGGCTTTCATCAACTGTTCGAACATCCATTAAATCGCCCGACCACATTAAACATCCACTTCCGCCCCTCGTGATCTCAATATTTGCATATGCTGCATATGAACAATTCCTCTTGCAAGCTCTTGCACATTCACCAAGTGTCATGCTCCTGTTGTACCATGAACGTCGAGTGTCTGGAAGTTTTATATTCTTAACCACTTGAAAACCATCCCCATTTGAGCAGTCTAAAGGCGTTCTACGACGACATCCACTTGACCATTCGAATGCATTCCATTTGGCAGGGTTTCGTGGTTCGAACCCTTCCATACAACTGCAAATCGGCGAGTTGTTTTCGTTGCACTCTCCATATGGACCACATAGCCCATATTGGTTACACTTGCTACTATCGACACGCCAGTACGGTGTCCACTTCAGGAGTTTATCATTCCAGATCAATCTTATGAAGTTACCTTCTGTACTTACGTAGATACGTGTCACGACTGAACTGTGAACAGGTGTGTTATTGTAGTACGCCTCTTTATCATTAAAAACAAACTCGTGGGTGAATATTGAGTTAGATACGTGGTTAGGCAAGCCATTGAACGTTTCCCCGTTCCACGGACCCATTCTTACTAACGGAACTGAACCATTGTATTCAAAAATCTGTGGGAACCCCTCCGTATCCATGAACCCTACGTACTGTCCTCGTGAAGGATCATCGACACTCTTCCACGAGGTAAACCGCCTATCTAATCCGGAGACCAGGTCCTTCCCGAATTTCATTCCGGGGAGAAACGAGTCTGTAGGATAATCAAAACTTTGCCAAACAAAGATTCATCATCATTTCCCCTCACAACCAGATTTCCAGTGCTCAAAAGCTGTGCTACTGGAAGTATGGTTGTGGGAGATACTTGACTATTGTTAGATGACCAGAAGACACTGTGGTTGGTACCAGCGATAACCAATAAGGATCCGTTAGTGTCAACTTTGAACACCCCAGACGAATCAGTTATTGGTGTCTCTCTGTTAGCAACCCACACTACTGTCTGTGGGGATACGTTTTTGTACCATATCCCCAAGAACCGATTTCTAGACCTCCCAGGACTAAAAAACCCGAGCTCATACATTCCGTTGGTCGAAACAAGGGTTTCGCCGTCTCGGATGGCTTGATCAACTGTAATCGTGTCTTGTGCTGCACAAGTTGCTAGAAAAGAAAACACAAAGAGTACGAAACTGCCTAGGACCTCCATCGATGTTTTCTTGTGTGCATAAATTGTAGTGTTTCATCTGGAATTTATTCTCCTGTTCAAAGTTGGTTGTGTGGTAGATTGTATTAGAAGAAAATGAGTTGACCCGCGGGTTGACCCCTATCCACACGTCAGAATGTTATAATTGTGTAATGTGTAACTCAGTTTCAGGATAGAAAGAGTAATGTATGAACATAAATTACATATTAAAAAAATACGGGATAATATACGAGGAGGCGACTTATACGTTTTTAACATATAGGCCGTCAATGAAACTAACTTGTAAGCTATCAAAACTATATGTTTATTTTTGTTTACATTAATTACGATCAAACTTAATCCGAATAATTATTAAACGACAACAATGAACCTA
The DNA here is from genome assembly GCA_022545495.1 of Chrysanthemum lavandulifolium. Lineage (NCBI taxonomy): Eukaryota > Viridiplantae > Streptophyta > Magnoliopsida > Asterales > Asteraceae > Chrysanthemum > Chrysanthemum lavandulifolium. Next base: position 45,556,801 of record CM040245.1, read on the forward strand.
TCACTAACATATTGAACAAAAAACTAGCCGCAAATACCAGTTTCATCCTTGTAAAGTACTTTTGAAAATATATATATGCACATTTAAAATAAGGGTATAATTGGTACTTCACACAAAACTTGTCATTCATATTACTTTTATAAGTTAGAGGTTAGTTCCTTAATTACGCTTTACAATTTCCGGGCATAAACATGGCTAAAATTGGTGCATGAAAACAAATATATATTTAAACGGCCAATAAGTTGATTTGATAAACGGGCGATTTATATGTTAAAAACTTAATATTTGGGTGGTCTTTAAATATATTACCCCAAAAAATAATTATACAAGATGGTTATAAAAACTCATACGTTAGCACACATAGCACATAGATGTCCAAATAGTGAAATAGCACAAGAATCAAAGGTTATTAGGTGGTTTTTCTTTTTTTCATATGAGCTACTTAATGAGTGGGCCTAACTCTTATTCCCTCTTAATGGGGGGAGTTACAAAAGTGATCTCTCTATAATAAGTGGCTCATATGAAAAAAGCACACACCGCTTATTCTAGTAAACAATGCCTTAGTGAGGAATATTGTGGTAGTTTGTGCAGTCGAAGACGTTTGTGTTATGAATTTGAATGCTACCATTAAACTCATTGGTGCATCACACACATTTATTGGTCCTAATATAATAGCGTTCTAAAAGTCAAGTGTGCTCTTCTTATGCAGCAAAGGCTCAATAAGGAAAAAAATTCTTTCGATGTATGTATCTATTTCTTCCTTTTATATATTGATTATTTTCCATTATATCATCTATTTTGTTTAAGTGAATTTTGATAATGGGTCGGATAGTTTGCCATACGAGGATATATGTGAAAAGATAACACCAACCTTATCGAAAGGATTGGAGAAAAAAAGAAGGTTCTAATAATAATAATAATAATAATGGTGATAGTAAAATAATAGTAATAGTAATAGTAATAGTAACAGTAACAGTAACAGTAACAATAACAATAACAATAAGGACTTGGTGTTGAACATGATCCGTAGCTTCCCCAAAGGGACTTCGTGTGGTTGTGATGGACTTAGAGCACAAAATTTAATGGATATTTTTGGAGGGGTTGCGTCCGCTATTGTTGATGATCTGCTAGGATCCATTGCCGGAGTTGTCAACCTGTCTCTCAGTGAAAAGTGCCATATTCAATTGGGGGAGTATATTGCTAGTGCCCCTTTGACCCCTTGGTCAAGCCTGGTGGTGGTATACGCCTTATTGGTGTTGGTACTGTATGGTGAAGGTTGTTTCTAAGGTAGCTTCTTCTTCTATTGGTAACTCTATGAATACTTATTTACAAGACTTTTAATTTGGTGTTGGCGTTCATGGTGGTTGTGAGGCTGTTCTCCATTATGTGAATAGGCTCATTGAGTCTAAGGGTGATGAGGTTGGGCTTTCTATACTTTTGGTAGATTTTAAGAATGCTTTCAATCTTGTCGATAGAAGCATCTTACTTTAGGAAGCTAGGGTGTGATGCCCATCCATTTCTCCTTGGGTTGAGTTTTGTTATGCCCGACCTTTTAGGCTTTATTATGATGACTCTATCCTTTGGTCTTGCCAAGGGTTAAACAAAGGGGTTTTGTTAGGTCCGTTGTTGTTTGCCTTTGCTTTGCACCTTTTGGTCCAGACTATTAATTAGTATTGTGAGCTTACTCTTCAAGCTTGGTATCTTGATGATGGTACTATTGTTGGAGATACCCTTATGGTTGCCAAGGCGCTTAACATCATCAGGACGGATGGTCCGACTCGTGGTGTTTTTTTTGAATGTTGATAAGACTGAACTTTTCTAGCCTGTGGAGGATCCTAGAAGTAGGGCGGAGGGTGTTTTTCCTAAAAATATCTCCCGCCCGCCCAATGGTGTCAAACTTCTTAGTGGTTCAGTTAGTTTGGATGAAATTTTTTTGTCGAGATTTGGCTTTGAAAAAGGGTCTCTAAAACCATCTCTTTAATGGAGGAAATCCATAAACTAAATGATCCCCAATGTGAGCTTCTACTTCTTCGTACTTGTGCTAGGGTTGTGAAATTATCTTATGATTTGAGGACATGTTCCCCTTTGCATTTATTGGAAGTTCAGTCTGATCATACATTACGTGCCTCCTTGGAGAAGATTGTTACTGCTTCAGGGCTGGGTTTTGGTGATTGGCAGTGGTGGCTAGCCACTCTCCCAATCAAGTTAGGTGTTCTTGGCATCCTTTCAGTACGAGACATTATCCGGTATGCGTTTCTCGCTTCTCGTATGCAAACGAGCGTTCTACAGAACAAGAAACTAACAAAATATGGTATTATCTCTCATGGTTCTTCTTTTCAGCATGCCCTTGATGCTTTCAACATTACTTGCAACATAGGCGTCTTCTCTGTCACTAGTGTCACTTCTGCCACCCAAATAATGAAAACATTGGCAAAGTGTTACTTTGGTGTCATTGAAAAATACCTTTTTTCTAAGTACTCGCTAAGTCCACGACAGGTGGCTATTCTTAGTTGCATCCGCGTACTACATGCATATGATTTTCTTTTCACCATCCCTATTGATGGCTTGGGACAGAGGATGAACCATCACCAATTTCGATATGTGTTGTGTTATAGACTTACTGTATCGATGTTCTCTGAAGGTAGCATTTGCCCGAGTTGCAATGTGTATCGTATGGACCAATTGGGAGATCACGTAGTCCACTGCTCCAGTGAAGTGGGTGCCAAGTTCAGGCATAATATGGTGCGTGATATACTTGTTGATATATTCCAAGGTTGGGATCACGGTGCGTAAGGAGGCTCCAATGAGGTTCCTTTCAGAGGATGGGAAGGAGCTACGACATGCAGACTTGTTATTATTTAATTGGATCCAAGGTAAAGATGCATGATTGGATGTGACTGGTATCTCTCCATTTGCTGGTATTGGGGCGACTTCACGGGCTCCTGGGTAGGCTTGCACAATGCTCTGGATACGAAAAGATGAAGTATGCGTCCAAATGTGAGGACAACGGATACAAGTTTATACCATTTGCTTTTTCTATGTTCGAGGAGTTCGATATAGAGGCTTTGGACACACTTTCATGTATTAAGTCTATTTCTATTAGCCACTCAAATATTGCTAAGAGTGGTAGTTTTATGTTTCATAGAGTTAGCTTTTGTATTAAAAAATGAGTGGGAGCACAGCTTGTGTCTAAACTCTCATCCAACTTTATGTAAAACTATTATATTTCAATTAAAAAAAAGATAATAATAATAATAATAACAACAACAACAATAATAATAATAATAATAATAAAAACATTTACAATAACAATAATAATAACAATAACAACAACAACAATAATACCTATTGATGGGTTGGGCCAGAGGATGAACCATCGCTAATTCTGGTTGGTGTTGTTTTATAGGATTTCTATACCTATGTTTTCTGAAGGTAGTCCTTGCCCGAGCTGTAATATGCATCGATGGATCAATGGGAGATCATGCGCTTCAACGTACCGATGAAGTGGGTGTGAAGTTCGAGCATAACACAGTGCGTGATATTCTTGTTGATATATGTTCCAAGGTAGGGATCATGGTGCGGAAGGAGGCTCCAATGGGGTTTCTTTCAAGGGCAGGGAAAGAGCTACGTCCTGCAGATTTGTTATTATTCAATTGGATCCAAGGTAAGGATGCATGTTTGGATGTGACTGAAATCTCTCCTTTTGCTGGTATCGATGTGTCTTCGTGGGCTCCGGGGGTAGCCTTACATAATGCTATGGAGAAGAAGAAAAAGATATATGTGTCCAAATTTGAAGAAAACGGTTACAAGTTCATGCCATTTGCTTTTTCAACATTTGGGGAGCTTGATGTGGAAGCTTTAGATACACTTTCACTCCTCAAGACCATAGTTGTTAGTCACTCAAATAATGTCAAGAGTTGTGCTTTTATTTTTCATAGACTAAGTTTTTGTATCCAAAAAGAAGTGGGAGCCCAACTAATGTCTCGGCTTCCCATCAATTTCTTGTAAACCCTTTTGGTTATCTAATGAAGTGACGTTTTATTATTATTAATAATAATAATAATAATAAGCTTAATGACCCTTAGTGTGAGTTGTTGCTCCTTCGTGCTTGTCGGTATTTTGATAAGGTTTTAAAAGGTACCATTTGAGGGTCGTTTAAGTCCTTATTTGATCACTTTGTATCCGTTATTGCTTAATATCGTTCCTTTTCACTTTTTAGGTCTCGTGAAGGCAAAATGTCTGGAATGACACTTATTTGGACAGAAGGCGAATATATGAAGAAAATGGCCAAAGTCGAAATCAAGGCACTCACGATTCTTTGAAGTTAGAAGCGCGGCGTCGGTGCTATTTGCGGCGCCGTCGGAGAATTATTGTGACGGGACGAACTCAAACTTCGTATTTTCAAGAGACGGCGTCTAGTGGTGAAAGAGTAGGCCGTCGCTACTCGTGGGCGGCCTAGATGCAATCCAGACGACGCCGGTCAAGAGGACGGCGTCACGGACATAAGGTGACGCCGTCGCAAGGTTAACGTGTGACGAAACCCTAATAGGCGGCGACACGGCGTCACTAAACATAAGGTGACACCGTCGCAATTGTAATCTTATATATAGAATCCGAATTTTTCGGTCTTTGTGTGGAGAGTCTTTGGAGTAAAACCTAAAACCGAACATAAGGTGTCTTATACAAGATATTTTAGGGTTTTAACCCTATCTTACACCAAGATAAGTCTTTACTTCATTAATTCAATTATGTCTTTGATTATTTGTGTGTATGCTTGCATGTTCTCCATGTCCCACTAATTTATTTGTGTGTTTGCTTAGGAAGTATGAAACTTAATTATTGAATATTGATTGGTTGTTTCTTATCTTAGTTGATTTATGATCTAGTAATGCGATAGTTCATCCGTTGTGCACTTAATGCTTGATTCATCTTTGTCAACCCTAGAGTATAATTACCGAGTGATTGTAGTCTAAACCATCCAAGAGCCTTAGAGTAGGAGTCTATAATCTCTAGTGGGTTTGTAGACAAGACCGCTTGGTAAGTTCAAAGAGTTAGGGAGAAACGATACCCTACAACTTTAGACACACAAGCAACTAGGAATAAGGCGTGACACTCAACCATCAATAGGAGATAATTAAGGAGTAATACAAACTAAGTAAACACATCTTTAAACTATCATACGAGCACACATTAATTAGACATAGACTCCACAACCTTAGTTTAGATAATTAGATAATAGTAGAGTAATAGGTAGAAATACCAACCCCGAATCAATACCCGAGATTCGTACCTTTCCATTTTCATAAAATATAAAAGATAAAAATAATCTTCCTCAACCTTAACCTTAGCGTAGTAACTCCTACTAGCATTCCTATTCCCCAGAGAGCGATATCAATACCCGTGGCTTACCCTAATTACTACACTACAACGATTAGGTTCACTTTGCTAGGGTGTTATAAACTTGCTCGAAGAAAAGGAAGTTCCTTTGACCCCGAACGACGCTGTAGCATTATCAAGTTTTTGGCGCCACTTGGGGAATAGAATAGCTAGTTAGTAGTCCACCTCGCTTAGGTTTCTTTACTTGATTCCTATCAAGTAAATTTTTCTTATTTTTTAGATTTCTCTTAGTCTATCCCCCTTCTGCGTAACCTTTGTTCGTAACCCCATCACTTTTCATCATGGAAGGTGATAACCCACTACCATTCATCAACCCACCACCAAATGACCCGCCAAGAGCCCGTACTCTTGGTGAATAAGCTATAGGAACACCATTGAGCTTCCCGACCAAGCCCAAACTACGGCCCTGCGATCCGACACCATCCGGTTGGTGCAAAGCGGATGTGCATTCCATGGACTTCGCTCAGAAGATCCAAACCGAAGATCCGAGGGATTTCCTCAAAATCGTCGATTCCATCGACCTTGATGCTACTACTCGGGAGACCACGCACCGCTGCGTCTCTTCCAATTCTCTCTACGGGACCAAGCTAGTAATTGGCTTGAGCGACTTCCCGCCGGCTCCATCTCAAGTTGGGATGATCTTACTTCTCGCTTCCTTGCTCAATTTTTCCCACCGGGAGAACCACTAAGCTTAGGAATGACATCTTGATGTTCCAACAACGTCAAGGTGAATCTCTCTCGAAGCATGGACCCGATTCAAGGACTTACTTATAAAGTCCTCATCATGGCATTGATCTTTGGCTCCAAGTCCAAATCTTTTATGATCATGTCAACTTTCCCACTAAGCGATCCATTGACCAAGCGGCCGGTGGAAAACTTAGTGATCTCACCGCGGAAGAATCATGGGAAATAATAGAGGACCTGCCCTCTATGACAACGAAAGTTGATGACCCCATGAGCGCCCAAAACCGCCAAGGCAATCTCCTTGCCTCCTCCCGACCGTAGGATGATCGAACTTGAAGATCAAGTTAAATTCCTCATGAGTTCCTACGAAAATCCTAAGTCTTCACACCATGTGAACAAAGCTTCCTCTTCATGTGAGCCGCTTTGTGATCCTCATAACACGCCTTATAGCACCCGATCCCCAAACACGCACGCTGACTACGCATCCTCGCATTAATGGAACGGGAGGAAGATTCCACAACACCGGACCTAGGAATTTCAATGAAACCCGAGAGGCATGGAAAGGCAAGCCCGATTTCACGGGGACAAACCAAAGAATTCACCTCTAATGATTTCTCATGGCCCCACCTAACGGTCCTAACCAACAAAACATCGAAGGATGTTGCAAAACCTAGTTACATCCCAAGAAACCTAAATGGCTAAGCTCTCGGACCGCTTTTAATAATCAACAAGCCGAGATGGATAGGAAAATAGACAACCTTTTGAAAGCCATAGCTAATAGTGATAAGAAGGTTAGTGCTATCTCAACTCCCGAGCCTTCGTGCATAGAGATTAAGGATCCAAGCAAGCTAAAGTATGTCCAATTCGTCAATACCATCGCCTTAGTTGAACTGATGAAACAAATGACGAAGAGGACTATACACTTATGGATGAGGAAATACCGAGGAAGTAGATGAAGTAGACATTGACTATTTCAACAAATTTCCTACGGAAGAAGAACTAGCTCGCCACCCTCACTTAGTGCGTGACCTCCGTCACATGTATGTTAGGAAAAGTCCTCGAATTAAGTTTGGGAACCCTTGGAATCTTAACATACCACTGTCATAGGACACCTTTTTGTGGCAAAAGCTTACATTGATCGCAAGTCCCCAATCAACATAATGACTAGCACCTACTACAATTGGATATTGAAGAAGCCTATTCCAACTAGGCAAGACCCCAATGATCCTAATGTTAGTTGCAATTTTCTTGGTAGAATTAAGGGATTGCCCGCTTTATGTAGGTAGTTTCACGCTTTCCTACGGATTTCATAATTGTGGATGATATTAGCACAGCCATAGACCCTAGCTTGTCCCATGTTATTCTAGGAAAACATTTCATAGAAAGCACCGAATGACCTATGACCCTCATTAGAGTAGTGCGATTCAAGAATAAGACCGATGACATAGCTTACCAAATGCCGTTTAAGATTGAGAAGTTTTCATCACTCTCTAATGATGAAAAGGAACTTAAACTATCGGTCTATTATAGGAATGATGAGGATAGGGGGAAAGGTGTTGATTATGTTATGGCTAAGATTTTCGGATTCTACAAGGATTGCTTGAGCCTAGGACCGAATACAGGGACCGAATGGGGAGAGGATGAACTCTTAGAAGCGCATTTTAGGGCACTTCTACAACATGGAATCCCCCATTAGAGGCCGTCAAGAGGACGGTGATTAGGGCAACGTAGGAGCACGACTATGAGTCTAGCTACAAGACTCTTAAATAAAGACAAGCGCTTCGTGGGAGGCAACCCATGCTTAATTGTTTGCTTGTTAATGTCATATATCTTTTATTAATTGTTTATCCTCATGTTTAAATTTGTAAAAATGCTTTATTTTGTTTTTAACTTCGTCTTAATTACATATAAAGGTATTTTACATAAGGGATAAGTGTAGGAGGATTACACACGTTTTCAAAAGAAACGTAAACATGAGAATAACAATCAATTAAAAGATATTTATGTTTGTTTGTTCGAGTCAAATGCTTGTATCGAGTCATAATGGATGTTTTTGCGTAAATTTTCCAGATTCTAAAGATGTAAATTTTCCGAATTTTTCCAAAATCGCACCGCTTTTTGTCGGGATAACTTGGCGCCGTGAAGGAGTAAAACATCGATTACTTTTTCTCGTTTCGAGCTACTTATAAAATTTTGGAATTTTCTGTGTCTTAATTTTCTTAGAAATTCGTAAACATCCATTCCACAAGCATTATATCTTAGTTTAAATCGAGTCTTATATATTATTACCACCGATTTTGCGCGAAGGTTTCGTTTGTTTTCTTCAAGTGTGCAGGTTTAGTTTGTCAAGAAGAAGTTACATTAGATTGGAAGGAGCTTTTCACGCAATAATTCTTCTTGAAAAGAATTTAACCACCACTTTACACGGATCCTACCGAGCTAATCAGGGGAGTATTAGTTTCTTTCGTTTTTAATTACCTTCTTTTATCATATCTTTGATACATTCGGGGAACATTGGGGACAATGTTCAGTTTAAGTGTAGGGAGGGAAAATAAAACGGGAACTTTGAAACTATGCTTATCCTTGATTATTTGTTTTGTCTAATTGCATTTGTGTAATAAACCATGAGAAAATGTCGGTTAGGGTAATTTTGGCACCAAATTAAAATTTTTTTATGACATATAGGAGTGGGCCATTAGTCTTAACAAAAGCGTCTCACAGATAGGAAGTTGCATGACTAGCACAAAAACCCTTTACCACCCAAATTCCACCCAAAATGTGAGGATCGCCCTTAGATTAGTAGGAATTAAAGCATTCATCTTTAATGCTTAGAGTGTGAACCAGTAGTATAATAGATTCTAGAACTTGTTTTGTGATGCATTCCGAGATCGCAAGTGAGGCTACACTTGTGTAGTTAGGAATAACTAAATGATAAGAGGCATTAGGATAACCCTTGTTTGATACCGTAATATAATTACTTCTTCCACATCGGTTGAGTAATTCCCCACACCCTTTGCGTTGTACTCATCTTTAGTACACGATACCCCTAGTTAACCCCTCGAGCCTATCCTTTTCATGGTTCGTGATATTTCGGTTTTTCCGGAATATCAATGAAGAGCATTGTTTACACCCCACCCCAAATATACACCCAAATCGCCTTAGCCTACCCTTATGCACTCACTTTTAGTGCAATTGTTTGTTATCACCCAAAACCCTTAGTTCAATTATCTAGTTGCTTGCATAAGTTGCTAAGTCGAGTCATATCCTTTGTATACGCTTTTGGGACGATTGGGATTCATGGGAAAAGTTAAAGTTTATGAAATGACGGAAGGAACGTTAAATTCAAATTCCCTTTGTTTATGTAATAATGTACCCCAAGTGTTTTGATCTTTTCAAATCGGGTCAAATTAGTATTAGAGTAATAAAAACTTAAGTGTAGGGATATGCTTATAAATCCCTAGTATTTTGATGTTATCTTAGAGGATGGTAGAGTAAAAGTGTATGAAAAAAAAAAAAAAAAAAAAAAAAAAAAATCGAAAAAATAGAAAAAGAGAAAAGAAAAAAATAGAGTGTAAAAAAAAAAAAAAAATAAAATAAATAAAAAAAAAAATAAAAATAAAAAAATACGGGCTACCATCCTACATCTATCTTTAAATTTATGTTTGTTTATTTCAGTTATCTAGAGTTTAGAAGTGTCGAGTCTTGGCTTAGCAACGCCATTCTTCATATGCATTTAACATAGAGATTTTTGACTTGCCACCACTAAATAGCCTATCCCACCAAACCCTTGTTTCCTTACCGTAAGCCTAACATTACAACCCTTTAAAAGACCTCTTTGATAGTCTTTCCTAGGTGCTTACGCCAAAGCGATGGAGGTTTGATCTATTCTCAAGCCTATGGTAATCTATGTACTAGGACCGGTTAATGAGTGTTTATCTTCCATTTCCTTTATTGTTATATTTCATTTATACACCCGAGAGAGATGTGAGTATCCAAACACCCCATGTGAGGTGCTAGTATGTAATTCCGTGCTTGTTATGACTTTTGGGGCTTATATGTGTTGTGGACCGTTTTGAATTAATGCTTCATGACCCCTAACTTATAAATTAATTGGCTAAAGCACATTTGCTTGAGGACAAGCAAATAACAAGTGTAGGGATATTTGATAAGGTTTTAAAAGGTACCATTTTGAGGGTCGTTTAAGTCCTTATTTGATCACTTTTGTATCCGTTATTGCTTAATATCGTTCCTTTTCACTTTTAGGTCTCGTGAAGGCAAAATCTTGGAATGACACTTATTTGGACGTAGCGAATATATGAAGAAAATGGCCAAAGTCGAAATCAAGGCACTCACATTCTTTGAAGTTAGAAGGCGACGGCGTCGGTGCTATTTACGACGCCGTCGGAGAATTATTGTGACGGGACGTAACTCAAAACTCGTATTTTCAGAGACGGCGTCTAGTGGTGAAAGAGTAGGCCGTCGCTACTCGGGACGGCCTAGATGCAATCCGACGACGCCGAAGTCAAGAGACAACACACGGACATAAGGTGACGTCACGCAAGGTTAACGTGGCCAAGACGAAACCCCAATGGCGGCACGACGGGCGCCACTAAACATAAGGTGACGCCGTCAGAATTGTAATCTTATATAGAATCCGAATTTTTCGGTCTTTGTGTGGAGAGTCTTTGGGTAAAACCTAAAACCGAACATAAGGTGTCTTGTACAAGATTTTAGGGTTTTAACCCTATCTTACACCAAGATAAGTCTTTACTTCATTAATTCAATTATGTCTTTGATTATTTGTGTGTATGCTTGCATGTTCTCCATGTCCGCTAATTTATTTGTGTGTTTGCTTAGAAGTACGAAACTTAATTATTGAATATTGATTGGTTGTTTCTTATCTTAGTTGATTTATGATCTAGTAATGCGATAGTTCATCCGTTGTGCACTTAATGCTTGATTCATCTTTGTCAACCCTAGAGTATAATTACCCCGAGTGATTGTAGTCTAAACCATCCAAGAGCCTTAGGTAGGAGTCTATAATCTCTAGTGGGTTTGTAGACAAGACCCTTTGGTAAGTTCAAAGAGTTAGGGAGAAACGCATACCTCTACAACTTTAGACACACAACGCAACTAGGAATAAGACGTGACACTCAACCATCAATAGGAGATAATTAAGGAGTAATACAAACTAAGTAAACACATCTTTAAACTATCATACGAGCACACATTAATTAGACATAGACTCCCACAACCTTAGTTTAGATAATTAGATAATAGTAGAGTAATCGGTAGAAATACCAACCCCCAAATCCAATACCGAGATTCGTACCTTTCCATTTTCATAAAATATAAAAGATAAAAATAATCTTCCTCAACCTTAACCTTAGCGTAGTAACTCCCTACTAGCATTCCTATTCCCAGAGAACGATATCAATACCCGTGGCTTACCCTAATTACTACACTACAACGATTAGGTTCACTTGCCTAGGGTGTTATAAAACTTGCTCAAGAAAAGGAAGTTCCTTTGACCCCGAACGACGCGTGTAGCGTTATCATATTTCCAAGTTATATTTTTCTATGCGCATATGTTCTCCTTGGGTCTTTGAGTGTGCTCGGGTTTCATTTGATCGCACTTCGCTCTTCTTTGGAGCGATTGTCACCGCTTTTGGACTGGTTTTGGTGATTGGCGGTGGAGGCTTGCCACCTTACACTTTGCTTTTGGGGGCTTGGTGTATATTGTGCGGTGATGTCTTGAACTATGCATTCCTTGCTTCTAGACTTCAATATGCCAACTTACAGACTAAGCTCCTCTGACATTCTGATATTGTGACTTCTGGGCCTTCCTTTGATGATGCCTTGTGTACTTTTAAGAGTTTCCCTCGTGGTACATCTTGTGGTCGGGATGGTTTGCGTGCCCAACACCTTTTGGATTGTTTTAGTGGTGCTGCTGTGGCTATTTCTGATGAGTTAGTCGCTTCTATCACTCAAGTGGTGAATCTCTTTCTTGATGGTAGATGCCCCAGGGCATTGGGTGAGTATATTGCTAGTGCTCCTCTTACTCCGTTGGTCAAGCCAGGAGGTGGTATTCCTCCTATTGCTGTGGGGACCGTTTGGAGGCGTTTGGTTTCCAAGGTTAGTGCTGCTGTGATTGGCCATTCTTTGGATGGTTATTTAAATGAACTGCAGTTCGGGGTTGGGGTATCTGGAGGAGGGGAGGCTATTCTTCATGTTGTGAATCGTTTTATTGGGGACCGTGGAGATGATGTGGGTCTTTCGATGTTGTTGGTAGATTTCAAAAATGCCTTCAATTTGGTGGATCGTGAGGTTATGCTAAAGGAGGTACGCCTTCATTGTCCTGCAATTTCACGTTGGGTAGAATTCTGCTACTCTAGCCCAGCAAGATTATATTATGGGGAACACACTTTATGGTCTCATCAAGGTGTGCAACAAGGTGACCCACTTGGCCCTCTGGCTTTTGCATTAGTGTTACATCATTTGGTATGGAAGATTAAAGACTCCTTTAACCTTTCCCTTCAAGCTTGGTATCTGGATGATGTCACTATTATTGGAGATACTTTGGTAGTGGGTAAGGTTTTAGAGCTTATTATGATGGATGGACCTCGTTGCGGTTTGCACCTCAATATTGATAAAGCGAGGTTTTGGCCAAAGGAAGACCCTGTAGCGTGCTTGCGGTGTTTTCCCACCTAATATTTCTCGACCTTTGCACGGTGTTAAGTTACTGGGTGGGCCTGCTAGTGTCGACTTTGATTTTAGTAGTGAGCTTGTTATGAAAAGGGTTGCTAAGACCATTGAGCTTATGGATGCTGTTGCTAATCTTAATGGCCCTCAGTGTGAGTTGTTGCTCCTTCGTGCTTGTGCCGGTATTTCCAAGTTATATTTTTCTATGCGCACATGTTCTCCTCGGGTCTTTGAGTGTGCTCGGGTTTCATTTGATGCGGCGCCGTTTTTCTTTGGAGCATATTGTCACCGCTCGGACTGGTTTTGGTGATTGGCGGTGGAGGCTTGCCACCTTACCCTTTGCTTTTGGGGGCTTGGTGTATATTTTGCGGTGATGTCTTGAACTATGCATTCCTTGCTTCTAGACTTCAATCGCGACACCATGAACTAAGCTCCTCCGACATTCTGTATTGTGACTTCGGCCTTCCTTTGATGATGCCTTGTGTACTTTTAATGCGAAAATGGAGATTGACATTTTGAGTAACCCAAGTGAGATCACGCCCCAAACTCATGAATAAATTGGCAGATATACATTTCACACGTGTTACCCAAACGGTTGAATCTACATTTTGCCTATCTACTAGACAAATTGCGCTATGGAGATCGCAAAAGGAGGACTACACTTCAGATTCACTTAGGGTGGTTCCAATATATGGGTTGGGACAGACTATGAACGTTAGGACTTACCGATGTGTGTTGTGTTATCGGCTAGGTGTTCCCCTATTTTCTGTTCAGATGCCGTGCTTAGCTTGTTCCAAGGTCTTTACTGGGGATATTTATGGGGACCATGCTGTATCATGCGCGGGTATTATTGGTATTAAACATCGGCATAACGTGGTGCGTGATGTTCTTGTTAACATATGTTCTCGGTCGGGGTTTCGGCTCGTAAGGAGGTTGATATTGGGCTTAGCGGGAAAGGACATACCATTACGTCCGGTGATATTTTACTTTACTCGTGGGATGGTAGGCTTGACGATGTGTTGATATGACGGGTCTTCGCCTTGACGCAAAGCGGTATGGTTGATTTTGTGCCGGTCGTGCGGTGACTAAAGCCGCATAAACGTAAATCGTCAATCACGAGGCTAAATGCATATATTGGATATGGGTTTCTCCCTTTTCATTCTCTTCTTTTGGGAACTTGAGAAGAATCGGTGAACTTACTAAAGCGTGTTCAAGATTCTCGGTGACTCAAGACATTTGAGCACGTCTTCTTGCTCATATTTTTAGTAGGATTAGCTTCGCTATAGCTAGAGGAGTGGGGCCCGCTTAGTATTTTGGCTCCTACTAATTTATTGTAAATCCTATAATTTTCTAATAAAGTGATGTTATAATTAAAAAATAAAATAAAATAATAATAATAATAATAATAATAATAATAATAATAATAATAATAATAATAATAATAATAATAATAATAATAATAATAATAATAATAATAATAATAATAATAATAATAATAATAATTTGTGGAGAAGAAGAAAAGAAATATGTGTTCAAATGTGAAGAAAATGGCTACAAGTTCATTCCATTTGCCTTTTCTACATTCGGGGAGCTTGACACGGAAGCCTTGGATACACTTTCACGTATCAAGACTGTTGCTGTTAGCCACTCGAATAATGTCAAGAGGGGCTTTTATTTTTATAGACTAAGTTTTGTATTCGAAAAGAGTGTGAGCCCAACTAGTGTCTCGGCTTTCCACCAATATCTTGTAAAATCCTTTAAGTTTTCTAATGAAGTAATGTTTTAAAATATATATATATATATATATATATATATATATATATATATATATATATATATATATATATATATATATGTATTAATAATAATATTAATAATAAAGTGATGTTTTATTATTAGATATGAGTTTCTCCTTTTCATTCTCTTTTTTGGGGAATTTGAGAAGGATGCGGTGACCTTACTAAAGCGTGTCCGAAAATTCCCATGACTCAAGACATTGGAGCACGTCTTCTTTCATATTTTAGTAGGATTAGCTCTAGCTAGTAGAGGAGGGGGCCCGGTTAGTATCTCGGCTCCCACTAATTTTTGTAAATTCTATAATTTTCTAATAAAGTGATGTTTATAATAAAAATAAAATAAATAATAATAATAATAATAATAATAATAATAATAATAATAATAATAATAATAATAATAATAATAATAATAATAATAATAATAATAATAGTAGTAGTAGCGTAGCATAGCGCCAACGTAACAATAGCGATGATCGATGGCGATTCTGATGCGCGATTCTTGTTACAAAGAACACTAATTGTAATAGTAATACTGATAACCACCAATATGTTCATGTCAAGGTGCCTATTCTGCATGCCATTTTCATGCTCGATGTTTTAAGATAACGGACTTTCTAACATATTTTGTTTAATTATTTACAAATATTTTTGATGGGTTGTGCGTAATGAACAACATATAGTTTACCCAGGATTAATATACAATTAAGTACATAATAATGATTAATAAATTATGCATATTTAATTGTCATATAACTTTTTTTAGCGTAAGGAATTATTTAGAATTGAACAATTCAACTTAAAAATCAATTGTTTATTTCTACACGTTATAATCAGCGACTACCGTCTACTGATGATTCGTGTCTATCCTTAACCATTGTCGTCTTCTCCTCTTAGATACCGTCGCATTGCATCCACATACTGCTATATATTATGAAGGATTAATACGCAAAGAAGTTGTTACAGTTTTTCTTTCACGTCATAAGAAAATACAAAACCTAAAATTGATATATGGAAAACAAATAACACAAAGTTGGGGAATCGAATGTTGGATTGGACTATGTTCAAAAAGAATGTTGTATTGGACAACCGAGTTCTGTTGCACCACAGTATGGGCCAAGACAAAAATGATGGTCCCAAATCTTGGATGTGGACTTATTGGACAAGGTTTCCATTTGATTTTTTTTTTGGTTGGAACTACCTTCTTTCTTTTTTCTTTTGAGTCTCAATATGTGTTATATTTATGAAAAAATTACACGTTTGGTTCCTATGGTTTGCTTAGATTTTTTGTTTAGTTTCTAAGTCGTTTTAATTACATCAAATGAACCTATTTTTGAAACATTGCACTCATTTAATCCCTATTTTGGATGGGCCGTTAGTTTTTCCGTTAAGTGTTTGCACCGTTAGTCCCTCCGTTAATAATTTTTGCATCGTTAGTCCTATTTTTTCAAATAATAATTTTTGCCAGTTAGCCCCTCCGTTAATAATAGTTTTCGTCCGTTTTTTTACGTTTTTGTCATTTTTATCCGTTTTCGTCCTTTTTTATCCGTTTTCGACAATTTTTTTACGTTTTTGTCCGTTTTTTCGTTCATTTTTATTCCATTTTCGCCCATTTTTTTACGTTTTTATCCGTTTTCATTCGTTTTTTTACGTTTTTATATATTTCGCATGCGTTTTTACGTTTTAAATGCTTTTACGCTTTCACCCGCTTTTACGCTTTTGTCTATTTTTATCCGTTTTAATCGCTTTTTACGTTTTTATCCATTTTATCCGCTGCGTCGCTTTTTATCCGCTGCATTATTTTTACGTTTTATCCGTTTTCATTCATTTTTTATCGGTTTTTTACGTTTTTATATGTTTTTGTCAGTTTTTTACGTTTTGTCCGTTTTCGTTCGTTTTTTATGTTTTCGCCCATTTTTTACGTTTTTGTCTGTTTTTATTCGTTTTGGTTCATTTTTTATCCATTTTCGCCATTTTTTACGTATTTGTCCGTTTTTATCTGTTTTCATTCATTTTTTATACTTTTTCGGCCCTTTTTTTACGTTTTTCATCTTCTTTTTATGTTTTTATCCGTTTTCGCCCATTTTTTAACGTTTTTATCCATTTTTATTCGTTTTCATTCGTTTTTTATCCGCTTTCGCGTTTTTTTTGTTGTTATTTTCGTTTTTTTACGTTTTTGTCTATTTTTTTTAATGCTTTCGTCCGTTTTAAGAAAGTTTTCGCCAATTTTTTTAACGTTTTCGTCCGTTTTTTGCGTTTTTGTCTATTTTTCTATGCTTTCGCTTTTTTTTAGGTAGTTTTCCTCCGTTTTAAGGTAGTTTTTGCCCTTTTTTTTTTTTACGTTTTCATCCATTTTTACGTTTTAAATTTTTTTACGCTTTCGCTGCTTTTGTGTCGTCTTTTTCCATTTTGCCAGTTTTTATCCGGATAAAAACGTAAAAAATGAGGCAAAAACTACCTAAGAAACGGATGAAAGCATAAAAAAATAGACAAAAACGTTAAAAATGGACGAAAACGTACAAGAGGTGGGCGAAAACTACCTAAAAACGGACGAAAGCATAAAAATCGACAAAAACGCAAAAACACAGATGAAAACGTAAAAAAGAGGGCGAAAACTACCTAAAAACGAACGAAAGCATAAAAAAATAGACATAAATGTAAAAAACGAGAGAAAACGTAAAAAAAAGGGGCGAAAACTACCTAAAAACGGACGAAAGCGTATAAAACAGAAAAAAAAAACATAAAAGAAGGACAAAACGTATAAAAACAAATAAAACGTAAAAACCGGACGAAAACAGATATAAAATGAACGAATAAGGATAAAACGGATAAAAACGTAAAAGACGGATGAAAAACGTTAAAAAAAATGGGCGAAAACGGATAAAAAAATATATGGAAACGGATAAAATCGTAAAAAGTAAAGGGCGAAAACGGATAAAAAATGAACAAAAATGGATAAAAACAGACAAAACGTAAAAAACGGACGAAAACGTAAAAAAAAAACGGATGAAAACATATAAAAGCGTAAAAAACGTGCGAAAACGGATAAAAACCGAATGAAAGCTGATAAAAACGGACAAAAACGTAAAAAAACGGGCGGAAATGGATAAAAACGAACGAAAACGGATAAAAACGTAAAAAATAAAAAGGTAAAAAACGGATAAAAAAACAGACAAAAACGAAAAAACGGACAAAAACGTAAAAAAACGGACGAAACATATAAAAACAGACGAAAATGGATAAAAACGTAAAAAACAGACGAAAAACATAGAAAAACCGGGGAAAGCGGATAAAAAATGAACGAAAACGGATACAAACGGACAAAAACGTAAAAAAAAGGGCGAAAACTATTATTAACGGAGGGACTAACTGGTGAAAACTATTATTTGAAAAAATAGGACTAACGATGCAAAAATGATTAACGGTGCAAACACCTAACGGAGAAACTAACGGCCCATCCAAAATAGGGACTAAATGAGTGCAAGGTTTTAAAAATAGGTATCTCTGATGTAATTAAAACGACCTAGGGATTAAACATGAAATATGAGCAAACCACAGGGACCAAACGTGTAATTTTTTCTTAATTTATTTTCGTGCAATATGGTCACTTAACTTTATTTCTTGACTAAAATACACTGTCAGTCCCTAAACTTGTCCAAAAACATTGCATGGAACCGTAACATGGGATTTTCGTCGCCAGCAGTCCTTTTTTCCAACTTTTTGAGGCTAAACTGGTCCTTTGACCCGTTTTCCGTTGGTAAACCCCGTTACTCGCCGTTTGCTTTTTTCTTTAGTCAGAGGGCACAAATGTCATTTCGTTATTTCGATTAACAAAGCATGTATTATTTTCACATGTCCTATCCCTCTTTCCTCCCTATAAACACATAGAATGTATTTTATTTTCGTCCCACAACTTTCTTTACAAGAATTATCACAATTCACAAACCCTAATTAAATGTCACAAAACCAGTTCTTATTATTCAGAAAACCAAAACATTGATTTTACTCTATGGAAAGTAAGAAGACATCCAGGCTATCCAGTTGATGATACCGTTCTGTATAACTTTGCTAATAAGAAATACGGTACGATTTTTATTTTGTTATAAACATTGAAATTTGTAATTGGGGCATATTTTTTTTGGCAATTAAGTTGTGCTTATGTGGTCTTTTATATTGAGATGTTTTCAGGTGGTAGATCTAATATGTTTAGCATGAGGGTTCATCACAATGGTGTTTCTAAATACTGGCATGATAGAATATACGATGGAGGTATGGAAACTTTAGTTGATTTGGTTGATGTTGATAGTGTGTCAGTTGAAGAGTTGGATGTTTTTATGTATGAATTGGGTTACGAGATGGGTTCAAAAAATTACTATTACTTTGTTAAGCCTGGTAGTAATTTAGATGATGGTTTGTATAGCTTAAGTGAGAATGCCAATTTACAAATATTGAAAGATCTTGTTGATGACCATAAGATGATAGAAGTTTATGTTGAAAATGGTAAGATAAGACTGGATGTTAATGAAATGTCACCAAAGTCAATTTAAACAGTTATTGCTGATGTGGATGCAACAAAGAAGAAGGCAACTCTTGCTATTGTTCCATATTGCTCAAACAAAATGTTCTTAGAAAACACTGTTAATAAGCCTGTGGTAGAGGATTTAAGTCAAGTTACACAACAACCTTTGGAAGTCAATACTTTGGTACAATCTAGTCAGATGCCAGAAATAGAACCCTTGTTTTGATCTGTAGAGGTCTGTCAAATTGAAGATGTTTTAGGTTATGGCAACCAGCAAATAGATAAACATGTTGAGCATATCCAAATAGATAGTCCTGAAGAGGTATGTCAAAATGATCAAGACTTAGGTCATCAAGACGAGGAAATAGGTAATCCTGTTGAGCATATCCAAAAAGGTAAATCTGTATAGGTATGTGAAATTGACGAAGCTTTAAGTGATGACAGTGTGAGTGAAACAGATAGTTATGTGAGTGATGATGATGATATTCAGAACATTCGAGAGGGAAACACAGTTGTTGATGAGGCAAATACTTTTGAGGAGCATGATGTTGCTGTTAATCTGTTCAAAGTGACTGAGAATACAGAGTTACCATATATAGGTAGCTCCAACCAGATACCAGATGATTTTTTTAAGAAAATTGAGTTAGATCTATTAGATGATAATGAGTTTGAAAGTGGTTTTGAGAATGAGGATGAGTATGTAATTAGGAAGAAAAAGATGAGGACATACAAAAAAAAAGTTAACTGAGGCAGAACAAGTAGAGGATGAAGTATACTTTTTCTGTGGTCAAACTTTTGTAACTGCAAAAGAGGTGAAAGATAAGATCAACCTGCTTTCAATACAGACTAGGAGGAAATTGCAACTCATAAAGAATGACAAACAGAGAATTAGGGTTAGGTGTGTTGGAACAATACCTGTTTGTGGTATACGTGAAGGTGTTGGCCTGGGAACAACCCCAAAGAGGAAAACAGATCCATTAACCAGAGGCTGCGGAAGGGATGTATATTTGAGATCACTCAAGGAGCAACAAAACGATTGCCCATGGTTGTTGTATGTAGCAAAAAATACAGCTAAATATTTATGGAGTGTTAGAACTTTTAGGGATGAGCACAAATGTTTGGAATCAAGAGAGATTAAAGCTTGTGACTACAAGTTTTTTTCAAAGTAAATAGTTGAGGATTGACATTCCAATCAGGCTGTTCAAGATCAGCTCACTACACAATTTGAAGTTCAAGTGTCTATGCAAAAGGCATTAAAGGCAAAAAAACAAGGCATAAATTGAGATTAATGGTGATCCTAAGCAGCAATGCACCATTTTAAGAGACTATGTTAAAGAGTTGCGTAAAACAAACCCAAATACAACAGCTTAGGATAAGTGTACAAACCGCAATGAGATCCAACAAGTCCAACCAGATTTTTTAAGAGAATGTGTATGCTTAGGTTCTTTGAAGGAAGGATATAAAGCTTGTCAAAGAGAGTTGTTGGGGTTAGATGGTGCTTTTATGAGGGTCCTTTTCCGGTCGCCTTCTACAGTGATCGGTATTGATAACAAAATGGAATAAACCCTTTAGCCTATCTTTGTGCGTGTCGAAAACAAAGAGTCATGGATTTGGTTTCTTGAATGTCTAGGAGATGATCTTGACTTGTGATTGTACAATAATTTGTACGACCGTGCCTTCGATGGTGATCGAAGGGTATGAGGGTGATATGCTTGCGCCAAACTTGTAGCCAACTGCAATAAGAAATAGTAGACACTTCGTTAAGTGATTCTTGCAGGGTTGGGCCTCGCGAACCACCTCCGCGTAAGAGTAAGTATGTGATATGTGTTGTAAATAATATGGAGTATGTGAAATCATGTGTTGAATGAACATACCATTGAAATGACTCGTCCAACCTATTTATAGGTGATGAAAATAGCTTGGAGAGTGTTAGCACACGCTTAGGAGATCATGGGGCGCCCCCGATTTGTGGTAACCGCTAGGGCTTCATCCCCACTATCTCGGACTTGGCGGGAAGCTAAGGAAATAGTGAGAACGTGGGGAAGACAAGGTCAAGGTTCTTCTTTATCTTGGCATCTTCAAGAGAAGACACCAAGGGCATAGGCCTTCGGTCGGCGAATTCCCAACCTGTAACCATGTCAATGATGAATGGTTTTACACCACCAATGATTTATGAAGAAAGACTTGGGTCTTCGTAATGCAAATTGATCAAGTCGAAGGGGGGTCCTTCGACCTGATCGGAGGGTACGATCAAGCCCCCTAATTGAAAGTGATATGTACGAACAAGAAATAAAAGAAATATTGCTTACGACTTAGAAATAGAAACGAAACTCCCCCTTCGTCACAAAAAATGAACGAAGATGAAAAGAAAATGTATTGACCGTAATTAATGCAAACAATTATCCTAACCACCCCTTTTCCTCGGTAAAAGAAAACGCCTTTTCAAAATTTAAAGAGTTTTGAAATCCGTGGTAAGGGGTAAGTCATGACACATGTAGGGCGAGATTTAACATATGTAGGGTATATAAAATGTAAAAACAAGAAACCCTAGCATAATTGTTGATCCCAAATGAGCAAACGATCTAATATAGAAACCGACTTAAACAAAGACTTATTAAGTATCACGCGAACTGATACTTAATCTTAAGAAGAAGAACAATGAACATTCAACACCTCAATATTATTATTAATACGAATACTCTAACCAAGATTAGGGTTTTACAACCTTGAAGTGTATCGACCTTAGATATAAAACATACGATATCTAATATAACCTAGGACCTCCTTTTATAGGCTAAGGAGTCCTTTACATTATACAATACGTAACCTACAAGATAAATATCTTTTCCATATTTATCTAATACAGAATACTAAACCGAATATACAAGACTAGCAGTGGTTACATTACAATATCCGTGGTTACACAATACTACTAGCCGCGGTTTGTCTTCAGCAGTGGATTCGTTCTTCTGTCCGTGGTTTCATCAACTATGTCCGTGGTTCTAACACTTAGAATAATTCTTGATCCAAGGAACCAAAAACCCAACAATCCTCCCCTAAACTTGATACATTCAAATAGAATTCTCAAGTTTCCTTTAAGCTCAAAACATCTGAATTGGAGGATGTAGCCAAACACTTACTAGATTTAAGAATTTTCTCATACTTGAAGAACAAATTGTAAGCTTGACCATCATAGGGCATCAACATCTTGATAATACCAGTTTCATCATCCGAGTAATAACTTCTCGGATACTTATTCGCTTGAGGATAATCACCTTCTACAAGCATATGAATAACTTCTCCGTAAATAGTTAACACATGAACTCCACAAGTTTGATATAGAAACCATTCGTAACTTGTCCATTGCGAGTCCTTTCCACTCGTGTTCATCATGAGTAGGTTCAAATAGAATCTTCAAGTGATTATAAATCATTCTCTCATGATAATCATCCGTTGCACATCACCAAACTTATTCCTATAAAGCTCCCAAAGATGCAAACAAATCATCTCTATCAAAGCATCAAGCATCTTTGAAAATTTATTATACTCGAAACTTCATTATTGAGTCTTTGAATTTTCCAACATCCTTTACTTCCTTTAAGCTCATATTCATAAAAGATAATTTGATTACCATCTTCATTCACTTTCGCCTTTTAGAATCGATGTTTCTCGAATCTCGATTTCTCTTTAGATTACCTTTAATCCACTCTTCATCCTTTTCGTAACCCATAGGAGTAAAATCATTATTAATCCTCATACACATCGATAAAGATTATGGATTCTTTCAAATGAACATTTACTAAGATTGTCGTGAATATGAATGCCTGAATTTTAATAATCTTCATCAAGACATTCCTCATCTCGTGCAATTGTAGGAGGTTTCTTTCTTATAACCCGCTTCCTTTCTTTACTAATCCTCCTTGCCCATTCACCCAACATTCTAGCTCGCTCCTAATCATCTAACAATGCCCATTCTTGAGTAGTATACTCATCCTTTATTTGATTAGAAGCACAAGATAGTTTTGTGATTCATACCATGTTGCTAACCATTTCGATTAGCCTCCTCTTCTTGCTTCCTTTTCTAAAGTCGCTTTTTCTTCGCCTAGCATTTTTCTTATATATTCTTCATCATAGGCAACTGCTCGCTTACTTTTAAACTTCAACTCGGTCTCATAATTCCTTTACCCTTTCCAATGTCCGATTGAGCCACCTTCATCTTCAAAGGCACACCAATAACTAAGCTTTTTTCTTTGGGTTTCTTTGCAGTAGGTTTAAGAGACAAAACATGTGCAATGATTGGTGCAGAGTTAGCTGAGGTTTTACTTAGATTGATTAATGTACTTGCAGCTTCTTTCTCAACTTCTTTTGATTTAGGTGGTGATACAGAGATGGTTGTAACAAAGGTGGAAGTAGTTATGATAGCAGTGGGTACAATTGCCATATCTGAAACTGCAGCAGTGGTTTCAAGAAAACTATCCGTGGTTGCGCACACACTAGCGAGAGTTGTGGTTGTATCCCGCATCACTTCATCTTCTACCATGATTCAAAATTTCAAGAACATCCTCATTCCCATCTTTATCGACACCAAAATTCTTGATCTCCACTATCAACATCTTCTTCTATAGATACATCTACAGCCTCCCCGAATTCATGCCTTCACTCCTCCCTGCTTGGGTACATTCTCCACATTTAGAGTGGAGAGGAGTCCACCTTCTTTTCATCTTTCTCATGGTCCTCAAAACAACAACCCCATGTCTTCTTACTTTCTCAAGACAAACATCCTATGCTTCACCGCTAATTTCTTTACCCCGAAACACAACCAACTCTTGAAGACTTGAGATTGTATCATCCATTTTAGCACATTTAACCGTCAATTCATTAAAACGCTCAAGAATATCCTCCTAGTTCGACCTGTGTTAACCGGTCCGAGAGGTGGTTCATTGGAAAAGTCAAGATGTAGTCGCTTAGGATCCGCTAATTCGCCATGTTCCAAATTATCCTCATCACTTGAAATGTGTTAATCGCTCCGAGAGGTGAATCTTGGATAAAGTAAACATAGCACCGCACCTTGCCTGCTCATCTATGCACTCGTAGTAGCCGCTTGGCTAGGGATTCCTCCACCTGTGTTAAGTTCCAAGGAACTCGCCACATTAGAAGTTGCCAAAGGTTGGGTCTTAATGATGATTCCACTATCCTGACCAGCATCTAAGCATGAATCAGTAGTGGAAGCTCTTCCAATCATGTCACCTCCACACCTTGTGACAGCCTCATCAACAACACCACTAACACCAGCCTGAGGTAGCTTGGTGCCCTTCTTTCGCCTAGTCCATACAATTGGTTTAACAATGGTTTGGGTTTGACTAGAAGTAGGTTGAGTTTCACTAACAGTGGTTGCAAGTGTACTATCAGTGGGTTCAGTGACTACAGGTTGGGATCCAAGACCTTCATTAAACTCAAGATCAGCAGGCAAAGCAAGCATATGTGGAAATAAAGGAACATCCCGAATTTGTAAATTTGGCGTCTGATTCCTCATATGTGCAAAGACCTTAGGAAGCAGATAATGCACTTCATACTCCCTAGTATGCTCAACAGGTTCTTCAATTTGACTTTTCACAATCAGTTGAACAAACCTAGGATATAAATAATATTTACCCTTCTTCCTAATGTTCTGTACTAGTCCCTCATAAATCATCCTAGACCAATTAAACTTCCTTCCATTAGACAAACAAATAATAACAGTAGCAATTTTGGAAGGAATATCATTAAACCCAGTGGTCTTATTACTCATACACATCAACAAGGTGTGAATCAAAAACTTCCATTGTTTTGAAAACAAATTCTTAAAAAATTGTACCTTATCACCCATGTGTGTATAGCCTAACCTTGCTAAACCAGCAACAATCTCAGCATCTGAAAGGTTTACAATACCATCAACATCATTAAACTTTAAAACCCTTCTGATGTTCTCCTCATTAACCAAAATAGCATTCTCATCTACAACAATGCTAAACACTTCTACGCCATCGACCTCCTCAAGCTTAGCATTCCTCCAGAACTGATGAATATAGGCTTTAAGGATGGTTGGTGTGACAGTTAAGGCATAGTGAATAGGACTGTGAATAAGGAAATCAATCATTTGATAAAAACCTTCAGATCTATTATTTTTTATTAGATTAGCAACAAGATTATGTGTGTTGGAGTACTGGTCCGGCATTATGATTGATGACTGGTCTGATGTGGAATTTGTGAATTATGCAAAGAAAAGTGATTAGGATTGATATAGATCTCCAAGTTGAAGTGATTTGAAGATCAATTAAATGATCCATCCGTGAGTTGGGGAGATAAATATGCGTTCGCCAAAGTTACCAAACAGCCCCTGAAGTATCCAAAAATAAGCAGCATGCTATCAGTGGTTTGAAGACCGCTATCCGTGGTTTGAAACATACGCGCAGTGGATACAGTGTTTCAATCCAATCAGTTGACCAAGAGATACAGCACGAAAATCTGTGTCTAAAGAAGTGATATCTCACAAAAATATGAAGGATTACACAATCTTATTCCTTTTTTTTTTTTTTAATAAACACTAGCAGCTAACAACATCACAAGCTCCAATGTACAACAATCGTTCATACCTGCAAGTCACAAACAGAAACTAAACACAGAGAAGAGAGTTAATGTTAGCAGTGGTTAGAAAAAGGTAGAAGTGGTTCCATAGACTTATCAGTGGTTAGCCAAAGTGCTAATGTCTAAGTCAGTATAGTCAACTTCCGGTATCCAAAATCCAATGACCTCATTAACTCCTCAACCACCTTAACCTTCCCTTCATTTACTTACATAAACCATATACTCTCCTTATAAAAGAATCCCAAGGCACCAATAACACACATATCAATTAATCCAAAAACCCTAATTCCTCCAAAATCCACAATCAACAACAATCATCATGGGAATCAACGTGGTTATCGATCTAACATCCTCCTCCTCATCCTCATCATCATCATCATCAAGTGAAGATTCAACCTATGGCGTCTGCCTTCCTCGATGAGTGCTTATTCACTCATTATTTTTGGTCAAATCTGAATCGCAAAACATTTAAAACACTCCAAATGCATCAAAATCTCGAAAATATCTCAAAATTGTGTTTTATATGTTTCAGATGCAAATTTATTGAAAACAAATGAAAATGAACAAAGTTTGCATAATTGGCGTTTTGATCCCCAACTTTTAAAAATGGCAAATATAGTCCCCTGAATTTCAAAGATTGATGAATTTACCCTGGACATTTTAAATTGGAAAATAAACATTTTTAGTCCTTTGGTAATTCTTACTTGTCAAAATTGGTCTTTTTATAAATTTTGAAAATTACAATTTGATCCTTCGAGTTTAAAAATGATGATTTGGTCCTTGGATTATTGGAGATGGTCAAGTTTAACCCTTGGAGTATAATTTCAGAATGTTCATGATTGGTCCTTGGAAATTCAGTTTTGGCATGTTTAGTCCCTAAATACTAAATGGGTTCAAAACTAATCCTAAGTCCAAAATAACAATCCAAGACCCAAAAATAATCAAACCAAACCAGCCCAAATCCTAGCAACCCGACCCATACCCAACCCAGCCACAATAACAGACCCTCTCCTCTTTTCCCTCCCAAACACCTTTACCCTTTTCTCTAAACACAGAACCCTATTTTTCTCCTTTCCCTGCTTCCCAGACACTCCACCTCCATTACACCCTTTACCCAACTTCACCACACCCCAAAACCACCTTCATCTCCTTTACCCAGTAATACCCAAATCCTAACCCACTAAGATCCTCACCTTCCCTGTGCGCTTGATCGTGGCAATCCAAGCACAAAAGACCCAAGGGATGGCTTGGATTCATTCTCACTTGTACCTACTATATGGATGGCTGAGATCAATGGAAGAAAGCACAAGTGAAGCTTAGCTGTTTTCCTCACACAAAACAAGCACAAACAAGTGAAGACACAAGAAGTATTGAAGACCTAAGTGTCTTAGATGTAGTATAAATAGTGGTTGTAAGCCAGTGATAATGGCAACCCCTAGTTTTAGTTTTAAAAATTAGTTGTCATTTTTTTTTCAGGTTGTACTAAGTTCTTTTAATGAATGAAAATCTTTTTTTTATACTGCTTTAGTTTCATGTTCATGTAGTTTCGCTTTATCCTAATTTCAAGTTATATAAGGTTACGAGATAAGGCAAGAATTCGGCCCAAATAAAGGGGTCAAGTCGATTAAGTTAAAATCAGTTTAAGTAATTTGTACTCATAAAGGAGTGTTTGGATTTAAAGTAGTTTTTGGGTCAAAACCTCTTTTTACCCACTTTGACCCTCAAGGTCAGAGTACTCTCAAGAATTCTAGTTAGACTTAATAGAAAGAAGGTGATTCAAGAGTTTTTGAAAGAGTTGTGGAAGTAAAAAAAAGGGTTTCATTTTCTTGAATTAGATACAAAACAATGACTACAATGCGATTTTGAACCATTTGCTCAGCTTATATGATGTCTGGTTTGGGTAAAGTTAGTGTTTTTTCTAACCCTTATG
This sequence comes from Chrysanthemum lavandulifolium, assembly GCA_022545495.1. Taxonomy (NCBI): domain Eukaryota; kingdom Viridiplantae; phylum Streptophyta; class Magnoliopsida; order Asterales; family Asteraceae; genus Chrysanthemum; species Chrysanthemum lavandulifolium. The sequence continues at coordinate 45,584,450 of CM040245.1, forward strand.
TGCTCTACTCAGTATGTGTCAAGTTTGTTTTGCAAGTCCATGTCTTTCAGTAAGGTTTAGGGCCATTTTAAAAGCTGCAATTTCATATATTTTTTTTTCTGATATCAGCATACACAAATGTGAAAGCCATGCTGATCTCAGCGTAACTTTAAGCCATAAGCAGCTTTTATTTGGTTCCTAACTGCTATTTCTAACATCTCTTGTAGCTTAACTTTAATTTTGTAGCTTTTTATTGCTTTGGAGGACCATCTTTCAGCTTAAAAATAAGCCACAACAGGTCCTCCTTGGTCATTGCCGACTACCGCATCAATGTGTCCTTTTTCGTCATTCTTTAATCAGCTTATCAGTAGAGTTAAGTAGCTTATTTAGGATTCTTATTGATTATTAGGTTTGCTTTAGTGCTGTTAGGATAGCTTAGCTTAGGATTAGCTTATTAGTTTTCCCTTAGTGCTTATTAGAACAAACTTAGTGCTTATCTCAACTTTACTTAGTTTTAAGATTTCCTAGTTTATTCTCTTTGCCAACCGCTATTGGCTTATTCCTTTGAGTTTTCAAGTTCAATCATCTGATGCTAGGTTAGATAGCTTATCTATTCTGCTCTTTGATGCCTTGAATGCCTGTTGGTTGCTTATTGTACCCTTTCTTAGTGCTCATTTGCATTGAAACCGTCAAAGGGTGTGTTTGGTTGGGTTCATCCATTGACAAGATCAATAAGTCGCTCATCTGACTTATCTGTTGAGTTTTATATAAAAAGTTTTCACAAAAGTTTTCCTATTTGATTGCATCTCTAATTGTCCAAAAGCCAAATTGAAAAAAAAATAACAATTTCAAAAAGTGTTGGAGCCAGGATTCGAACCTCGGTCTCCACACTCAAACCTCAACACAACTCACCTCAACCATCTGCGCCCTTGGGACTTGTCTCACAAGTTTTACTCAAACAATTCTTTTTTCAGATTTTTCTTAGATTAAGCATAGATCAAAGTACTTTCTGTGATTTTTTCAGATTTTTCTTAAATAGTTTAGTATTTTTAATTAATTAATTAGATTAAAATAGTTTTTAATTCGTAATAAATAATTTAAAAGTCAAAAAAATACCCGGTCTTTTTCTAAAATTATTTTTAGTCAATTAGAACGTAGGAAAATTGATTTCACACCCGTAGCCCTTAAATTGCAAAACTTTTACGTTTATGGCTCGGGTTGTTTCTCGGTTTTTACGTTTTTTAGTTTTTGCACCCTAGGACTTAGTGTAGCCTCGTTTAATCATTCCTTAGGCTTAGTGATAGTTTATTTTTAGTTTATTAGGGTTCCCTTGCCTTAATTACCTTCCCGTTAATTAATTTGTAGTAATCGTAATTCTTGTCAACAAATCATTGAAACCAATTCAAGTTCAAATCACGAAACTCAACGAATCCTTCCATTCACACCTCGTTGGGACACGACCCGGGAAATCACTTTTCCGGTATCACTTTTATCACACCCGTAAGATTTGATACGTTGGCCTTTTTCCTAAAGGGTTGATTTGTCGAATTTTACGGTTATTTTGATATACGTTGATATTGTGTTATTTTGATATACGTTGATTTGTCGAATTTTACGGTTATTTTGATATACGTTGATATCTGAAGATGATAGTGTGGTAGATCCTAGTGAGTCATCAAGAGGTTCTGATGATTCCACTGAGCGCCTAGAGCCAACCTTGATAGGTTGGTGAGAGAGGAAGCAGAGGACAACCTTCACCATCTCAATCCCAACCAAGGCCACGTGCGTAAATCCACCACTTCCAAAGAATGAGAGGTGGTTCTTGGTCTTCTGCACTGTGTTTTGGTGCTTCATCTCATATCGGTAAGTGGAAAGGGTAAAGGAAGATGGAGTGATGCTTTATGGTGGAGCAGTAGATGGAACAATGAAGACTTCTCATATCACAAAGCCATCTCAGTATTCATCTTCATCATCTTCGCTTTCATCAATCCATCCTGTTCAGCTTCTTCGTCGTACTGGTCATGCATATCACCAGTTTTTGGAATAGATGATATGAGCTAGGATGGGTTTAGGAACTCTTCAATAGAACTAGTCTTTTAATTGCATTTGAAGTGAATTGTAAGCTGTAAGCTGTAAACTGTTTCTTGAATGAATGAACAATTTAATCTTCAACATTTCATTTGCATCAGTAATTAACTTTCATTTATCTGCAAAATGGTTAGTGGGAGCACAAAGCAACAACCAGTGGTTTGAACATAACTATCAGTGGTTAGAAACAATAATAGCAATACTAAGATCACATAATAACAGTCCAATACTTATACAAACTTTTACAAAAACAAGTTGAGAATTAGAGATTAATCATTCCAATACTAACAACAAGGTACTGAAACCTCCCCACATCAAAAGCTTTAGTGAGAAGATCAACAACATTGAAATTAGTATGGATTTTTACCATTTGAATCAACCTTTTCTCATTACAATCTCTAATAAAATGATGCCTTATCTCAATATGTTTAGTTCTAGAATGTAAAACAGGATTTTAATGATGCAAATTGTACTGTTATTATCAATGTAAATCTTAGTATGCATAAAGTTGTACACAAAGTCCAACAATTGATTCTGAATCCAAAGAACTTGACCACAACAACTAGCAGCAGCCACATACTCGCCTTCAGCTTGTAGAATTTGCCACAATAGTTTACTTTTACACTGCCATGAAATTAGTCCGCTCCCCAAAACGACATCCTCCAAGTGGTAGATTTCCTATCCAAACTAGCACCAAAGATAATCACTATCTCAGATAGGCTACCAATCAAAAGGAGAATCCTTAGAATACAAAAGGCCCAGTTTAGGATGACCTTTAAGGTATCTAAAAATTCTCTTAACATCATTCATGTGTGAGGTATTGGGTGTGACTTGAAATCTTGCATGTTAATACAAATAAACCGTAAAAACGTTTATTAATATTTTGCGATCTCTTTATGTTTTGTTGATAACAAATATAATGTTATCTTAAGTTTAATTATAAGGATACATGTTATTTTTGTAAAGCATTTACATATAGCCATTTAAATACAAAAATGTAGTAATTAAGCTTTTGTTGTAATAGTTTATTAGGATGGGTAAAACCATAACCCATGGACCATAACCCATGGATCTTAACCCATACCTAAGAAGACTAGATACAATGTATACTTAGATACATTGAATCTAAAGAAAACCATGGACGAACCCATAACCCATGACCCATAACCAAAACCCATGGGCAAGAGGAGGCGTTCCACGGATCCCTAGGTTTTCACTAGACGGATCCCAGTGGAAGGGATCCGTGGGATCCGGGAACAGTGAGGAATTTTGCCTATAAATAGAGAGCCATTTCTTCATTCTAACTCACCCTCTTCTTACTAAATCTCTCATACACTCTCATCCTCTTCTAACATATAGATCACTTGATCTAGAGAGTTGTTCTTCTTTCTTTCTATTTGTGATCCTCATATAGGTCCTTCTAAGGCGAGATCACGAGCATTCTACAAGTCATCTAAGCAAGGGTCCTTGATTGATTTGTCACTCCATAAGATTTCATGGCGAAGATCTTGTATTTGATATTTCACATATTTGTTGTGTAATAGTTGTGTTGGTTTGGTCCACCGTGCTACGGACTCGGTATCTAGCTTTGTACCGAAAAAGTGTAAGCAACGCTGTGAAGGCTTCTCCGCCAAGTGAAAGAGTTTGTTGACATAGTGCTTGAACTCTCGAGTAGGTGACTTGGGGAGTGGAGTAGGGCAAGGAAGGTGTCCTTGTAGCCGAACTACTATAAATCGGTTGTGTCTTTTCTATCCCTTAACTTTATTTATTTGCTTGCATTATCATTAGATCTATACGTTCTCAACATCCATACGATTTCACATAATATCGAATCTAAAGTTTTTGTAATCAACTTAAAATTGGCAAAACTATTCAACCCCCCCCCCCTTCTAGTTTTCCACAATTGGCAATCAAGAGCTAAGTTTATAAAAGTTTTAAAATAAAATTGTATTTTAAATCACTATAGGTTCTGAAAATTATAAGGAAGGGCAATCTATGCAACGACCACCACTACTTGAAACTAATGGTTTTATATATTGGAAAAATAGATTCGAAACATATGTGAAGTCTAAGGATATTGATCTTTGGTACATTATTGTTGAAGGTGATTTTGAGGCTACCTCAAATGATGATAAAGGAAATTTAGTTCACATACCTCATGATAAACTAAACGATGAAATGAAGAAAAGATTTCTAAAAATAGTGAAGCAAAATGGTTTTATATAATGCTTTACCGAAAAGGAATTGAAAGAATTTTTATGCTTAAAACCTCTAAAGAAATTTGGAATTCTTTAGTTGTAACTCATCAAGGCAACCAACAAGTTAAAAATAATAAAATTGATTTATTTGTTCAACAATATGAACAATTTTCAATATCGGATGAAACTATAGATCATTCATTTGCTAACTTTAATACTATTATTACATCTTTACAAGCACTTGATGAATCTTTCTCTAGCCGTAACCATGTTAGGAGATATCTAAGGGCACTTCCATCAAAGTGGAGATCCAAGGTGACGACGATCGAAGAGTCAAAAGATTTGACAATCCTCACCCTCGATGAACTCATAGGCAACCTAAAGTCTACGAGCTTGTCCTTGCTAAAGATTTCAAGCCTCAAAGGTGAAAGAGAAACACAAATCTCTTGCCCTTAAAGCCAAAAGGCTTCGAGCGATGAGGAGAACTCATCTTCGAGTAGTGAAGACGAAGAATACGCTATGGCGAAGGGGACTTTAAAAGTTCTTTAAGAAAGGAAGATACGTCAAACAACCGTGACGATGACAAGAAAGGCTTTCGGAAAAGCAAAGAGGATGAGAAGCCAAAGGATGATCGTACTTGCTTTAAATGTGGGGACCCAAACCACTTTATTAGTAAGTATCCCAAACGGGATGATCAAAAGGCGTTCGTGAGCGGCACATGGGAAATGAGCGACGAGGAGGACGAAGAAATTTGTCTCATGGCAAATGATGAGGTATGTCACGAATATTATAGTAGCTCATCACTTGATGACGACTCATTGCATAATGAATATGATAAACTATGCAATATTAGCTTAAAACTAGTTAACAAAAACAAGCTTTTAAAGAGTCAAAATCAACGTTTAGATAAAGAAGTCATAGAATTAAAAGCAAAACTAAAACATTTAGAGAAGGGTAAAATAGCAAGTGGTGAATGTGAACTTTATGTTCAACTTCAAACACTAGTGGATCACTTAGATTCTAAAATTGCTAGAATGAGCACGAACACTTTAGATACAATACTCGATGGCGTTAAAACCAAGAACAATCAAAAGGGTCTAGGCAACAACAACTTGATCCATCAACTAGTGAAAGTAAATAAACAAAATTTGTTAAGGAACTAGAAAACCACCACTTTGTTGTGCCCACCTGATCCTCTAAAAGGGAACCGCTAGTGTACGTAAAGGGATCCGTGGATCTGTTGTAGCAAACAAAGAGCAATAACGTAGCTTCTTCATCTAGAACCGAGTTTGTCATAGTTAATAGGAAGAAACCAAATCATATCACCACTAGACAACCACCTCCAAAATATAATCCTACTTTTGCAAGAAACAAAGCTCCATCCTTTTCAAAACCTAATTCATTTAGGAGACCTAATAACCTTTACCCGAAAAGTAACCATCAAATGGGATGGAATCCAAACATGCAAAACGGTTGTCATTTTCAAAACTTTGCTTCATGGAATGCATACTCATCTTATCCATACATGTCTAACAAGAATGGAATGTTTAACACTAATGGACCCATGAACAAATAGGGACCAAACTTTTGAGTTTATTATTGTTTTAGGTGTGCTTAAAGGTCGACCTAGACCCCGATGAATGGGTCAAGGATAGCGGGTGCATGAGGTACATGACCGGCAATAGGGATCTATTCTCCACATATGAATCCTTCAATGGAGGTAATGTGGTGTTTGGAAATAGCAAAAGTAGAATCATCGGTAAAGGTACGATTTCTAACAAATCTCTAACCATTAACGATGTGTGTCACGTAGAAAACCTAAACTTTAACCTCTTAAGTATAGGACAAATATGTGACAAAAATTGCAATGTACTTTTTACTGAAACCGGTTGTAAGATACTTAAAAATGGCATAACCATAGGAAGAGGAATTAGGAAACATGGAGTCTATGTCATTAAAATCAGTAATAAACCTAAAGACAAACTATGTCTTACCTCTATGATGATACTTCGACCTTATGGCATCGAAGATTGGGTCACGCCAACATGCGACTACTTCAATCGCTATCATCCAAAGATCTAGTAAGAGACCTACCTAAGTGATAAGGTTTTAAAAGGTACCATTTTGAGGGGTCGTTTAAGCCCTTATTTGATCACTTTTGTATCTGTTATTGCTTAATATCGTTCCTTTTCACTTTTTAGGTCTCTTGAAGGCAAAATGCTGGAATGGCACTTATTTGGACGAAAAGACGCGAATATACGAAGAAAATGGCCAAAGTCGAATCGTGACACTCAAAGTCATTGAAAGCATATGACGGTCGGTGTTAATTATGCGCCGTCGGAGGATTTTGTGACGATACATTAGCCAAAAACCCTATTTTCAAGTGACGACGCCGGGCTTTAAAAGAGTAGGCTTGCTACTCGGACGGCCTAGATGCGACCAGAACGACGCCGGTGAAGAGGACGGCGCACGGACATAAGGTGACGCCGTTGCAAGGTTAACGTGGCCAAGACGAAACCCTAATGACGGCGACACGACATCACAAAACATAAGGTGACGCCGTCGCATATGTAATATTATATATAGAATCCAATTTTTCAGTTTTAGAGAGTCTTTTTGGAGTAAAACCTAAAACCGAACCAAGGGTGTCTTGTATGAGATTTTAGGGTTCCAAACCCTATCTTACATCAAGATAAGTATTTACTTCATCAATTCAATTATGTCTTTGATTATTTGTGTGTATGCTTGCATGTTCTCCATGTCCCGCTAATTTATTTGTGTGTTTGCTAGGAATATGAAACTTAATTATTAAATATTGATTGGTTATTTCTTATCTTAGTTGATTAATGATCTAGTAATGCGATAGGTCATTCGTTGTACTTAATGCTTGATTCATCTTTGTGAACCTTAGAATATAATTACCCCGAGTAGTTGTAAGCTAAACCATCCAAAGAGTGTCTTAGAGTAAGAGTTTATTATCCCTAGTGGGTTTTGTAGACGAGACCCTTTGGTAAGTTCAAAGAGTTAGGGAGAACGCATACCCTACAACTTTAGACACACAACGCAACTAAGAATAAGACGTGACAACTCAACCATCAATAGGAGATAATTAAGGAGTAGTAAAACCTAAGTAAACACATCTTTAAACTATCATGAGCACACATTAATTAGACATAGACTACCACCACCTTAGTTTAGATAATTAGATAATAGTATAGTAATCGGTAGAAATACCAACCCCCAAATCCAATACCCGAGATTCGTACTTTTCAATTTCCAAAAAACATAAAAGATAAAAAATAATCTTCCTCAACCTTAACCTTAGCGTAGTAACTTCTCACTAGCATTCCTATTCCCTGAGAGAACGATATCAATACCCGTGGCTTACCCTAATACTACACTACAACGATTAGGTTCATCGCCTAGGGTGTTGAAAAACTTGCTCGACGAAAGGAAGTTCCTTTGACCCCGAGCGCTGCGTAAGCGTATCAAGTTTTTGCGCGCTGCCGGGAATAGAATAGCTAGTTAGTAGTCCACCGCGTTAGGTTTCTTTGTGATTCCTATCAAGTAAACTTTTCTCATTTTTAGCTTTCTCTTAGTCTATCCCCTTCTTCGTGACCTTTGTTCGTAATACCCATCACTTCTCATCATGGAAGATGATAACCAACCACCACTCATCAACCCACCACTAAAATGACCCGCCAAGAGCCCGTACTCTTGGTGAATACTCAAGACCAAGCCACCTAGGCTATAGGAACACCATTGAGCTTCCCGACCAAGCCTAAACTACGGCCTGCGATCCGACACCATCCGGTTGGTGCAAAGCGGATGTGCATTCCATGGACTTCGTTCAAGATCCAAATCGACATCGAGGGATTTCTCAAAATTGTCGATTCCATCGACCTTGATGCTACTACTGGGAGACCACGCGCTGCGTCTCTTCCATTCTCTCTACGGGACCAAGCTAGTAATTGGCTTGAGCGAATTCCGCCGGCTCCATCTCAAGTTGGGATGATCTTACCTCTCGCTTCTTGATCAATTTTTCCCACCGGGAGAACCACTAAGCTTAGGAATGACATCTTGATGTTCCAACAACGTCAAGGTGAATCTCTCTAAAAGCATGGACCCGATTCAAGGACTTACTTCATAAAGTCCCTCATCACGGCATTGATCTTTGGATCCAAGTCCAAATCTTTATGATCATGTCAACTTCCCCACTAAGCGATCCATTGACCAAGCGGCGGTGGAAAACTTAGTGATCTCACCGCGGAAGAATCATGGGGTATAATAGAGGACCTTGCCCTCACGACAACGAAAGTTGGGATGACCCCGTGAGCTACCTAAAACCGCCAAGGCAATCTCCTTGCCTTCCATCAACTCACAACCTTCCGACCGTAGGATGATCGAACTTGAAGATCAAGTTAAATCTCTCATGAGTTCCTACAAAATCCTAAGTCCTCACGCCAAGTGAATCAAATCACTCTACCTTGTGAGTTATGCGGTGGTCCCCATGACACTCGTGATTGCACAAGGCTTCCCGAACAAGCTTTTGCGGACTACGCCTCATGCGTGCGACGGAGCGGGAGAGAAGTGGTACACTTTCAAACCCGAACAAAACAACTTAGGAAACTCGTATAACCCCTCATGGAGAAATCACCCTAACCTTAAGTGGAACCAAAACTCAAGCACATCCCAAAGCTCATCTAGTTCACCCATTAGGTTCAATTCTCTTAATACCGAACCCCACTAATCTTGAGGCAATCGCATCTAGATTTTGTCATCCCAAGAGACTCGATTGAATAAGCTTGAATCGATTTTAAGCAAAAACAAAGCAAGATGACAAACAAGCTTGATGCCCTCTTAAAAGCCTTCAATGAGCGGAAGTTGGAGCACTCCCAGTGATACCATAAAGAACCCAAAAGTGAATTCGATTGCATCGACTTCATGTTCTAGTTCACTATGGGAGAATGCACATCCATGCCCCTCACACCCGACTTTCACTCGGTAAATGCTATCAAAAGGGTTCCAAGCCATCCAAGAGGTACCAAGGCCCGCACCATTGGTAGAACCCCTCTTGAGAAACCCGTCGACCAAGAATCCAAATCTAGTTTAGAGGAGGAGTACAAGGAACTCCATCAAGAAAACCGATTCTTGAAGTCTTAGCTCATGCACCTTATTATAATGCTTTGAAAGAAAAATATGAGTTAGAAATTAGGCTTGGAAAACATGGGTGCGCTTTTGTGCGAAACAACTTACCTAAGAAGTTAGACGATCCGGGCTATTCACTCTTCCGTGTAGGCTTGGAACTTCCAAACCACTCGGCGCCTAGCCGACTTAGGTCATGCATCAATCTTGTTCATTGTCCCTCCATGAAGCTGATGAGTATGCAAATACTCATCATTTTGTACCTTTTAGATCGCCAAAACATCCAAAACACCCGTCAAAAGCATCAAAATGATAAAAATATCACAAATAAGTGTTTTATGTGTTTCAAATGCAAAATACCAAAAGCGTGAAAACGATCAAGTTTGCATAATTGGCGCTTTAGTCCCCAAGTTTCAAAAGTTGTCAAAACTAGTCCTCGTAAATCAAAATAAAGCAAAATATCATTTAAGGTCCATGGGATTCAAAAGTTGTCAAAACAAACCCTTCAAAGTTTAAAATTACAAAATGACAACTTTAGTCCCTAAAGTTTAAAATTGTCAAAAATAGTCCTTGGTGAATTTAAAAGTGAAAATAATCAAAAGTAAACCTTGTACTATTCATATATGGCATAATTGGTCCTTGTGTTAACTTTGGAAAAGTTACAATTTCATCCTCAAGAATCGAAAATTACAAAATGGTCCTTGTGTTAATAAGCTACAAACCAAACGGACCTTTTTATTATTAACATACCCAAACCCAATACCAACCGGCCCAATGCAAACCCAAGCCCAATCCCTTGAACCCCCATGATTTGAACCCCAAAATCTTTTGACCCCGCCATATACCCATTTTGAACCCCACCTTATTAATAAAACGGGTCAAACAAAAAGTCAAACCCCACCTCATCGCTCATCTCTCTCACAAAACCCGCCAAACCGAAACCACCATGGTTTCCACCACTTGCTCCTACCACCTTTCCACCACCTTTCCAATTGCTTAACCACTCCCTTCCACACTCCACAAACATCCCAAAGTTCTTTAATTGTTAAAACCGCTCAAAGAAATTTTGGCGCCAAAATGCCAAATGGATGATTATGATGAATTTGAAGGATCCAATGGTTGAAATGAAGTGGAAACATCTCGAGATGTCGACAAAGCTCAAAAGATCTTTATAAAGAAGAAAAGAAGCAATGTGAAGAGATATCTAGTGTAATTTTAGTTAATGTAATGTCGAATTAGTTAATTTTCAATTTCCAAGTAAAATTTTAAGCTTTCAAGTCTTGTTTAAGTTATTTCGGTGTAATATAAATCTTTTCAATCATCAATTTCAAGTTTCAGTTTCAATTTCGCTTATGCAAATTTTCAAGCTTAAATTCTCATATTAGCTTAATGTTGTTATTAGTTGTTGTTATGGACTCATAAGCTCATATAAGCTCCTTATAAAGCTTTTAAAAGCTTTTAGTAACTTTAAAACTCAGTTTAGAGTTAAAATTCAAAAATACAAAAAAAATACTAAAAAATAGTTAGAAAATCAAAAATCAATGGAGAAGATGATCAGAAAGTCAAGCGGGGTAAATTTTGGATTGCCTTGGGTTTAGAAGCTTCTTGGGAAGCTATAGGAAGTGTTCTCAGTTCTTGGTTCTCAGTTGTGAGCTTGGAAGCAATTTGTAAGCTTATTTCTTAATTTTGGCCATTTACTGTAGAAGTGCTTATCTCTGCTTATCTCTGTGTTTTTATGCTTCTTTGGTGTTGTTAAGTAAAATTATTGCTTAAAATAGACCGCTTGTTCATTAGTTTTCTTAGTTGCTTAAATTTCATTTTTCACTTTTAATATTGCATAATAGTAATTCATAGGTCTTTGTTGTTATTGTTGGTGTTTATGTGCTTAAATCGACTTTTTATATCATTAAATGTTCTTATGAATCGGTTGCATGGTCTTAATCATGAAACCTTTGAAAATCACAAAATCATTTTTTAAAGGGTTGTTTGGATTTGCTTTGTTATCTGTGTTAGAGGTTGTTTGTGTTGTTGCTTGTTGTTGTTTTATGTCACATTAGTACAACTAATAACTCAAGCTTAAACAATAAAAACCGTCCTTGTTTGATAAAAAGTCAAAATCTCCTTGAATCTTCATCTTTAGTTCCTAACTGTTAGGATTTATAGTGTAAAATTCATCACAGTTGCTTATAACTTGGTAATCTAGCTTAATTTCATCTTAAAATAGCTTATTATAACATAATCAATAAGTAGATTTGATCCAAAGTTCATATAAGTCAACTTGTTAGTTTAACTTAAAAGTCAAATTTTCACTTTAGTCGTTTTTGAATAAAATAGATAATTTTCTATAGGATTTAATATTAGGTTTCATGACTTATGCTTTTAGGTTTATAATATTTAGTTGCTCATCTTTATCATAGTAATTTTTATAATTTTTAGTTAGCTTGTTAAACTGCTTATTTCTTAGCTTCTTTTAAGCACTTTTCAAAACCTCCCTGTGCAAAGGAGTTGTTGTATCTATTTCACAAGCTTGTTTCTTGTTATTAGTGAGACCTAGCTTGTGACCCTTAGCTTTTGGAAAGCCCATCTAGCCATCTCTTTAGTTCCAAGTGCTTATTTTTAACTTTCTAGCTTATTTGGTAGGGCTGCTACTAGCTTTTAAGTTGTCCCATTTCTCGTGTACACCGACTAAACACTCGGTGTTTACAAGCTTTTCATAAGCTCACATAAGCTTATTAGTGGGCCCCACAGTGTGATTCTTGGACTTTTGGAAAGCTCACCAACCCATCTTGCTACCCAGGCCTTATTTTGAGCTTTTCAGCTTTGCCTAGCTTAAATTGCCTACAAAATTGCTTGCAGCCTGTTTGGTTGATAGGTTTAGTATAGTGCTTATTAGCTTATTTTAAGCTTATCGGTGTGTTTCTTTGTGCCTTTTAGCTTAATTTAAGTACCTTTAGCTTATTTTCATCTTATTTCACTTTTGTTTCTTTTGTTTAGCTTATTTGGCCACTTATTTGAGCTTAAAATCAAAATAAGCCAAAAGCTTAAACTGTTAAGCTCTTAAGCTTCAAACCGCTTATTTTCAAGTTCTAAAATTTTGTCTTTATTAAAGTTGCTTATTTTCAGTAGTTAAATAGTTTTAAAAATAAAAATCACAAAACATCAATTTTAAAAATAGTGATAGCATTTATTTAATATAATTTAGCTTTTTAATTTTCTTTTCACTTATTATTAAGCACTTATCTGTTTTATATTTTTCTTAAGTTTCATCATATTAAAGTATTTTTAGGAATTTTCTCAGATTTTTCCTTTGTCATCTAGTATTTTTAATAATTAATAATAGTTTAATTAATAATTAATTAATATTAAAGTATTAAATAGTAAAAATAATTTTTATTAAGTAAAACCATGTTTTATATTTTTCCTAGCTTTGTTAACTTAATTAGAACCTATAAAAATTAATCTTATAATTTTCCCTTTTTATTTTCTAATTTTAATCCTTTAATTAGTTTAATTAGATTTAAATTATTAATTAAGTTTTTAATTTATAAAACCTTTGCTAAAAGACAAAAATATTTGTTTTAATTTTATAAATCTTTTAAGTTGTTCTAGATTTTAGAAAATAAATTTGTAATTTTCTTAGTTAGTTTTGTATTATAAATCTTTTTAGATTAATTAAACTAAATTTTAAATAAGTTTAAAATAGTTTTAATTAATTAATTAATATTAAATTAATATAATATTAGTAAAATATTTTCTTTTTAGATTTTAATTTTCTTTAAGTTTAAAAAGTTTTAAAATTTTCATTTTATACCCTTTAGTTTTAAACTTGTCATTTTAAGTCCTCGTAGTTTTTAAATTTACATTTTATACTTACTATACACGTTGTTTAATCGATTGTTGTGCTTTATAGTTCGTATCCAAATACAATTCCAAACAATCAAGAGTGTAATTATCAACCAAAATCCTTACGATCATTATCCTTAGTGATCATTCTACGTCCGAACGCTTTCAAACACCATTCAACCTCCGTGGACTTAACGACCGGGAATCCACTAAATTCCAAGGAAATTGTATTGAGTCCATAATAGTTGACTTTTGTTGACTAAAACCTTTGGTCAATATTTCTTGACTGCTTTGGAAGCGATCAAAATTTTAGCGCCACGGGGGAGGCTTTAGCGTGTTTTAAACATTTTCGCACCCATACTTGCACATATACCACCTTTGTAAACAGCTTTTTGTAAAGTTATCAAAATCAAAAGTTCATTAACACTTTTCCTAAAGTGTTAACAACACCAAAAAAAATATAAAACAACAAAACAATCGTAACGCTTTCTATCTTGTATTTTCTTTAAGGTGATTCTTAAAGAGGTACGATTTGGTTAAACGAGACGATACCAAAAATATTGTCCAAAAGTATTTAAACCCTTAGCACAAATCCATACCTACGCCTTTTTAGTGGTACTTAATAAATACATAAAATCAACCACCGCAAACCAAGGCGTAACACCTACCAACCTGGGTGTGAACATTAATAAGTTCCCAATCTTAAAGATCAAAACTTACCTTTGTGTCCTTGTGATTTGGTGTACCTTTTTCAAAGAAGCCATTTCATTTGTGATTATTGGTTTAAGTTCACTTGTCGCTTTGCCTCGCATTTGTTTTTGAAAACCGATTTTATACTTAGTGCATGCGCTGCTCTTCCACTCCACAAGTCCACTTTCGAGCTTGTAAGTATTCCACGAACGTGAGGGACGTTCGCTCCTTCACCGTGATCGAGGAACGCCTAGCACCACCACCCCCGTCAGTAATGGCGTAAGATAAGCCGATGAATGAGCTTCTCCAAGCACCCATCGAGGGTTACGGAGATGCCATTGTTGTCCCAAACCATCGTGGGTCGATACCTTCGAGCTCAAAACCGGTTGCTTAATCTTGTAACCCAAAGCCAATTTTATGGTTTTGAGCGGACGACCCTCATGCACATATTCGATGGTTCAACAAGATTGCATCGACCATCAAATACAAGAATGTCCCACATGAAGCAATTAAGCTTCTTCTGCTCCCATTCTCTCTAGGACAAGCCCGGAATTGGCTTGAGAAACAACCCCTCGCTCCATTGAGACATGGGAGGATTTAGTCACTAAGTTTGTTAACGAATTCTATCCTCCATCCCGAACTACAAGTCTTAAGAATGAGATAATGAAATTCACTCAAAGATTTGATGAATCATTCGGTGAGGCATGGGATCGTTACAAAGAGTTGCTCAAAGTGTCCGCATCATGGTTTTACCGAGTTAATGCAAATGGATACTTTCTACAATGGTCTGAACCAAACTAACCAAGACTCTTTAAATGCCTCCGCGGAGGTAATTTCTGAGCAAGACCACAAAAGAAGCCTTGCAAATCATAGAAAACAAGTCCCGTGTCCGCCTTTCCGAACAAAGACATATCGGTCTCGCCTAATGCGGACCTTCTACTTCATCTCACGTGAGTACATCTAGCACCGATGCTAAGATTGACAAACTCACGGATGTTATTCGAGCTTTGGTTCTTGCTAACCAAAGAAAGTCACTTTCACACGCACACCATCACATGGTGAAGTGAAGAAAGTCGAGGTCTGTGTTACTTGTGGTGGCCCTCATGCATACTACAACCAGATCGCCACCGATGGTAGTCCGTTTGAAGCCAATGCTATAGCCGGTACTTCACATCGTGGAGGTAATCAATACCGTCCTCAAAATGAACCAAACTACCGTGCTAATACTTATCGTGGACCACCCGGTTTTAACCGAATCATAACATGCAAAACCGAATCGAACCAACCTAGAATGAACCAAGGTTATCAAAACCAAGGTAATTTCTATCCCGGACCAAATCAAGGTTTCCAACATCAAGGAAACTTTAATCAAAACAATTTCAATCGAGGGAATCAATTTCATGGGAATATGAATCCTAACCAAGGAAATTTTCAAAATCAAGGCCCTAATCCGAACAATAGAGGCCGAATTTTCCTAATCAAACTCAAGCCATTGTTCCAACTGGACCATCATCCGATGAGTTATTGAAGCAATTCATGAAATCCCAAGATGAAATGAACAGTTGTTGGTTAGCCGATTTGATTAAGAAGTCTTTAAATGATCAACCCTCGGGCTCGAAAACTTCCGAGCAACACGATCGCTAACCCGAGGGGCGATGCAAAGGCGATCACAACCGAAGTGGTGTATCATACGATGGACCCGCTATTCCTACTACCTCTTCTTCTTCTCTCCCAAGGTAGTGGAAAGTGAACCCGAGGCGACAAAGGACAAGGAACTTCCTACTAATAACGGAGGTACCAACGATGTCCATCCTCAAGTTGTCCCGAAACCCAAATCCAATCCAGAGTTGTTTTGAACCTCCAAGAGCTCCGTTGAAAACCCCAAATCCAAATCTTCTATTCCTTACCCATCACGTTTGAATGAGCAAAGCTCCGCGAAAAAGCTACCATCAAATGGACAAATTTTTCAAATTTTCCAAGAACTACATTTTGACATAAGCTTTATGGATGCTATCATGCCGATGCCCAAGTTTGCATCAACTCTCAAACACATGTTAAGCAACAAGGAAAACTGCTTGAAATGGCTAAAACTCTTCGAACGAGAACCGCCAAGCTTCATAAAGAAGCTTCCCGAGAAGCTTGGAGATCCCGGAAAATTTCTCTTACCTTGTGTATTTCCGTGAATGGTTGAATGCTTTGCCTTAGCCGATCTTGGTGCAAGCATTAACCCGATGCCTCATTCAAGATGGAAGAAACTTTCTTCCGGACCTTACTCCTACATGCATGACTCTCGAGCTTGCAGATCGTACAATATCCCGTCCACTTGGCATTGCCGAGGATGTATTCGTGAAAGTAGGAAAGTTCCATTTTCCAGCTGACTTTGTGGTTGTTGACTTCGATGCCGATCATCGGGTTCCTCTCATTGTTGGACGAGGATTCCTGAGAACGGGCCGTGCTCTCATTGATGTATTTGAGCAAGAAATCACATTACGTGTGGGTAATGAAGCCGTTACCTTTAACCTTGATCAAACTTCGAGGTACTCCGCAAACTATGATTCTGAGTCGGTTAACCGAATAGATATCATTGATGTTGCTTCTGAAGAGTACTCTCAAAGTTCTTGGTTATGTTCATAATTCTTCGAGTGATAATCTCACTCATTCATCTCAACCCATCATTGCCAATTCTACTCCTTCTCTCACTCCGTTTGAGGAAAGTGACTTCATCTTGGAAGAGATTGAAGCATACTTGTCTAGTGATTCGGTTTCATGGGAAATTGATCACGCCCATCGACATGACATCGAGGAGATATTCTTCTCATCGAGAAGATGCTCAATGATGATCCTTCATCAATCCCTCCTCAAGAACTTCATAAAGAGGAAATCAAAACCATTGAAAATCTAATGATCCTCCCAAGTCGAACTTAAGGACTTACCACCTCATCTCGAGTATGCATTTCTTGAGGGTGATGATAAATTACCCGTCATTATTGCTCGAGATTTGAGTAAAGATGAAAAGATCGCTCGATAAAGGTCTTGAAGTCACACAAGCAAGCAATTGCTTGGAAACTCTCCGACATTAAGGGTATCAACCCCGAGTTTTGTACTCACAAAATCTTGATGGAGGATGACTTCAAACCAGCAGATCCAACATCGAAGAAGGGTGAATCCTAAGATTCATGAGGTTATCAAACAGAGGTTCTCAAACTTCTTGATGCGGGATTAATTTACCCGATCTCGATAGTCCTTGGGTTAGCCCAATTCATTGTGTTCCTAAAAGGGTGGCATAATCGTTGTCACAAATGAAGAAAACGAGTTAATTCCAACTCGGCCGGTAACGGATGGCGTGTTTGCATTGACTATCGTAAGTTGAATGACGCCACCCGAAAAGACCATTTTCCTCTACCCTTCATGGACCAAATGCTTGAGAGATTAGCAGGAAATGAATACTATTGTTTCCTTGATGGTTTCTCGGGTTATTTTCAGATCCCCATTGATCCACGGGATCAAGAAAAGACTACATTCACCGCCCATACGGAACTTTTGCCTACTGACGTATGCCTTTTGGCCTATGTAACGCTCCCGCACGCTCCAACGATGTATGATGGCAATTTTCCACGACATGATCGGGAAACAATGGAGGTGTTTATGGATGACTTCTCGGTCATTGGGGACTCGTTTCAAACATGTCTCTCCATTTAGATAAAATGCTAAACGGTGTGAAGACACCAATCTTTGTCTAAATTGGGAGAAGAGCCATTTTATGGTCAAAGAAGGCATAGTCCTTGGCCATAAGATTTCAAAAACGGATTGAGGTCGATAGAGCAAAAGTCGATGTTATTGCTAAATTGCCTCATCCTACTACCGTCAAAGGTATTAGGAGTTTTTAGGTCATGCCGGTTTTATCGCAGATTCATACAAGATTTTTCTAAAATCGCTCGCCTATGACCCATCTTCTTGAAAAGATGCTCCTTTTATCTTCTCACCGAGTGCATCAAGCTTTTGAAACATTAAAGAAAAAGCTTATCAAGCACCCATTCTCGTTGCCCCGATCGGGATTTACCCTTTGAGCTCATGTGCGATGCAAGTGATTTTGCTATCGGTGCGCCCTAGGGCAACGAGAACCAAGCATTTTCACCTATCCACTACGCGAGTAAGACTATGATCAAGCTCAAACCCATTACACCACCACGTAAAAAGAGCTACTAGCCGTGGTGTATGCGTTTGAGAAGTTTCGCCATACCTAATCTTGACCAAATGCGTGGTGTATACGGATCACTCGGCTCTCAAATATCTCTTTGCAAAACAAGATGCAAAGCCGAGATTGCTCCGTTGGGTTCTCCTCCGCAAGAATTTGATATCATTATACGTGATAAAAAGGAGCCGAGAACCTAGTCACGATCATCTGTCCCGATTAGAAAACCCACACCAAGATGTTTTCGAGAAAAGGAAATAAATGAAACATTTCCTCTCGAGACACTCAATGCGGTTACTTTTCGTGAAACTCTACTACCCCATGGTTTGTCGACTTCGCAAATTACCATGCGGGTAACTTCATAGTGAAAGGAATGTCGACCCAACGGAAGAACAAATTCTTCAAGGATGTTAAACATTACTCGGGACGACCCTACTTATTCAAAATCATGCGGATCAAGTCATCCGACGGTGTGTTTATGGACGTGAAGCTATGGACATTCTCAAAGCTTGCCATGCCGACCCACCGGGGCCATCATAGTCCAAATTACACCGCCAAAAGGTGTTTGATTCCGGTTTTATTGGCCCACTATTTACAAGGATGCCCACGATTTTGTCAAAACATGTGACGCTTGTCAACGCCACGGAAATATCTCTCAAAGAAATGAAATGCCGCAAAACGCCATTCAAGTGTGTGAGATTTTTGACATCCGGGGCATTGACTTTATGGGCCATTTCCATCATCTCGAGGAAACAAATACATACTTGTGGTCGTTGACTATTTGTCAAAATGGGTTGAAGCGAAAGCTTTACCCACCAATGATGCCCGAGTTGTTGTGAAATTCTTAAAATCTCTTTTGCTAGGTTTGGAACTCCACGAGCTATAATCGGTGATCGTGGTACGCATTTCGCAATGACCAATTTGATAGAGTCATGCAAAAGTATGGTGTAACCCACCGCTCTCTCATCGCATACCACCCCAAACAAGTGGGCAAGTGGAAGTTTCCAACCGAGGTATAAAAAGAATTCGAAAGGACAAGAGGCGAAAACCGTGCATCTTGGTCGGATAAACTAGATGACGACTGGGCCTTCCGTGCGACTTATAAAACACCCATCGGTGTACTCCATACAAGCTAGTGTACGGAAAGGCGTGTCATCCGCCGATTGAGCTTGAGCACAAAGCATACCGGGCCTTGAAACATGCCAACTTCGATATTCAGACGGTGGTGATCACGTAAAAGTTCAAATGAATGAATTAAATGAACTCCGTGATCAAGCATACGAGAACTCTTTGATCTACAAACAAAAGACAAAGAAGATTCATGACTCCAAAATCAAGAACCGCGTTTTCAACGTCGGTGATCGAGTCCTTCTTTTCAATTCAAGATTGAAGATTTTCTCAGAAAACTAAAATCCTACCGGTCCGGACCATTCACCATCACTAAAGTATTTCCTTATGGAACTATTGAGTTATCTCAACCCGATGGTCCAAATTTTAAAGTGAATGGTCATCGATTGAAACACTATTTTGGAGAGGACATTCCACCCATGGTTGTCCCGGATCTACAAACTTTCCCCATGAACCAATGAATGCGGGATCGAGTCAAGCTAGCGACTCGGTAATCAAAAAAGAGAGCACACCATATGGGTTTTCACCCATATTTCGATTTCTTTCTACTTTCTACCACCCTAGTGTGGGGAGTTGCCCATTGTTGTATATTCATTTTCAAAAAAAAAAAAAAAAATGTGTATATATCAAAAATAAAATAATGGCCGTAGTATTTCCCTTTTACGTTCTATGTTTCGCATAACAACGGTACTTTGAATATTGAGGGCAATATTCATTTCTAGTGTGGGGAATTCTCACGAATTTTATCATGTAATTATACCACCCAATTCCCCATTTTGGCCAAAATTTTTTTTGGAGTAAGTGTTTTGCACTTACTCACTTACTGATTATCGATCCGCCATGTCTAATAAACAAAAGGATTGGCTAATCCAGAGCAAACGGCTCTTGGTAAAGATATCTCAAATCCGTTGACGGCTTGCAATTTGCCCAAAATTGTATGGTGTTCACCACCATATCTTTAATTAGTGAAGAGTTGGCTAGCCCGCAAGTTTATGGCTTGTGGTAAAGGCGCTTGGAAAACCATAATTGGTAATCGACTCACCAAAGATATTTTATCTAAGAGTTGGCTAGTCCGTAGCAAACGGCTTCGTAAAGACAAATCAAAACCGTTGAAAGTCGGTGATTTGCTCAAAATCATTTGGTTATCATTGTACCAAGGTTCTTACTTGAACTCAAACAATTGGCTACTCCGAAGTAATGGCTTTTGGTAAAGAGATGAAATCCATTAAAGTTTCAAAAGATTGCTAGGGACTAGCAATATCTTAGTGTGGGGATTGATGAGTATGCAAATACTCATCATTTTGTACCTTTTAGATCGCCAAAACATCCAAAACACCACAAAGCATCAAAATGATAAAAATATCACAAATAAGTGTTTTATGTGTTTCAAATGCAAAATACCAAAAGCGGTGAAAACGATCAAGTTTGCATAATTGGCGCTTTAGTCCCCAAGTTTCAAAAGTTGTCAAAATTAGTCCTCGTAAATCAAAATAAAGCAAAATATCATTTAAGGTCCATGGGATTCAAAAGTTGTCAAAACAAACCCTTCAAAGTTTAAAATTACAAAATGACAACTTTAGTCCCTAAAGTTTAAAAATTGTCAAAATAGTCCTTGGTGAATTTAAAAGTGAAAATAATCAAAAGTAAACCTTGTACTATTCATATATGGCATAATTGGTCCTTGTGTTAACTTTGGAAAAGTTACAATTTCATCCCTCAAAATTCAAAATTACAAAATGGTCCTTGTGATAAACTACAAACCAAACGGACCCTTTTGTATTATTAACCCAAACCCAAACCAACCCCCCTTGAACCTTGACCCATGACCTTGAGCCAGTGAACCCCCATATTATTAAAAACCCCCAAACTGAACCCCACCTATTAACCCCACGGGTCAAACCCAGTCAAACCCACAAACTACTCATCTCTCACACAAAACCCGCCAAAACCACCACCACCTCCCACCACCTTTTCACCACCACCTTTCCACCTCCTTTCCAACTGCTTAACCACTCCCCTACACCTCCACAAACACCCAAAGTTCATTAATTGTTAAAACCTCGCTCAAAGAAATTTTGGCGCCAAAATGCCAAATGGACGATTATGATGAATTTGAAGGATCCAATGGTTGAAATGAAGTGGGAAAGTCTCGAGATGTCGACAAAGCTCAAAAGATCTTTATAAAGAAGAAAAGAAGCAATGTGAAGAGATATCTAGTGTAATTTTAGTTAATGTATGTCGAATTAGATTAATTTCAATTTCCAAAGGTATGTTTAAGCTTTCAAGTCTTGAATTAAGTTATTTCAATGTATTATAAATCTTTTTCAATCATCAATTTCAAGTTTCAGTTTCATTTTCGCTTTATGCAAATTTTCAAGCTTAAAATCTCATATTAGCTTAATGTTGTTATTAGTTGTTGTTATGGACTCATAAGCTCATATAAGCTCCTTATAAAGCTTTTAAAAGCTTTTAGTAACTTTAAAATCCAGTTTAGAGTTAAAACTCAAAAATACAAAAAATACTAAAAATAGTTAAAAATCAAAAATCAATGGAAAGATGATCACAATTTGAGCAGGTAATTTTGGATTGCCTTGGGTTTAGAAGCTTCTTGGGAAGCTATAGGAAGTGTTCTTGATCCTTGGTTCTCGGTTGTGAGCTTGGAAGCAATTTGTAAGCTTATTTCTTAATTTTGGCAATTCACTGTAGAAGTGCTTATCTTTGCTTATCTTTGTGTTTTATGCTTATTTGGTGTTGTTAAGTAAAATTATTGCTTAAAATAGATTTGCTTGTTCATTAATTTTCTTAGTTGCTTAGTTTTCATTTTTCACTTTTAATATTGCATAATAGTAATTTATAGGTCTTTGTTGTTATTGTTGGTGTTTATGTGCTTAAATCGCCTTTTATATCATTAAATGTTCTTATGAATCGGTTTGCATGGTCTTAATTATAAAATCCTTTGAAAATCACAAAATCAGTTTTTAAAGGGTTGTTTGGATTTGCTTTGTTAATCGTGTTAGAGGTTGTTTGTGTTGTTGCTTGTTGTTGTTTTATGTCACATTAGTCATCTAATAACTCATTGCAACAATAAAATCGCACCTTGTTTGATAAAAAGTCAAAATCTCCTTCAATCTCACTTTACTAGTTAATCTGTTAGGATTTATAGTGTAAAATTCATCACAGTTGTTTATAACTTGGTAATCTAGCTTAATTTCATCTTAACTTAGCTTATTATAACATAATCAATAAGTAGATTTGATCCAAAGTTCATAAAGTCAACTTTAGTGTTTAACTTAAAGTCAAATTTTCACTTAATCGTTTTGAATAAAATAGATAATTTTCTATAGGATTTAATATTAGAGTTTCATGTTTTATGCTTTTGGGTTATTAATATTTAGTTGCTCATCTTTATCATAGTAATTTTATAATTTTAGTTAGCTTATAAACCGCTTATTTCTTAGCTTCTTTTAAGCACTTTTCTAAAACCTCCCTGCATGCAAATGACGATTGAGTATCTGCTTATTTCACAAGCTTGTTTCTTGTTCATTAGAGGTCTAGCTTGTGTATTTTAGCTTTTGGAAAGCCCATCTAGCTGTCTCAAAGTTCCAAAGCTTATTTTTAACTTTCTAGCTTATTTGGTAGGGTCGCTACTAGCTTTTAAGTTGTCCCATTTCTCGTGTACACTCGAACACTCGGTGTTTACAAGCTTTTCACAAGCTCACATAAGCTTATTAGTGGGCCCCAGTGTGTGAGCTTGGCTTTTTGAAAAGCTCACCAGCCCTTCTTGCTATCCAGGCTTATTTTGAGCTTTTCAGCTTTTTTAATAGCTTAATCTGCCTACAAAATGACCGCAGCCTGTTTGGTTGATAGGTTTAGTAAAAGTGCTTATTAGCTTATTTTAAGCTTATCAAGTGTTTCTTTGTGCCTTTTAGCTTAATTTAAGTACCTTTAGCTTATTTTCATCTTATTTCACTTTTGTTTCTTTTTGTTTAGCTTATTTGGCCACTTATTTGAGCTTAAAATCAAAATAAGCCAAAAGCTTAAACTGTTAAGCTCATAAGCTCATTCTGAGCTTATTTTCAAGTTCCAAAATTTTTGTCTTTATTAAAGTTGCTTATTTTCAGTAGTTAAATAGTTTTAAAAATAAAAACACAAAACATCAACTTTAAAAATAGTGATAGCATTTATTTAATATAATTTAGCTTTTTAATTTTCTTTTCAGCTTATTATTAAGCACTTATCTGTTTTTATATTTTTCTTAAGTTTCTGTCATATTAAAGTATTTTTAGGAATTTTCTCAGATTTTTCCTTTGTCATCTAGTATTTTTAATAATTAATAATAGTTTAATTAATAATTAATTAATATTAAAGTATTAAATAGTAAAATTAATTTTTATTAAGTAAAACCATGTTTTTATATTTTTCCTAGCTTTGTTAACTTAATTAGAACCTATAAAAATTAATCTTATAATTTTCCCTTTTTATTTTCTAATTTTAATCCTTTAATTAGTTTAATTAGATTTAAATTATTAATTAAGTTTTAATTTATAAAACCTTTGCTAAAAGACAAAAATATTTGTTTTTAATTTTATAAATCTTTTAAGTTGTTCTAGATTTTAGAAAATAAATTTGTAATTTTCTTAGTTAGTTTTGTATTATAAATCTTTTAGATTAATTAAACTAAATTTTAAATAAGTTTAAAATAGTTTTAATTAATTAATTAATATTAAATTAATATAATATTAGTAAAATATTTTCTTTTAGATTTTAATTTTCTTTAAGTTTAAAAGTTTTAAAATTTTCATTTTATACCCTTTAGTTTTAAACTTGTCATTTTAAGTCCTGTAGTTTTTAAATTTACATTTTATACTTGCTATACACGTTTGTTTAATCGATTGTTGTGCTTTATAGTTCGTATCCAAATACAATTCCAAACAATCAGTAGTGTAATTATCAACCAAAATCCTTACAGATCATTATCCTTAGTGATCATTCTACGTCTGAACGTTTTCAAACACCATTCAACCTCCGTGGGACTTAACGACCCGGGAATCCACTAAATTCCAAGGGAAATTGTATTGAGTCCATAATAGTTGACTTTTGTTGACTAAAACCTTTGGTCAATATTTCTTGACTGTTTTGGAAGTGATCAGTAAACATCCATTCCACAAGCATTATATCCTAGTTTAAATCGAGTCTTATATATTATTACCGCCGATTTTACGCGAAGGTTTCGCTTGTTATCTTCAAGTGTGCAGTTTAATTTGTCGAAGAAGTTACACAAGATTGGAGGAGCTTTTCACGCAATAATTCTTCTTGGAAAGGATTTAACCATTACTTCACACACGGATCCTACCGAGCTAATCGGGGAGTATTAGTTTCTTTCGCTTTTGATTACCTTCTTTATCATAACTTTGATACTTTCGGGAACATTGGGGACAATGTTCGGTTTAAGTGGGGAGGAAAATAAAACGGAACTTTGAATCTATGCTTATCCTTGATTATTTGCTTTGTCCAATTGCACTTTTGTAATAAACCATGAGAAAATGTCGGTTAGGGTAATTTTGGCACCAAATTTAAAATTTTTCATGACATATAGGAGTGGGCCATTAGTCTTAACAAAAGCCTCTCACGGATAGGAAGTTGCATGACTAGCAAAAAAAAAAACCCTTTACCACCCAAATTCCACCCAAAATGCGAGGATCGCCTTAGATTAGTAGGAATTAAAAGCATTCATCTTTAATGCTTAGAGTGTGAACCGGTAGTATATTAGATTCTAGAACTTGTTTTGTGATGCATTCCGAGATCGCAAGTGAGACTACACTTGTGTAGTTAGGAATAACTAAATGATAAGAGGCATTAGGATAACCCTTGTTTGACACCCGTAATATAATTACTTCTTCCACATCGGTTGAGTAATTCCCCACACCCTTTGCGTTGTACTCATCTTTAGTACACGATACCCTAGTTAACCCTCGAGCCTATCCTTTTCGCGGTTCTCGTGATGTTTCGTTTTTCCGAATATCAATGAAGAGCATTGTTTACACCCCACCCCAAATATACACCCAAATCGCCTTAGCCTACCCCTTATGCACTCACTTTTAGTGAAAATGTTTGTTATCACCCTAAACCCTTAGTTCAATTATCCGTTTCTTGCATGAGTTGCTAAGTCGAGTCATATCCTTTGTATACGCTTTGGGACGATTGGGATTCATGGGAAAAGTTAAAGTTTATGAAATGACGGAAGGGAACGTTAAATTCAAATTCCCTTTGTTTGCGTAATAATGTACCCCAAGTGTTTTGATCTTTTCAATTCGGGTCAAATTAGTGTTAGAGTAATAAAACTCAAGTGTAGGGATGTGCCTATAAATCCCTATCATTTTGATGTTACCGTAGAGGATGGTAGAGTAAAAGTGTATGAAAAAAAAAAAAAAAAAAAAATAGAAAAGAGAAAAAGAAAAAAAAAAAAGAGTGAAAAAAAATAATAATTAGGGCTACCATCCTACATCTATCCTTTAAATTTATGTTTGTTTATTTCATACCTAGAGTTTTAGAGTGTCGAGTCTTGGCTTAGCAACGCCATTCTTCATATGCATTTAACATAAAGATTTTTGACTTGCCACCACTAAATAGCCTATCCCACCAAACCCTTGTTTCCCTACCGTAAGCCTAACATTATAACCCTTTAAAAGACCTCTTTGATAGTCTTTCCTAGGTGCTTACGCTAAAGCGATGGAGGTTTGATCTATTCTCAAGCCTATGGTAATCTGTGTACTAGGACCGGTTAATGAGTGTTTATCTTCCATTTCCTATTTGTTATATTTCATAAATACACCCGAGAGATGTGAGTATCCAAACACCCCATGTGAGGTGCTAGTATGTAATTCCGTGCTTGTTATGACTTTTATGGGCTTATATGTGTTGTGGACCGTTTTAAATCAATGCTTCATGACCCCTAACTTATAAATTAATTGGTTAAAAGCATATTTGCTTGAGGATAAGCAAATAACAAGTGTAGGGATATTTGATAAGGTTTTAAAGGTACCATTTGAGGGTCGTTTAAGCCCTTATTTGATCACTTTGTATCCGTTATTGCTTAATATCGCCTTTTCACTTTTAGGTCTCTTGAAGGCAAAATGCTAGAATGGCACTTATTTGGACGAAAAGACGCGAATATACTAAGAAAATGGCCAAAGTCGGAATCATGACACTCAAAGTCATTGAAAACAAAAGGCGACGGCGTCAGTGTTAATTGTGACGCCGTGAGGATTTTGTGACGATACATGAGCTAAAACCCTATTTTCAAGTGACGACGCCGGGCTTTAAAAGAGTAGGCCGTTGCTACCGACGGCCTAGATGCGACCCGCACGACGCCGGTCAAGAGGATGGCGTCACAGACATAAGGTGACGCCGTCGCAAGGTTAACGTGGCCAAGACGAAACCCTAATGACGGCGACATGACGACGCCACAAAACATAAGGTGACGCGTCGCATATGTAATATTATATATAGAATCCGAATTTTTCGCTTTAGGAGAGTCTTTTGGAGTAAAACCTAAACCGAACCAAGGGTGTCTTGTACAAGATTTTAGGTTCCAAACCCTATCTTACATCAAGATAAGTATTTACTTCATCAATTCAATTATGTCTTTGATTATTTGTGTGTATGCTTGCATGTTCTCCATGTCCGCTAATTTATTTGTGTGTTTGCTTAGGAATATGAAACTTAATTATTAAATATTGATTGGTTGTTTCTTATCTTAGTTGATTAATGATCTAGTAATGCGATAGGTCACTGTTGTGTACTTAATGCTTGATTCATCTTTGTGAACCTTAGAATATAATTACCCGAGTAGTTGTAAGCTAAACCATCCAAAGCGTGCCTTAGAGTAAGAGTTTATTATCCCTAGTGGGTTTTGTAGACGAGACCCTTTGGTAAGTTCAAAGAGTTGGGAGAAACGATACCCTACAACTTTATACACACAACGCAACTAAGAATAAGACGCGACAACTCAACCATCAATAGGAGATAATTAAGGAGTAGTAAAACCTAAGTAAACACATCTTTAAACTATCATACGAGCACACATTAATTAGACATAGACTACCACCACCTTAGTTTAGATAATTAGATAATAGTAGAGTAATCGGTAGAAATACCAACCCCCAAATCCAATACCCGAGATTCAGACTTTTCAATTTTCAAAAAACATAAAAAAGATAAAAAAATAATCTTCCTCAACCTTAACCTTAGCGTAGTAACTTCTCACTAGCATTCCTATTCCTCTAGAGAACGATATCAATACCCGTGGCTTACCCTAATACTACACTACAATGATTAGGTTCACTGCCTAGGGTGTTGAAAAACTTGCTCGACGAAAAGGAAGTTCCTTTGACCCCGAACGCGCTGCGTAAGCGTATCACTAAGTTAAAATATGAACATCATTTTTGTGACGCTTGTGATGTAGGAAAACAAGATCATTCGAGTCATAAAGCTAAAAACATGGTGTCCACAACTAGGTGTCTAGAATTACTACATATGGATTTATTTGGTCCATCCGCTATCCAAAGTTATGGAGGCAACTACTACACTTTGGTAATAGTGGATGACTACTCTAGGTATACATGGACAAAATTTTTAAAGAACAAAATGGAAACCTTTAACTATTTTGAAATATTAAGCAAAAAGATCCAAAGACAACTAGGAAGTCTTATAGTGTCTATTAGGACGGATCATGGTAGGGAATTCGATAATGAAGTGCAATTCAGAGCTTTTTGTGACGCTAATGGTATTACTCACAACTTCTCGGCTCCACGCACTCCACAATCGAATGGGGTAGTAGAAAGAAAGAATAGAACTCTACAAGAAATGAGTCGAACCATGCTTAATGAACAATCCATACCTCAAAAGTTTTGGTGTAATGTCGTTGATACTTCAATGTATATACTCAATCGAGTCTTAATTAGACCAATCTTAGGAAAAACTCCATATGAGTTACTTGAGGCAAAAAGCCTACGTTAAATCACTTTAGAGTCTTTGGTAGTAAATGTTTTATTCTTAACACTAAAGATTACCTTACAAAATTTGATCCTAAATCAACCAAGGTATCTTTTAGGTTACTCGCCAAATAGCAAAGTTTACGCATATTAAACAAAGAAACAATGAAGGTAGAAGAGTCATTAAATATAAAATTTGATGAAAGTCCACCCAAACCCTCTCCACCTCTTGTCGATGACGAGATTATAGAAAGTGAAGCTATAGTAATAAAGAAAAGATAAGTGAAGAAGAAGAACCTCTAAGTGATGAAATAATAAACATTAAAGAGTCCAAAGATCACCCGTAGATAAAGTCATAGGAAAACTAAACGAACAAACATTAAGATCTCAAGTTCAAAACCAAAGTAGCTTGTTTTGTTTCGCTTCAACCTTAGAACCTAAGAATACACAAGAAGCCATAAAAGATGAAAGTTGGGTAATGGCTATGCAAGAAGAACTAAATCAATTTGTTTCTAATGTTGTTTGGACACTTGTCCCTCCACCTAGTAATCAAACCATAATAGGAACCAAATGGGTTTATAAAACAAATTAGATGCAAACGGAATAGTGTCTAGGAACAAGGCTAGACTCGTTGCTCAAGGGTATAACCAACAAGAGGAATAGACTTTGATGAGACCTACGCCCGTGGCTAGATTAGAGTCTATAAGAATACTTCTTGCGTGATGCTTGTGCAAATGATCTAAAGCTTTATCAAATGGATGTCAAAACGCTTTTTAAATGGTTTCATAAATGAAGAAGTATATGTAGCTCAACCTCCGGCTTCATTGATTTTGAAAACCCAAACATGTGTATAAATTAAAGAAAGCCCTTTACGGTCTTAAACAAGCTCCAAAAGCTTGGTATGATAGACTCAAATCATTTCTAGTTAAATACAACTACACCATGGGGTTAGTTGACAACACACTTTTACTAAGAAAAGAGAGTCACATATAATCATAGTACAAATATATGTAGATGATATTATATTCGGATCCACTTGTCAAGACATGTGTGATGATTTTTCTAAAATCATGCATGACGAGTTCGAGATGAGTATGATGGGAGAACTTAGTTTCTTTCTTGGTCTACAATAAAACAAGTAGAAGATGGTATCTTCTTCAATCAATCTAAATACATCAAGGAGATGTTAAAGAAATTGCCCTAGAAGAGTCAAAACCAACTAGGACTCCAATGTCATCCGACACCAAACTCACAAAAATGAAGACGAAGAATCCGAGATAATACTAAATATCGTGGCATGATAGGTAGCCTTTCACCTCACGGCAAGTAGGCCGGATATCATGTTTAGTGTTTGCTTATGTGCTAGGTTTCAAGAAGACCCTAAAAATCACACCTATAAGCCGTAAAAGGATATTTAGATATATTATGGTACAATACAATTAGGATTATGGTATCCTAAGGGCACGGGAGTAGAAACAATTGCATATGCGATTCGACCATCCGTGTGATTACGTTGATAGAAAAAGTACAAGTGGGTACGTACTTTTATGGGATGTTGTTTAACATCTTGGTTTTCTAAGAAACAAACGACACTTGCAATTTCAACAACCGCCGAGTACATCTCCACGGCAAAGCATGCCAACAAGCACTATGGATGAAACAAGCGTTAGTAGACTACGACATTCATCTAAGCGACATAGCCATCCTATGTGACAACAAAGGTGCCATCGACTTAAGCAAGAATCCGGGATTGCATTCTCAAGACAAAACATATAGAGATTCGTCACCACTTCTTAAGAGACAATATTCAAAAGGAGAACATTTCTATTGAGAAGGTAGCATCCGAAGACAACATAGCCGATGTTCTCACCAAACCGTTGAAACGGGAACAATTCAACCTACTTGCCTTGGTCTTGGTCTAATGGAACAAACGTCAGAACTTATTTGACTCTACAAGGTATGTAAACACTAGCCTTCTTCTTTCCGAGTCTAGGATCTCTATTTCACGCACAACTCACAAACAATACGGAATTTTCAAAACCCAAGATAAGTTTTTCCACTTATAGTTTTCTTATTTTTATACACACATTTTCAAAGAAAACCTACTTTCACAACGCTTTCTAAAAGGATGATACCTTCCCGATCAATTTCACAAAAGCAATTTCTCACGCCTAGGAAAAATCACTTTTCATCATTAATACAAAGTAAAACCCGCTTTCATTGCATCTCATGTCTTTTGAATGCTAAAGGGACACATAACTAATATGTGTTTTGGGTACATTCATTTAAGCAACAATGAATTAGGAGCATTGATAACACTAAATTACGTACTTATGTACTAAATATGTGTTTTCGGGTTATCTCAATAGATGTATTTCTACTTTTAGTTTATTTTCCTTTTCTTTTAGGAGTCGAGATAACCATAACTCCAAATAGTTTGCATATAGGCACAATAGGCAAAATGTTTCCAAAGGAAAATTTTGTGTCGCTCGATCACTGCACCCACGGATCCCAAATTCATGCTAGACGGATCCTCAAGGAAGGATCCGTGGGATCCGTGAAATGTGTTGTTTTCAACTTCTATTTTTTCACTTTGGATGAAAAATCCACATTTGTTTCATTTTGGGAGTATGCTCTTTAATGCTTGTGTTCTCATGATCACATGCTTTGAATTCATATCTAATCATTAGATTTTAATCCACATTTTGGGTCAAGCATTCATTACAATGCTTTGTCTTTCTATATAGAACTCCCAAAATGCTTGCATACTCCATCTCCTTCTCACAAACACACTTCATCATGTCATCCAAAACCCTTTAGAGAATCATCTAGTACAAACAATCATGATATCCAAACATTTGTACTTCCACCATCCAAAATACCACAATCAAATGCTAGGATATCCGCACGGATTAGTATCCGATCTTGTTGTTTAGCAAAACCAACCTCCAATGGTTCATCCTCAACAAATAACTCACCACAAGATGCTTCCATTATAGCACCTCCTCATCACCAACAAGTACATCAACTTCATCACCACCTAAAGTCACTCTTTGGAACTCCTTAAGACTCCAACAAGATCTAAACAACCTAAACAAAAAGAAATAGTCTTTTCAACACCACCCACATCACCAAATACTATTTTTCAAGATCTTGAAACATCACCACCATTAGCTCCCATCACATTACAAGAACATCTAGGTTCTTTCCCACCACCATTTACAAACATTCGGATATTGATCCATATTTTCCTATTTTTCCACCACAACTTCGTGATAACTCAAATCAAAACAACCCGAAAACTTCCGCACTCATTACCCACATCATTTACATTGTGAACATTGCCAATCCACTAGGGAAATTGCAATAGAAGTTAGGGAAGAAATGCGTTTCATACTCAACCTCATCCTTGATCGCATCAATACCATCACTCATCAAAACCTCCATCCATAACCTTATGCAAGCATGGAAGGAATCACTACTACTATTTTCTATTTTTAGCATTTTTTTGTCATTTTTCAAGAACAAGTCTTGTTCTTATTTTTACATGCTTGTAAGTGGCTTAAATACCACTACAATTTGTTGTTTTATTACAAGGCTTTGTTTACATACCTTGGCTCCCAATCTTGATTCTCGACAATCACAAGATTATTTAAGCATGTTACTAACCTTTCTTTTGTAGGATTTTATTTTTCTTCACTTGACGCCCAAACAAGGGGAGCTACCGTCAAGGGGAGTTAGTAATATGGGACTAATTTTTCCACACTTTTATGTTTATTTCTTCCAAGGGTTAACTTTTGTTTCGACAAAAGGGGAGAAGAAGTAAAACTTAGGGTCTTTCAAAACTTGCATCTATTCTTAAGTTTTACTCATCATAACATTATGTTTTGTCATCAACAAATGGGGAGATTGTTAATACAAATAAACCGTAAAAACGCTTATTAATATTTTGCAATCTTTTTGTGTTTTGTTGATAATAAATATAATGTTATCTTAAGTTTAATTATAAGGATACATGTTATTTTTGTAAAGCATTTACATATAGCCATTTAAATACAAAATGTAGTAATTAAGCTTTTGTTGTAATAGTTTAATAGGATGGTAAAACCATAACCCATGGATCTTAACCCATACCCAAGAAGACTAGATACAATGTATACTTAGATACATTGAATCTAAAGAAAACCCATGGACGAACCCATAACCCATGACCCATAACCAAAAACCCATAAGAAGAGGAGCGCCCACGGATCCCTAGGTTTTCACTAGACGGATCCCAGTGGAAGGGATCCGTGGATCCGGGAACAATGAGGAATTTTGCCTATAAATAGAGAGCCATTTCTTCATTCTAACTCACCCTCTTCTTACTAAATCTCTCATACACTCTCATTCTCTTCTAACATATAGATCACTTGATCTAGAGAGTTGTTCTTCTTTCTTTCTATTTGTGATCCTCATATAGGTCCTTCTAAGGCGACATCACGAGCATTCTACAAGTCATCCAAGTGGGGTCCTTGATTG
This sequence comes from Chrysanthemum lavandulifolium, assembly GCA_022545495.1. Classification (NCBI taxonomy): domain Eukaryota; kingdom Viridiplantae; phylum Streptophyta; class Magnoliopsida; order Asterales; family Asteraceae; genus Chrysanthemum; species Chrysanthemum lavandulifolium. The sequence goes on from CM040245.1 coordinate 45,617,227, forward strand.
ATTTGTCACTCCGCAAGATTTCAGAGCGAATATCTTGTATTTGATATTTCACATATTTGTTGTGTAATAGTTGTGTTGGTTTGGTCCACCGTACTACGGACTCGGTATCTAGCTTTGTACCGGAAAAAGTGTAAGCAACATTGTGAAGGCCTCCGCCAAGTGAAGGAGTTTGTTGACATAGTGCTTGAACTCGAGTAGGTGACTCGGGAGTGGAGTAGGGCAAGGAAGGTGTCCTTGTAGCCGAACCACTATAAATCGGTTGTGTCTTTTCTATCCCTTAACTTTATTTATTTGCTTGCATTATCTTTAGATCTATACGTTCTCAACATCCATAAGATTTCACATTAAATCGAATCTAAAGTTTTTGAAATCAACTTAAAATCGGCAAAACTATTCAACCCCCCCCCTTCTAGTTTTCCACATTGTACACACACATACTGAGAACATAATATCTGGCCTAGATGCAGTGAGATACATCAAAGATCCAATCATGGACCTGTACAACTTCAAATCAACTTTGGGACTTCCATCATCTGGTAGCAGTGGTTTCTGAGTTTCCATTGGTGTACTAGCACTCTTCACATCTTGAAACCTAAACTTCTTCAAAACATCTGCTACATACTTATCTTGAATAATGAAGATACCATCACTCCTCTGTTGAACTCAGAGTCCCAAAAGAAAGTGAGTTCTCCCATAGAACTCATTTGAAACTTATCATGCATAAGTTTCTCAAATTCGCAATGTATAGCTCCTTATTAGTTGAGCCAAAGATGATGTCATCTACATAGACCGTACTCAATAAAATATCATCTTTGTGCTTCCTAATGAACAAAGTTTTATCAATCAACCTCTTAAATCCATTGTCCATCAAATAAGTAGACAGCATTCATACCATGCCCTAGGAGCTTGATGCAACCCATACATAGCCTTCCTCACCTCAGAACCTTGTTAGGATGATTAGATCTTCAAAATAGGAGGTTGACAAACATAAACCTCGCCATCAATTATGCCATACAAAAATGCACTTTTAACATCCATCTGATACACAACAAAATTCTTGAATGAAGCATAAGCCAAAAATAATCTAATAGCCTCAATTCTTGCAACTGGAGAAAATACTTCATCATAATCCAAGCCTTTAGTTTATGTGTATCCTTGAGCAACCAACCTTGATTTGTTCCTTACCACTATTACTCTTTCATCCCTCTTGTTTCTGAATACCCATTTTGTCCCAATTTCCCTCTTACCATTAGAAAGATCAACCAATGTCCAAACCTCTTGAAGTTTGAACTGAAGAAGCTCCTCTTGCATAGATTCCACCCATTCTTCTTCTGATAAAGCTTTTTCCACTCTTTTGGGTTCTTTTTTAGACAGAAAACAAGCAAACATGAAATTTTGCAGATCTTTATGACTATTTCTTTTGTGAAGTGATCTTGCAAAGAAACCTTGCTCAGGAAAGGGTGCAGTGTTATTAACCTTGCTTCTTGTTTGAACTGGAGTATTCAAATTTCCAAGTATTTGATCCTTGGGATGAATCTTGTGAATCCTTGTGGTAGTTATTGGACTTTCATGAATGACTGCTTTCCAAGTTAGTAAGATCGAGATTGAAGAAATCATCCATGTCTTCATCATCGAGGAGCATCAATTTCTATCAAAGGGGGATGGTAGGATCATATGGATACTCCTCTTCACCAAATAATTGCTTTGTTGTTGGTCCAAAGAAAGTACTATCACCAGTACTTGCAGCCGCTATTTCACTTGAACTGGCAGGGGTAGAAGATGGCTTAGCAGTGCTTTTGATTGGCTCAGCAGTGCTTTCAGAATGCCTTTTCTTTCTTTCAATTTCTTTTACCAACACTAAGTCATCTTTCAATAACTCATCCTTATCTTGATGATGATCAACTTTGCTTCCAAGATTCAATGCATCATCATCACGGACCTTGCTCATCAATGATGGGTGAGATGTAACCAGCCTTTCCACTTTTCAACCAAATAGAACTCCTTTGGAGAATCGCCTTCCTTAGAAGTTGTTTCGATCAACATTCTTTGTGTACCGCATTATCATTAGTGGAAGTTCTTGCAATGATAGGCTCATAATTCATAGATTTGGTTAGCATATCAATGTTAAACAGCCAGTTTGGTCCCTTGGTCTCAACACTAGGAGTCTTTTCACTAAATTGAGCATGAAGGTTCTCTTCAACTATTCTGGTCCTCCTATTGTACACTCTAAAGGCTTTACTCTTAGTAGAATAGCCTAAAAAGTAACCATCATCAGCTTTTTCTTGAAACTTGCCTAGGTAGTCTATGGTATTCAAGATAGTAACATGACACCCAAAAGGTTTTAGGAATGCAATCATTGGCTTCCTATTATGTAATAGCTCATAGGATGTTTTGTTATGAGGCTTCACTACCTTACTTCTATTCGCAGACATAACATGCAAGGCTCACAAACTTCAAATTTCAAAAGGTAGTTGGTAATTTAGACTCGACAACATTGTCCTAGCAACCTCAATTAGTGTCCTATTTTTCTTTTCACCACACCATTCTCTTGTGGTGTTCTAGCAACACTAAACCTGCCTTTCTATACCTTTAACTACACAAACCGATTCATCACATCATTCTTAAACTCGGCCCATTATCACATCCGACACCTTGACCTTATGATTTACTAGATTTTCTATCTTAGTAATGAAACTCTTAAGAATCTCACTAGTCTCACTTTTAGCGCCCAAAAGTATACCCAAGAAAATCTACTATAATCATCGGTGATAACTTGGCAATACCGCTTATGGTTCAAACTTTAACAAAGGTAGGTCCAAATAAGTCCATATGAAGCATAAACATTGGTTGTGTGATGGTGTTACAGCTTTGGTCTTGCAAGAAGCTCTATGTTGTTTTCCTTTTGACAAGCCGCACATAGTTCCTTACACTCAAACACCTTAGAAGGTAACCCTCTCACTAAGTTGCCTTTACCGCTTTATTGATTGTTTTGAAATTTAGGTGACCTAGCCTTCTATGCCATAACTTAGACTCATCAATCAAGCCTTAGCAAACAAACAAGTTAAGGACCTATTGGAAGAACAACTTTAAGATCAAAACAATATATGTTTTCCTTCCTAGGTACCCTAAGTCGTATATACTTCTCATCGTGCATCTTAAAATCGTGTGATAACACCACACACCGCTTTCACCAAAAGTACCCGCTTTTTCTTATCACACATTTGAGAAACACCAATAAATTATACTTAAGTCCCCTGTACTGGATAGACCTTTTCAAAGTCTAACTTCCCTGCTCGATTGTGCCTCGCCAATTATCTTTCCTCCCTTTGGATCATTACCAAATGCCACATATCCTCCATCAAAAGCTTCAAAATCTTCTAGGTTGCTCCCATCCCAAGTCATGTGCCCTGAGCAACCACTATCAAAAACTCCTTTATCTTTTAGCTCATCTTGTAGATTGCCCCGCATATGAGATTAAACAAATTAGTTCTTTTGACCCAAGCCAATATCGACTTGGGTCCGACCTGCATCAACATAATCAAATTTATTTAGGTCCATTGATGCACGCTGACATGATGTAAAACCTTGGTCTTAGGCTTCCATTGCCAACTAGTCGAGGCCTTAATAAAGATAAAATGGTTTCAACCACCGTGTCGCTTATCACCTTTGGAATTTTTAAAACATCTTTTGTATCAATGGTGATATTTTGCTTAGCAGTGGTTTGATTTTGCTTAGCCGTGTTTACATTTTGCTTAGCAGTGGTTGGAACCCATTTGTGTGAAGCAGTGACTATTGATTTTGTATTCCCATTCCTCATCAACAATGCTCTAGGAATCATGTTTCTGTTAGGATGAGAGTTTGTTTTCTTTGTAAAATTTTGATGATTTACTCTCCTCCAAAGGATTCCAAACTTGTGGTCTGCTTTTATAACAGCCTCTGTAAGTGCTCAAAACTACCACACACAAAAAGCCTTTTAACACATTGAAACTCATCTCCTAACTGCTTGAAATTAGTCCATTGAAGTTTCTTTGGTTTCCCCTAGGTATGTATCTTTCATCTGTTCTCTAGGTACTTCCTTGTACTCTACTACTTTCTTAGCAATTTGAGCTCCAAATCTAGGTACAAGGTTGGCTTGTTCGTAATCAATTTTCTTAACTTTCTATCTCTTCATGCTTAGTTGATTCAGATCTATCTTCCTCAAAATCGATTCCCAATCTTCAATCGTGGGAGCATCGATGACTTATCGAACGATCTTAGGTGATTCAATCTTGTTAGTCTCACCCATGTGTTTATTGAAACTAAATTCACCGCTAAATGAGAGCTCTTTTGTAGGTGGTGCATGTTTCATAAGAGATGGTGGTGGCATATCATTGTACCCAAGGCCGCACCTCCTTGAACAATTTTGACCTATTGGTTTATTTACTAGATCAAGCATACCGTGTTTTAGCAACCCTAACAACATGTTTTTCTTTTTCTTTAGGGCTTCTACTTTTACACTCTCCGCTTTTCTAGTTTCTCTTTAAGCATCTTAATCTCTATCCTTAAGATCAATTTCTCCACCTAGTATATTAATTTTATCAACATACTCAAACTCACATTTAATACAAGAATTAAGCTTTTCTTCAACACTTTCTAGACCAACTCTATAACCTAAGTTATCTAGAGACGTCTTTCTATTTCTTTCCTTAAACTCTCAAGATAGCCTTTTGAGATTCTAAGTTATCTTGACATGATTTAAAAGAACAAGTAGAAGTTTTAGAATCATTAGATACCTCGTAATCTAAACTAGAAGATGAAGATAGGCCATAAGAGCAAAGTTATGCTCTTTTGAAGCTTCACTAGCAAGAAAAGTCGCATTGGGACCTTCTTCAACTGATCACCCACCATAATCACCAATCCCATCTTGAGCAACCAAAGTCAAGAAGAAGCAGTTCTTCAAGGGTCTTCTTAATGCTTTCAATTCTCTTAGAGCTTGACATTCCCTAGCAAAGTGACCCTTCTTCTTGCGCTAAAGCACTCCATCTTGCTTTTGTCGAATCCAGCTCTCCTTTGACCATCATACTTAACTTGTCTTCCGTCCTCCTCGAAACTTCCTTGCTTGGAAAGTCAACATTGCCATTTTCCATTGAAGATTAATCTCCTCAAGATCATCGTGATCAATTTGATCTAGATCTTGATTTAAAACAAGAACACTTGTAGTTAAATTAGCGTAAAAGCACAAATTGCACCATCATCGACATTATCACTAACAAAGGGTATTGTTTGCGATAGCCGTGGTTATTCCATAGGCGCAAAGTGATACATCTTGTGAACTCTTGTGATTAGTGGAAACAAAAGCAATGTTTTGATTAGTAGAAGATGCACCAAGAACGTTATTTTCGGACTCATAAACCTTCAAGTTGTTGTAAAGATTGTCCGAGTCATCTTATCAAAGTCCTCCTTATTTCTCCACATAATTGTGTGAATCGCCTATTCTGTGAGATAAACTTCTAATGAACTTCAAATTAATATCTTCTTGAATAACATTGTAGTCCACCGACTTCAATTGGTCGATAAGTTTTGAAGCCCTGCTATAAGTGCCATCAAGTTTCTCTCCACTAAGAGCAAGAAGTTTTCAAGTCGATGCTTGAGTATATTCTTCCTTGATTTCTTTGTAGCTTCATTACCAAAGAAACCTTGTCTCAAGAGCATCCAAGAACTCTTTGCACTCATATCTTTCAAGTCCAAAGCATACTCATTAGGTATTCCCATGGAGAGAATACCGTGAGGTTTGATCTCCAGCTTCCTTTTGCCTTGTCGACTTCATTAACAATAGCTATCTCTTTACCATCATCACCCTTCTTAGGAAGAGTATCACCTTTTCAACAACATCCCAGCTGGCATAGTCAATCATACGAATGTATTGCCTCATTCGCATTCTCCGTGATTTGATACTCACCATGCTTGAGCATGGGCACCTTGATGCGCTTACCATGTGAGTTTCACGTACATCTTAGCTTTCTTGAATAGAACTTAATGTAACTTCTTCTTGGTTACGCTTCTAGATCACAAGCTCGATACCACTTTTGATCCCAATTGAGCAACGATCTAATATAGAAACCGACTTAAACGCGGAATTTGATACTTAATCTTAAGAAGAAGAACAATGAACATTCAACACCTCAATATTATTATTAATACAAATACTCTAACCAGTATTAGGGTTTTACAACCTTGAAGTGTATCAACCTTAGATATAAAACATACGATATCTAATCTAACCTAGGACCTCCTTTTATAGGCTAAGGAGTCCTTTACATTATATAATACGAACCTACAAGATAAATATCTTTTCCATATTTATCTAATATGTAATACTAAACCGACTATACAAGACTAGCAAAGTGGTTACATTACAATATCCGTGGTTACACAATACTACTAGCCACGATTTTTCTTCAAGAAGGATTCGCTCTTCCGTCCGTGGTTTCATCAACTCGTCCGGGTTCTAACACTTAGAATAATTCTTGATCCAAGGAACCAAAACCCAACAATAATTTTATCTCTCGCCAAGTTATTCACCTACTAAAACCTCTTCGATCAAGCTTTCGATCAAACAAGGTAAAGTGTTCCTTCAGATTCTGCTTTTCAAATACGTTATCGTGGATTGTAGAAGGATCAATGTCTACAACAAAAAATTTGTAATCAAACAACAAGGTTGCACCTTGACAAGGAGGAGCTTAAAGCATTCCTCACCGACACCCAATTCCAAAAGAGCATAAAATCATGTTACCTAGTAGAAATCAAGGATTTTTATGCCCCGAAAACTATGTAGGCTTATATACCCATGCATTCACCACCTCCAACCTTAGGATACCCTTGCATCCGTTGATCTTAAAATTCTCCAAGATTATGAGGTACACATATCTAGGTTCAACCTTTTGCCCTAGCCAAGCTTTACGACATACATTGTGATGTGCAAAGCTTATGGGTTTGAACCATCATTAACTATGCTAGGGTTTTCTCAATTTATACCCTGAGGAGATTGGTCGACCTTGGCTAAGAGGGTGAAAGGGATGTGCCCATTCTCATAGATAGGCCATTTACCAACATCGGAACCGGAAAGGCAAGTTCTTTTATATCCAAAACACCATTATCCTCCGACTTTCCCCGCATTGTTAAACCCGTAGTTCCAATATGATGAAAAAGGTTCAACGATCCTCGCCCTATACCGAGGAGGAACTTTGTATCATTGATTTGGCTCGTCATCCACCGATTGCCAAACATTCCCGAGCCAATTGCGCTCATGGTCGGCCTTGTCGAAAGATGGGAGGATCTCCTTGGTACCGAGATTATTTGTGATGGAGAAAGTATGTATTTTTTGATTAAAATAAGAAATAAAACTTATCTTTCGATAGTTATCTTATTTGCTCTTCCGCAAGTAAATGTCATTCGAAACTTTGTGGTAGCCGGTGGTGCAAAGGAGGTGAGCTTCATTCCAAAGAATCCCCAAGAGATTTAGCTATGGCGTGGGCTCTCCATCGGTGTTAATAAATGACAATGATGTGGAAGCCCACCCCATCGAACTCAGATCCTCCGCTCCTCCGCCAAAGGAACCCATAGATGTGAAGACCGCCTTGTGGAGAATGTTGTCAACTGATGAACCGGCCTCCAAGGACGCTTGGTCATCGAGGGACCCTCCGGATTGGTGAGAGGTCCAAGCAGAAAGGTACCGTGAAAAGTCATGAAGTCCGCTCAAGAGGAAGCTTATCCTACCTACTCCACCTCTCGAACTACCCGGAAAAGAGTGTCCGTGGTAAGGCGTGGTATTTCCACCATCAAGGCCCAAAGGTGATGTTATCCATGGTAATGTTTCTTTCCTGTAACAAAAAATTAGATACCAGTAATAATATGTTAACACATTTATATATGCTGCAGGACTTCCTGATACGAAAGAACTTCCCTCTCCCATAGCTTATCACTAAATCGTGAGCAATGTAATCCCACCCAAATGGAAGGGGGTGATGGATAACATGTCCATAGAAAGGCTCTGCAACCTTCATGAAAAAAGTTATGTCCGACAGTGCATGCTAGACAATTAACTCAATGCTAGGACAAGGGAACTGCTCCGTGCTGTCACCAAAGCTCGAGAAGAAATGGATGTTATGCTGAGAAGGGAGAAGGCTAGGGATTAGAAGTATGCAAACCTGGAGAAGAAGTGTGAGGATGCCTTGTAGGATTTCGACAAGAACCCTTGGTGCAAGATCTCGAGCCGAGAATGAAAAGCTCAAAGGTCAACTCGGCAACGAGCGAGGCCGAATGCACCAGTGCTAATCGTCAAAGGCTCAATGGTCGAGGCTATAAAGAGTGATATCCGTTTTTCATCCAAGTGTGGAGGCCTCAAACAAGAGAGGCGAAGTTTCGGACCAAGAGATCAAACTCGAGAAAAGGTAGATGGGTTAAACCTTCGTCTGAAGATGCTGAAGAAGGATAGGGTAGAATTGGTAACCAAGGTGATCCCCTATGTTGCTATGGAACTTTACCATAGTAATGATGTGGGGATTGCAATTGGGAACCTGGTGAATACGGCCATATTCCATGGCAAGTGTACCACTTTGGAGGAGATAGCTGCGATGGAGGAACCGGTGAAGCTAGAGGAAGTTCCTTACTATAGGGCAACTCATGAGAAAGAGTATGATGATGCAGGTAATCACTTAACTTCTTTAGAGTTCCTTTTCTTCACAGATGTGACAAAGGACCCAACGGCTCTATTGAGGACCTCACCGCCAAGAAGCCAAGGAAAGTCCAGCCTCCGTCTCCTAAGAAGACTCTCACCCAAAGCTCCTCCCTGTGTTCAAATTGATCCCACTCATTCCAAAGTTTGATGAAGGCAACCAAGTGGTTGTAATTTGATCCTGTGGTGGTATGTACCTGCTTAAAACAATTTGTCTGTGTTCCTTTCTAGGCTTCGTGCTCGATGAAACAATTAACATTTAGTATGTGTGATGTAGGCTACGCCTAAGACAATGTTTTGTTTTGTTGGATCATTATACTACTACTCGCTTAGACTAGTTAAACTAGTCATTAATCTACATAAAAGCCACTAGGGCTTGTATTTTCCATGTGTGATTCTTCTCTTTATTTTACTTATGTAAATTTTTTTACAACCTAAGGCGTATGGTAGATGAATAGCGCCATTGTGTGTAGTTACTTCCCAATAATATTAGCAATCGATAATTTGATCACGACAGAGGGTCACACCACTCCATCTTAATCCTTTGGGCAAAAAGGCTTAAAATACCTTAAGGCCATATAGGAAAGTTAATGTGAAGTTGAGATGGATGTTATGCATATGAGCAAGACATGTTGTTAGTCTTTGTACATCCCTTCGACATTGAAGCTTATAAAGCGACTTGGTGGGCAAATCTTTGTTGTATTGAACGAAACAAGAGATTTGAGGGAAATGCGTTATATCATTAAGTGGGTAGGAGGATTACATCATTTTAAGAAATGAATACTAGACGCCACCATTAATGCTTCTTTCCCAAGTGAGAAGAATGCAAATACATTGATTGAAAGAAAATAAAAATGTCCTGACATTGTAAGTTTCATAACGTAGAACTTACGGGGGTAGTGCCATTCCAAGTTCTAGCAATAGCGCCTCCATCCAAGGTTTCCACTTGTAGGCCTGCTGCCATATGCTTCCTTAATAACGAGGGCCCTTCCCATGTAGGTCCTAGTTTACCCCGGTACTCGCCTTTACTTGCTGCTTGAGCCTGGAGGACGATTCCCGGTTTCAAGGTCAAGGTCGAACCCGACCGTTGTAGTACCTTTCAATTTTGCTTATGGATAGCTTCTCCGATTGAGGCTATTTCCTTTGTTCTTGAGTAGGTCCAGTTACTACGGAGTCTTTCTTCGCTATCCGCCGCTCAAGTTCTCGACCCTTTCGCCTCGACGCTTACTTCAAGGGATGACAGCCCGTGCCATATGTCAAGCTAAAAGGTGTCTCCGTGACTTGACTTTGTATGCTCAGGAGCCCAAAGTACTTGAGGTAGTTCATCTACCCAACCGTGGTGATCAGTATCCCAACCTTCGCTCTATTCCTTGTATTATATCCTCGTTAGTAACTTCCACTTGTCCGTTACCTCGAGGATGGTAGACGGTGAAGGATTGTTTGATATTCGTGCCTCGCAAAACACTGGAATACCCTTTGGCGAATCGCTTCCCATTATCCGAAATGATGACGAGGTACTCCGAACCGAATGATAATATGCTCCCACGCAAACTTTTCCATGTGTCTTCCTGTGATGGATGCCAAAGGCTTCGCCCACCCATTTAGTGAAGTAGTCGATGGCTACTACCAAGAACTTTACTCCTCCGGAGCAATTGGCGAGGACCCACGATGTCTATCCCCATTGGTCAAGGGCCACGCGGACGCTACGTGAAGTGATATCTTGTTTTGTAGCCTTGGAACGCTGAGTGAACTTGACAGCTTCACACTTCGAATGATTTCGACATCCCCTGCATCAAGGCCAGTAATATCCGATCCTCATGATTTTAGAAATGACGGAGCGGGGTCTTGCATGAAGCCCGCAGGATCCTTCATGCACTTCTTGAATGATGTTGGCGGCTTGCCTAGGTCCTACAAAATGAAGCCATGGGGACAGAAAGGATCTCCGGTATAGATAGTTCCCCATGATTATGTACTATGGTTCTTTGATGCGGACCTATCGAGCTAATTTCTGATCTTGCGGCAGTATACCACTTATTAGATATTCTCTAATCAGATTCATCCAATTTGAGTCTTCCTCCTCAGACACTTCGTACACCTCCTTTGGGACGATGGACCTATCTCGCCAACACTTCACCGTAACTTCTTTAGTTAAATGAGCAAATGCCATTGATGCCGCTTTGCTAAGTGCGTCCGCCTTCTTGTTTTGATTTCTCCGAACATGATCTATGTTGTAGGATGTAAACCTTCGAGCATTTCATTGGCCTTATCCGTATTGCTTGATCACAGTTGTCTCGCCTCAGTAGAGCCTTTTATCCGTTGGCCACCGCTATGTAGTCAACGAAAATAGCCAAGTCTTATACCTCCATGTCCTTGGCCAATCGGAGGCCTCGCTAGCAAGGCTTCAGACCGCTCATTGTTTTTAGCATCGAATTCAAACGGAGTGCATAAGTGTACTCCTTCCCTTTGGGGTCAACAAGCATGAGACTTGTGCCGAACCGGGTCGGAGGCTCCATCAAGATAAAGTTTCACCTTCGATCACTTTATCGTGCTTCTTTTTCAAAGAACCTTGTGTCATGCTTTGTCGGAGGGTGTTTCGCTAAGAAGTCTCGCCAATATTTGCCCTTTGACCGAGTTTCTACCCTTGTATTCAATTTCGTGCTCGCTTAGCTCGACAGCCCATTTAGCTATCCTTCCCGATTTCTCCGGCTCAAAGTATCCGCTAATGGGTTTGTCAATAAGTACTTGTTATGGGGTGAGCTTGGAAGTACCTTCAAGGCGCTCGCAGATGGACCAAGGCCAAAATTAGCTTCCAATGCCGGATAATTTAGCTCAGCCTCCTATAGAACCCTCGCTAATGAAGTAGATAGGATTTGCTTCTTCCCTTTCTCGCCAATAACACGCTGCTGATGCTTTCAAGGAGGTCGTGATATACATAAACAACACTTCGCCTATGATTGGGGCGTAAGTATAGGTAGAATAGCCATGAAATCCTTGAGCTTTTGGAAGGCAAACAGATCTATACTCCACTAGAACGCCTTTTATCCGTGCATCCTTTGAGTGTCTTGAAGAACGGCAAAGATCTGTCTCGCACCTTTGATAAGAACTCGCCGAGGGCTGCTAGCTTCCGCTCGCACTTTGGACTTCCTTTAGGGACTTAGGAGGTCGCAAACTGATGGCTTTAACCTTCAAGGATTGGCTTTGATACCTTGCTTGGTGATCGATGCCCCAAAATTGTCCTTCTTCCACACCAAGGAACATTTCTTGGGGTTTAACTTCATGTTGATGGTGCGAGAAGTCGGTCGGTTTCCTTGATGTCGGAGAGCATATCCTCCTCCGTTCTACTCTTGATGACCATATCATCTACGTACACCTCTAGATTCCTACCTATATGCTTGTGGAAGGCTTTGTCCACTAAATGTTGGTAGGTGGCACCTGCATTTTTCAAACCAAAAGGCTTCTTTTTGTAACAATAGACGCTTTTTCCTGTGAAAAAGGCTGTCTTCTCTTCGTCCTCTTCCGCCATTTGTATCTTATGGTAACCCTTATAAGCGTCCAGAAAACACTTCAGTCGAAACCCTGACAAGGATTCTACTTTCCAATCACTTTCTGGAAGAGGATAGCAGTCCTTCGGACAGGATTTGTTAATATCTATGAAGTCCACGCACATTCGCCACCCTCCATCATGCTTCTTGACCATCACCGGATTGGACACCCAAGTTTGATACTTCACCTCCATGAGTATGCCTACTGCTACAAGCTCGCCTACTTCTTTGTATGTCAAGGCACTTCTTTCAGAGCTGTGCTTTGACGCTTTGCTTGATGGGTTTAATATGTTTGAACTCATTGAGCTTGTGTTCAAGGTCAAGGGCTTTCCGCCTATGGTGAGAGTTCTGGGACCCCTTCATGTCGAGTAGGTCCATGCGAAGACATCTCAGATGTCCGTAGTACCTTTTCCAATTTCGCTTTAAAGGAGGTTGGGGTCGCTTCCGATTACCACCGCTTGATCGTGATAGAGATCATTTACTACACGCGCTCTTCAAATACTACAACCGAGAACATCTTCTGAGGCTCTTCCGAAACCTGTTTGATCCTTTGCCTACTCGTAGGCTTCTTCACGTCGTAGCTGGAGAAAACTGTTCCAATGCCGAAAGGTGTTTGGAATTTGACCGCGGCATGTATGGTGGAGACAACGATGCCCATCTTCTGCATTGCCGTTCTCCCTATCAATAAGTTATAGGGAGATTCAGACCTCACGATCGTGAAAACCAGAGTTTCTGTTCTTTTTAGCCTTCCTTCTCCAATCGTAACCTCTAGAGGGACTTCTCCCAAGGGCCATGAGTGTTCCCCTGAGAACCCTACTAAGGGTACCTTCGAATCTACTCTCTTCGACCTTATTGAAGGCTTAAGCTTTAAAAACAGCTGTCAGAGATTACTTCACGTGAGCTACCACGCCTAGGTAGGCCCTGCTTACTTCTCCGTTGGAGATCAAGACCTTTATGACCACGGGTCATTTGAAAGAACTCTCCATGTGATTGAAGGAAAAGTGACATCTCCTACTCCGCATAATGCTTCCTCCGCTTCTTTCCTCTTTAAACCGAGTCATTCTTGTACACCATGAGGATGGGTGCTTGACAGTGTGGTGTCTTTCCCAACCGTGTCGGACACCTTTTCTTTACCTTTCTTTATACCCTTCACCAAATGTCCTAATTGGCCGGACTTCACGGCCTTTCTATCTGCTTTTGAGCTCTCTACAATTGTTGGTGTCGTGTCCATAATCGCCATGGAAGTAGCAGATTTGGAAGTATCTCTGGGCCTTCCTCATTTGCCAAGCGAGGAGGAGGATCAAAGGTCTTCGCACTTTTCCGTAGCTAGTATCTCCCTGGAGGTTTGGACAGATTAGCCAAGAGATCGTGGTTGATGTTTTTATGGTATGGTGTAAACTTGTCCCTTCCTTTGTGTCTGTTCTTTGACCCTTCCCACGAAGGATGCTTCGGACTTTGCTGTGACTTTCTTTATTTTTGACCGAGCCCCTGCTGGTAGACACTTCTTTTGCTTCGATCCAGTGTAAGCCTTCTCCACTAAACCCTTATAGGTTGCGGGAAGATCGGTGGAGAGGAATTCAACCAAACTGCATTTAAGAGGCCATGCACGAAACCTAAAATGCGCTGGTCCTCGTGCAAGCCCATTATCCGTAAGGTGTCATCGGTGTATCCGTAATGAAAGCCCCGTGCTCTTGTTTTCCTTTTGCTTGATGTTGTGCAATCGTTAGGTGCGTTTTGTAAACTTTTTCTGCTATCGAAATGTGATCTCGAACTTAGCCTTGAGATCATCCAAATTCACAATGCTACCGGTTTTTGCCTGTTTCACCATATAATGAAAGCGTAGTCTCGTAGGGTATATGTAAACATGTGGCAAGCAACGGTCATAACCCACTCGAGATTCGATAGCCCTTCAACAAGTGTAAGAAGTTATCCGGTCCCCTTCCCATCATAAGTACCAATATGCGGGCATTTTCAACCCATCGTGCAAAGGGTAGTCTTCATCCATCTTACGAAGGTGTTGTGGAGCCCATGGTTCGAATAAAGGCGCTTATAAGGTGGCATGTAGGTAGGGGCAGCATTGTATGGGTTATGATTTGGAGGTATTCCAACAGGGTTTTGGTTAACATATTGAGGGTAAGCGGTAGGTATATAAGGTGGTGATTTCGGCTGTGGCACGAAGGATGTACCATAGGTTGCCCGTAGGCATGCTTTCGTATGGTTGAGTAAAATGGGTTGCTAGCCGCCCATTGGGTGGGGATAGACCCCTCGAGGGTAAGATTGAACCCGAAAGGAGGGTAGATACCATGAGGAGGAATATTTCCTCCTCCATTCATTTGAGATGGATTGCCTTCTACTGGATGCGTGAGAAGCCGCAACGAACCCCGCCTCGGCTCTTCCTGATGAGCCACCAAAAGTGGTGGCATATTAACCTCCGTAGTATCCCTTCGGTGACTCCTTCCATTGGAGCCTTCTATCGCCCTTCCTTCTTGTCGGAGCCCTCTCCCGAACATCTTCAAAACCAACCGACCTTCCACTTGGCCTTCGACTACCTCGAGACCCTATCCTTAGCACCGAGCGTAGCCCTAGAGCCAAGGGCCTAGCGCCCATTTCTAACTCTTCGTCATAATCATCGTGATGAGTATTCTAACTCCCACGCATCTCCACATTTCGAGCTTGCCTCCTCGAGCCCCTCAAGAAGATTCTAATGCTTCGATGTTAGCTTCGACAAACCGGACCGATTACGGTTCGGGGTTAGCCGAGGTGAAGCATGGTTGTTGGGAGTTATTTCGAGGTGAGATCGTGTGGTAAAGTTGGATGTGGTTATATTGGGAAGGTTGTTAGGATCATTGATCGGGATTGGTGTCAAGGTCGAGAAACCCGAGGGTGTATCCTCTTCCTTGATTCATGCCGTGAAACCAGTGAGAGTGATCGACCGTGTAAGTTTAGAATAACGAGACCAATAGTAGCGGGTCCCACGGATGGCGCCACTGATTGTACAATAATTAGACGACCGTGCCTTCGATGGTGATCAAGGGTATGAGGGTGATATGCTTGCGCCAAACTTGTAGCCAATCGCAATAAGAAATAGTAGACACTTCGTTAAGTGATCACAGGCAGGTTGGGCCTTGCGAACCACCTCCCCATGTGAGAGTAAGTATGTGATATGTGTTGTAAATAATATGGAGTATGTGAAATATTGTGTTGAATGAACATACCATTGAATGACTCGTCCAATCTATTTATAGGTGATGAAAATAGCTTGAGAGTGTTAGCACACGCTAGGAGATCACTGGGCGCCCCGATTTGTGGTAACCACTAGGGCTTCATCCCCACTATCTCGGACTTGGCGTGGAAGCTAAGGAAATAGTGGGAACGGGGAAGACCCGGTCAAGGTTCTTTCTTTATCTTGGAATCTTCAAGAGAAGACACCGGAGGCATAGGCCTTCGGTCATGAATTCTCAACCAACCATGTCAATGATGAATGGTTTTACGCCATCAATGATTTATGAAGAAAGACTTGGGTCTTCGTAATGCAAATTCGACTGAGGCCGAAGGGGGGTCCTTCGACCTGATCGGTGGGTACGTCATCAACTTGCAACCGAACTCAAACTACACTTTTATCAGCGACAAGCAAAAGGTAATGTTACCTTTTAGTTGTTTATATTCACTTGTATTTTTTATAAATGGTACTTTTATTAGTAATGAATTGATGTTCCTTTATGTAGGGTATCATTCCAGCATTAGCAGGAGTATTCCCTTAGTGCTGAACACAGATATTGTTTGAGACACATCCATGATAATATGAAATTGGAATGGAATGGTAGAGCATACAAGGAAAATTTGTGGAGATGTGCAGCAGCAACAACCGTCCAACAATTTGAGGCAGCCATGCTTGTATTCAAGAGTTATAGCGAACCTGCCCATGCTTAGTTAAGTAAGATACCACCAACCCGTTGGTCAAGGTCGCATTTTTCAGGTACTAACCAAATCTATGTCTTAGTGTACATCTTTTGTTGTACAACATTGTTCAACACTGTTGTTTGTATAACTTAAACATGTTCTATAAATGTGTAGGGAGGGCTCATTTTGATGTGTTACTTAATAACATGTGTGAGGTGTTCAATGGAAAACTAGTGGGAGGTAGGCACCAACACATCATTACTGCTTTGGAATACATTAGAGAATAATATATTAAAATAATAGTCAATGTTGTGAATGTAATTGACAAGTGTGTCAGACCATTAACACCAAAGGCAACACTTATGTTAGAATTGATTAAGAAAAAAGCTTATAAGTACACCATTTTACGGATTGAAGGAGATAACTATCAGGTCAGTGGATAGGGAGATAAGTGTTTTGTGAATGTTGAAGCTAGGGCTTGTACATGTAGAAGATGGGAGCTTACAGGTATGCCATAAAAACATGTTGTTGCTACCAATCGATATATGAGCTTCAATGGAATGCAAGTAGGATCTATTGAATCATGGGTTCATCCATGTTACTCGTTTAAGACTTGGGAGGAAACTTATAGACACAACATCCAGCCCATAAATGGTTATCGACATTGGAAAAGTCAAGTGCCTACAATCATTCTTCCACCTAAACATCATAAGCCATTGGGTAGGCCACGAAAGAAAAGAACTAGGGCTTTTACTAAAAATGATGATAATGAAAAAGACAGCAAGTTGTCACAGTCTAGTAGGAGTGTAGTTTGTGGTATTTGTGGCAATGTTGGACACAACAAGAAAACATGTCTTGGGCAAGGAGGTGAAATAGGAAGTCAAGTCAGTACACAACAGTCTAAAAATAAGTTCATCCCAGCCAAAAGTTGCATCAAAAAAGAAGGCAAAGGTTAAAGGTAACAACTATTGATGACGTACCCTCCGCTCTGCTAACGAGCATTACCGTCACTCTGGTACTTAGCTTACCATTCGTACAGAGGGTATGATGTACCTCCTAAAGGAAGAAGCCTGCCTTGACCGCACCCAGCACTCATAGTGTCTAACCTCCGCCGAGGTTCGTAGCCCGCCTCCATCAAGGCCTCCGCCACGGTTCGGAGCCCCTCCATCAAGGCCTCCGTCGCATGCAGAGGCCCTCCATCAAGGCCTCCATCACTGTATGGAGCCCCTCCGTCGAGGATCCATCACTGCACGGAGCCCCTCTGTCGAGCCTCGTCCACTGTCGTCGGAGCCCCTCCGAACGACTCGATGGAACCCCTTCGAGATGTGTCTTGACTTGGTCAAACCCACGATCTCCTCTCTTCCGGCTTCCCCGACAAGTTAGGGAACGTGGGTCACTAAGCCCTAGTGGTTACCCACAAACATGGGACGCCCCATGTTCTCCTACATTTATGTATAGGTGCCCCCAACCCTATTTCTTCCACTATAAATAGGTTGGACGGCAAGAGAATTATGGTAAGTTGATTCAACACTCATCTCTTGACTTACATGCACTTATACAACCATAACTCATACTTACTCACGCTCGGAGGTGGTTCGCAGGGTCCTACCCCTGCGTAATCACTTAACGTAGTGTCTTCTATTTCTTATTTTCAGGTTATCTTGCACTCGACATCACCACCATCACCCCTAACTCTGTCAATAACCATTGACGGCCTAGTATGTGCATCTTTTTGTACGATCAGTGGCGCCATCCGTGGGACCCACAACAATAAGTCCCGTTTTCCGAGTCAAATAACCATTTTCCATAAATAACGGTCGAATTCAACCGTAATTCCCTACAATCTTGTTACCTCATGGTAGCACCAATTTAATCTCCACTTTTATCTCTAATCACGAGATTTTCCACCAACCACAAACTTTACGTTTACCATTTCAACATCCTTGGTCGGGTTTAAATGGAGCAGTCTTTGTTACGGCCTCTGTTATGTTCGTAAGGCCCTCCATTGCAGACTCCGTAGCAGCCTCTATTTGGGTTCGTTTTATGAAGAAGGTTCAAACTCAACAACCTTCATAGGGCCCTCCATTGCAGACTCCGTAGCAGCCTCTGTTTGGGTTCATTTTATTAAGAAGGTTCAAACTAAACAACCTTCGTAGGGGCCTCCGTTGCATACTCCATAGCAGCCTCTGTTTGGGTTCGTTTTATGAAGAAGGTTCAAACTCAACAACCTTCGTGGAGACTCCGCTGCACTCCGTGCTGACCTCTGCTGGGTTTGTTTTATGAAGAAGGTTCAAACTCAATAACCTTCGTAGGAGCCTCATTCGAGTTCATTTTGAGAAGAAGTCTCTCTGACGGTCTTACGTCATGGGTTTTCTGAGAAGAAACTGAAATCACCATCCTCCATTCCGGTCTCTATGGCAACCTCCGTTGTAACCTTCATACGGATTCGTTTAAGGGTGGGGCACATTATGGTACCTTCAAGTAGGGCGAACCTTCCTTTGCAAAATGTTTACCACAAGGTAGCAGAGACCGTTCATTAACAATGTAGGATACCCTTTGTCAACTGTATGTTTTCTACGAAACTAATACGCTATATTGCCTTTGTTTCACTACAAATCAGATTATCTAGATATGAAACTTTTGATGTTTATTAAGATCACTATAAACCATCTTTTATTAAGCATCTGCTTATGACACAATGATCATTAGAGATCCTACAACATTGACAGAGGATACCCTACGTTCCTAGAACTTCTGTTAGAACATCACATATGTTGACATAAGTCTCTGTTATGACTACGGAGCATCACATATGCTGACATAAGCCTTTGTCAACACAACTACAGAGCATAGCCTCTGATTCATAGGTGTCTCCTTTAACACGATTACAGAGCTTCAGCTCTGTTCACATAATATATAGGTGTCTATGTCAAGATGATTACAGAGCATATCCTATGTTCACATGATTTATGTGTGTCTATGTAGACACAATTATAGAGCATCGACTCTGCAAGTATAATTACATAACCTCATAGATGTAAAACTTACTTTATTTTGTTTAAAATCAATGTACTAAAAGCTTCTCATGGGAAAGCAAGTATTATTGGTAGTTGTCTTAGTGTTCATTTCAAAATGATGTAATCCTCTCTACCAATTCAATGACATAATATATTTCCCAAAAATCTCTTGCTTCGTTTCTTAAACATAAAGATTTGTTCAGCCAAGTCGTTTATAAGTTTCAATGTTGAAGGGATGAAACAAGACAACTATAAGTCTTGAATACATATACAACATCCATTACACTTCACATTAACTTTCCTAAGTGGTCTTAAGGTATTCCAAGCCTTATGTTACCCAAAGGATAAAGATGGAGTGGGTCGCGACCCTCTGTCAATGATCAAAATTGGTCATTATATTCTTGGTGGTGAAATTTACACACAATGAGGTTATTACACCTTAGGTTGTAAAATTTAGCGTCGGAAAAATGGCGATCTGAAAGTGTACAAGAAACATATTTAAAAGCACGTAGGGATATTTCCCTACTTGATTCTATTTAAGCTAGGGCATTAACCCTAGTACCTGCATCATACGGCCGAAGCCCATTCAATATTTTCTTTGGCCGAAGCCACATACCACGCAGAATAGTAAATTGTCCAAGGACTACTACTTTGCTTAAATGAAGTTCATAAGCTTCGTATACATACAAAATATACGACCTTCTAGGTCTATATTACTTAAAGATTAATCCTTGTTCGATTTATCACAAGGAAGTATTTCTTTTAAGTCAAAAGCATTACATTCAAAGTGTACGCATCACTTTCGACCAAGGGTCTTGATGATATACCCTCCATTCAATTTGAAGGTCTCCCCTTCATACTCACTTCGGAGCTACATTCCGAAATACTTGGAAAACCTCTAAAAAAATCTTCTTTGGCGTAAAACCATTCATCTTTGATATGGTTACCAGTTAGGAATCCGCCAATCGAAAAGCCCTTCGGGGTATGCTCTTCGAAGATATTAATGCAAAGGTTTCATAAGACCAAGTCAAACCCACGTTCACAACACTATCAAGGCTTTCCCAGCAAGATAGGGATCGTGGGACACTAACCAAGCGGTTACCTAAAATCATGGGACACCCCCATCATCCTCGCATCAGGTGCAGGAGCCTGCTAGAGCCTAACAGGTGCGACAATATACCATTATGCCATGCATTACAAAACAAAGCCAAGTTTGTACGCAAACCTTGGTACCTTTCGACAACGCAGCGTATGTACAAATCGGTTTCGATAAAACTCGCTTATAACTAAAAGCGAAAGTTATATGGCAAAACCTAATACACACGCTCCATATATAACAAAGGGTTTATGGACTACTTAAGTCTAATCTCATGCCTCCTACTAAGTCATAACATTAGACTGGGGGGCTTAATGAGGTATCCACCATGATAGAGTCAAATGTGGACTATTAAAAACAAGTATAGCTACTTTTATATTTGATTTGACAAAACAAAAGTAGTTGAAATTATTACCAAGTCTTTTTTAACAAAGCAATGATAAGTCTAAAGCCATTCACTCTTCGCATGCATAACATTAGACTGGGGGGCTTGATGATGTACCTCCGCTCACGCTATGGCGTTCTGCTACTCACCGTACTTAGCTTACCATTTGTATAGAGGGTATGATGTACCCTCCTAAAGGAAGAATCCTATGCCTTCGACCTACACCCAAAGCACTCATAGTGTCTAACCACTTTCGAGGTTCGAGCCCGACCTCCATCAAGGCCTCTGTCACGGTTCGGAGCCCCCTCCATCAAGGCCTCCGTCACTGTACGGAGCCCCCTCCATCAAGGCCTCCATCACTGTACGGAGCCCCCTCCGTCAAGGCCTCAAGTCCTGCTCGAGCCCCTCCGAAACGACTCGATGGAACCCCTTCGAGATGTGTCTTGACTTGGTCAAACCCACGATCTCCCTCTCTTTCCTGGCTTCCCCGACAAATTAGGGAACATGGGTCACTAAGCCCTAGCGGTTACCCACAAACATGGGACGCCCCCATGTTCTCCTACATTTGCGTAGAGGTGCCCCTAACCCTATTTCTTCTACTATAAATAGGTTGGATGGGCAGAGAATTATGGTAAGTTGATTCAACACTCATCTCTTGACTTACACACACTTATACAACCATAACTCATACTTACTCTCACGCCGGAGGTGGTTCGCAGGGTCCTACCCCTGCGTAATCACTTAACGTAGTGTCTTATATTTCTTATTTTTAGGTTATCTTGCACTCGACATCAACACCATCACCCCTAGCTCTGTCAATCACCATTGACGGCCTGGTATGTGCATCTTTTTGTACGATCAACTATGAAGCAAATGAACAACCTCAATGTGAAACTGATAGTCAATCTCAAAGTCATGTGCACGAAACTTTTGTTCAGTCTTAAAGTCAATTTCAACCAAGTGTGGTCCAGTCTCAATCTGGAAGTCAAGTTGATGCTGCTTCTAGTGGGTCTCAAAAATAATTATGGGCGAAGAAGAAGATTATATCAGCAAAGATGGCTTCACCACAAAAAAATGTTCCTTAAGCTTTTCAAATCCAATGTTTTTCATCGAATATGTATTCACTAAACATTATTTGCTCTCTTTAAACAATGTTTGTTTCTGAAGTTTGTAGACAACAAAATTTTATGCATTTGGAAATATATCCATTTGCATTAAGTATGAAATCATCTCATGTTTGTCTATGGGAATAATTGTGTTTTAAATGTATCCATTTGCATCTTTACCCATTTCTACATATTGTTACAAGTTCATACTCATATTAACTGATGACTTTTACAAAGTCAATTACTGTCAATACACAAGTAAAATTGAGTATTATATAATAAAAAAACAATGTCTATTTGCATTTTAACACATTTAAACATGTAACTATTCTGCTTCATACTGAATCTATTTCACCAGAAGTTGCAAAATTAACAATAATCAACTGTTTAGACTTGGATTTTCCTTAATTTACTTTGACAAAGAGCAATGAAGAATCAACAATGGATGAACAACACCAGATCAAGTTTATGTTCATACTCAAAAGTGGTGTATGTGCATCCATCGTTGATACTTCTACGTCTTTGATACTTGGATCTGTCTTTCTTGGATCTGTGTTTAGAGTTCGATATTCTTACTCTATTTTCACAAAGAGCAATGAAGAATCAAAAATGGATTAACAACACCATAGCAAGTTTATGTTGATACTCGAAAGCGGTGTCCGTTCATCCATCTCTGATCATTCATCCATCTTTGATACTATGATCTGTGTTTTTAGTATGATCATTTTAGTTGGTTGTGTTTTGAAGTGGATAATGTTTGTGTTGCTACTAATGTGAGTATATGAATATTGGGGAAATGACCTATTAATAAAGGCAGAACAGTACAAGGACCAAAGCATAAAAGGATTATAATATTAACACTGTATAAGGACCAAACTAGATCCAACCCAAGAGTTTTTTTTAGTCAACCAACACTAAAACTTCTTAAACACAACTTACCAATTACATACCATCTAGAACCGATCCAAAACACAAAAACCAGTGACTTTCTAAACCCTCTAGATAAAACCATACAAAAACCAAGATGATGACTATCCAAGAAAAAACACAAAAGTTCCTCAGAAGGAAAACTTTCTCCTTCTCAAGAAGGAGATCAGCCAGGGATGCTTCGTGAGAAGCCTATTGCTCATTAGCCCTGTTGGCCGAGTTGACAGCTTGCATTGTCTGAGAAATGAGGTCGGCTTGGCATTCTTGTTATGTGGCCTCATTCCGCTAGATGTTTCTCTGCAAGTAGATAATCACCTACCTTGCTCTCCTTAACATGGGTGGATCGTACCACCCATTCAATGGACATGTAGTAGGCTAAAACCGATAATCAAAATGTTAGCATCTCTTTGCAGCATAAACTGATACTAAACCTACTTTTGTTACTGTTTAAACTAAGAAATTAACTTTTAACTAAAATCTCAATCATAATTAAACATTGATTACTATAATCAACACATTTAAGCTGAAGCACCACCACCCAACTTTATATTGAAAAAAAAATAAAGTGTCCCAACCTGTCTTGGACAGGCATAGAACCTCCGTCCAGGGTTCATGTTGTTCCAGCATGTACAAACCACAGTCCTTCGATTGCAAGAACAATGCACCATTTTTCCGATTAGATTAGAGTCTAAGTGAATAAGATAAGATTTTAGGGGATAGGAATGGTTACAGATGATTTGTGATAAACTTTCGCTTTTATTAGCATAGATTTACTGTAGCAGCCACACGGTTTAATTAAATACTCAAAATAACGAAATGACATTTGTGCCCTCTGACTAAAGACAAAAGCAAACGGCGAGTAACGGGGTTGACCAACGAAAAACGGGTCAAGAGACCAGTTTAGCCTAGGGTGGCGTGGTTCGAACCGCGAACCGAACCGAAGCTGCGAGCAGGAACTAAAAAGCGGATATCCGAAGAACCGAGAACCGGACCGAGTAACATGTCTCGGTTCCGGTTCGGTTCCTTGCGTGTCTAACCGATTAGAACCAAATTTTTTAAGAAAAATGCATTATATAAACTACAAATAATACGTTTAGAACATGTTTGATCTTCCGCATAATACGTTAATAAATCTTATGACATGTTACTTTTTATTTTTGAACTCCAACATAAAAATGCACTAAACATATATAGACAAAGATAACTACGCATCTATTACGACTATATCTTATGACATGTAACTCTTCATGTGTATAAAGTTTTAAGTTGATGTATACTTGTATAGTCAAGGACTCAATATAGATTTATAAAATCAAAACTTTTATAAATTGGGCTTGCGATATGACTCAGTTACAAATCCTTAAATTAAATACTAGAGTATTAGCTAAAAGTGAACCAAACAAAAGTATCAATCGTGCATGATAACATGATAGTGAAAATCCATTTGTTTGAATTAGACAAGTAGGACGTTTATTTTCAAAAATTAATTGATTTGTACCAAAATCTTACTAAATAAATAAGAGTGGTCATGAAAAACATTGGCGACCGAAAAATAATCAAAGGAAATTAAAGAGGGTTTCGAGACAAAAAACACGTATCAATTGGTAAGAAATAGAAAAACATAATGAAATTGGGAGGAAGCATATAAATATTACCATGAAATTAATTAAAAGAAGGCGTATCAAATTTATCACAATAAATATTCTGTTGCCGACTAAAAAGATAAAAAAAGTATCCTCACTTATGAAAGTCGGGCGGTTCTTGATTTCCGAACCGATACCATGTTCGGACCGAACCGAACCGAGAACCGCAATTTCAATAATGAAGAACCAAGAACCGGATCGCGGATCTAAAATTCGGTTCGATTCGGTCGGTTCTCGGTTCCGTGGGTTCTCGGTCCATTTGCTCACCCTCAAAACTTGGAAAAGGGATCAATGACGAAAATCCCATGTTACGGTTTCATCGATGTTTTGGACAAGTTTATGGACCAACAGTGTATTATTATTATTATTATTATTATTATTATTATTATTATTATTATTATTATTATTATTATTATTATTATTATTATTATTATTATTATTATTATTATTATTTTATTATTATTATTATTATTATTATTATTTTATTATTTTTTAATTTATTATAAACATCACTTTATTAGAAGAACATAGGATTTACAAAAAATTAGTAGGGAGCCGAGATACTAACTGGGCCCCCACTCCTTTAGCTATAGCGAAGCTAATCCTACTAAAAATGTGAGCAGCAGCACGTGCACCAATGTATTGAGTCACCGAGAATCTTCGGATACGCTTTAGTAAGGTCACCGCATTCTTCTCCAGTTTCCCAATCTCTTGAGTCACCGAGAATCTTCGGATACGCTTTATTATTATTATTATTATTATTTATTATTATTATTATTATTATTGTGAATGAAACATCACTTTATTAGAAATTTATAGGATTTACAAAAATTTATTGGGAAGGCGAGATATTAACTGTGCCCCCCACTGCTCTAGCTATGGCAAAGCTAATCCTACTAAATATATGAGTAGCGGCACGCGCCCATATCTTAAGTCACATAGAACTTTCAGAACCGCTTCAGTAATGTCACCTCATCGTTCTCAAGTTCCCCAAAAAGAAGAGAATGAGAAGGGGAGAA
Organism: Chrysanthemum lavandulifolium; assembly: GCA_022545495.1. NCBI lineage: Eukaryota > Viridiplantae > Streptophyta > Magnoliopsida > Asterales > Asteraceae > Chrysanthemum > Chrysanthemum lavandulifolium. The sequence goes on from CM040245.1 coordinate 45,642,575, forward strand.
CCCCATATCCAATATCTGCGCACTTAGCTTCATACTTGACGCGTTTACGTTGTGCCGCCTCAATCACCGCATGACCAAACACAAAATCAACTATACAAGTTTGTGTTAAGGGCGATGACTGATGCAAGAAAATTATTAGAAAATTAAAATTATTTTATAACTATTTATTTAATTATTATTAATTAAAACTATTTTAACTATTTAATAATACCCTAAAATATAAGAAAATATGAAATAAAGCTGAAAATGAAATTATGACTTAGAAAAATCTAAAATAACTAAAGAGAATTTTCAAAACTAATTTTGTATTTTTCTGATGATTTTTCTATTTTCTACAAATTTAAAACTATTTTAAACTAATTAAATGGCTAAAATTATAAATTTAACTAGGAAAAATACGGAAAAATTATTTTTTGCTTTTTATATTTATCTTAATCTATGAAAATTGAAAACTTATTTTTTGAAGCTTTTCTCGATTTATTTATATTAAAAGCTATTTAAAATGCTAAAAGCGAAATTAAATGCGTAAAAATAGTAAATGAGCAGTGAAAAATATGAAAACTTCAGGTCAACGATAAAATAATACTGAGAACCCAAGAAAATAACAGAAACTATTTTGGAGCACAAGAACAATGATTTGGGCACACAACTAATATGAATAAGAACGAAATTAAGCTAAAAGCTACCAAAGTGCACCAACTTATCCATGAAGCTAGAGTATGCTAAAATTACTTAAACCAACCTATTCCAACTATCCTAAACCTCTGAAAAGCAATCTACAATGATATGATTCTATTTAAGCACTAGTGCCAAATAGACCTTTAACTAGCTACTTTAAGCACTGTCGCTACTATCTAATAAGCCAAAGTGAAAACCAGCCTGTGGACCTCAAGACCACCAAACAAAGATCGGTTGTACCAAATTTGAGCACTGAGAGAAGCTAAAATGAACTTTCTACAAGCTCTACAATAAGCTTAGATAAACTCGGTGTAGATCTTGAAAAACTCAAGATATCTTTAGTGAATGGCATAAGTAATTTGCTTTGGACAACTTATTTAGAGCTTATAGAGGTTCCCAAAATTCAACAAAAATCATATTCTGAAATTTGACCAACTGAACTTATTAAACCCAAAATTTCAAGCGATTTGAACTAAAAGCAATGCATGAAAATTCCATAAAGTTTGGCAAAATCACTTTTTCACTTTTGACTTATGATGATTTTTTGCAAAGTTTGACCAAATGGATTTTGATCTTGAAAACAGATTTTATATGATGATTTAAGATGGAATAAGACCTAAATAAGCTATACTAATTGATTCTAATCCTAAATGTAAGCTAATGCTATTAAAATCCTAACTGTTATGCAAATGAGACAAGTTTCAAAGTGATTTTGACTTTGAGTGATCTAGGATGCAAATGAATGAATGAACTCTACTTAATGATGCTAAATAAAGTTGATGCAACCTAACTTAACTTCTGCTTAAACCTACATCCCAGAATCAAACTTAATACCAAACACTAATTTATCAACTATTTTGCAATTTTAACTCTACTAATTACTTAATTAGCCTATATTATCAATTAAACTGAATCAATTTAACCTAATAACAACTAATTTAATGATCTAAACTATCAATAACCACATAAGCAGTTATGCAATATTCTAATTTAGAAATGAACTTACATGTGGTCCTAGCCACTATGGCTAAGCTTAACCGAGAATCAAATGACCACTAAACAAACTTATACCAACCCATATCGAATGAATCAATCCCAAATCCAACATCATATCGACAAATCGAACAATGAACCTTATATTCTGCTCCTTTGACTTTATTTGACTTTTTTGACTATTTTGGAATTTTGAATTACAGACCATGAAACTTCACCAATTCACTTAATTAACCACAAACAAACTTAAACAAACAATTTAAAACACTCTTAACAAACTAAAAACTGGTAATTTGATAGGAATGGTTTTTGGCGGGAAAATTAGAACAAGCATAAAATAGAAATTGGGGATTGAAACCGCTAATCAAGACTTAAATAACTTGTAAATTAAATTAAAACATCAAACCCGAATTCTTTACATTAAAACAATAAAAACGACTACAAGAAAATTAAAATTGGTCTAAAACAAGTGACAACCTATTATCTCTGTCTTCCTCTTCTTAAATAAAGGTCTTTTGGGGTCCTTGGAGACTTTTGAGACTATCCCACCAATTCTGAGCCTTTGATTTAGTCAGAATCATCCTAGCCGTTTAAAACACCTTTTGGCGCCAAAAATATCAAAAGGTGTTTAAAGCATTTAATGCTTCTTAGGGAGATTGTGGAGGTGGAGGGTGGGTATACATTTGGGGTGGACGGTGGTGGTGAAACCAGAGATGTGGAGGTGGTTTTGGTTTGCAGTGTGGGTGAGGATGATATCTGGGAAGATGGTTTGGAGGAGTGGGTTTGACACGTGTTTGACCACAGGTTTTATTATTAAAAGGGATTGGGCTGGGTTGGTTATGGGCTTGGGTTTTATTTTGGGTTTGTTTGTTTGTTTAGTTAATAAAACACAAGGACCATTCTTGCAATTTCTGAATTCTTGAAGGGCCGAACTCAAATTTTCCCAAAGTTAACACAAGGACCTATTATGCCATTTATGAATAGTACAAGGGTTATATTTATTAATTTTCCATTTTAAATAACCTGAGGACCATTTTTGACATTTTCAAAGTTGAGGGACCAAAGTTGTAAATATGCAATTTTAACTTCAAAGGACTATTTCTTACAACAGTGAATCCCCAAGGACCTTTAATGATATTTTACAAGTTTTGAATTACGAGGACTAGTTTTGCCAATTTATGAAAGTTTAGGGACCTGGCCTAAATTATGTAAACTTTGTTGTTTTCATCGGTTTTCAATCCTTTTGCACTTGAGTCACATAAAAACACATTTTAATGATATTTGTAACATTTATATGGTCATTTGTGTGTTTTTGGACATTTATGTGGGGTTAAACAATATAAAATATATGTGTATTTAGACACATATCAATGACCCTGTCAGATCAACTCACACATGAAGCTCTCTATCCCACGAGTAGAGCAACATATCAAATGGAGGTAAGGGTCTATCCCTTTCTCCACTAAGCCTGATATCAACTTCTTTACGAGCTGAAATCCCCGATCGAGAACAGTTATCAACAAGAGTATCACGTACCACATTATGCCGATGTTTAATACTAATAATACCAGCACACGATACAACATGGTCCCCATAAATATACCCTGCAAAGACCCTGGAATAGGTTGAGCATGACATCTGAACAGAGAAAAAGGAGGAACACCTAGCCGATAGCATACATGCACCGGTATGTCCTAGCATTCAAAGTCTGTCCCAACCTAGAGATCGACACCACCCTAAGCCAGTCTGAAGTGTAGTCCTCCATTTGAGATTTCCATAATGCCATTTACCGAGCGATTGGGAAAAAGTGGATTCGGCCGTTCGGGTAACACATGTGAAATATATATATGCCAGTTTCTTCATAAGTTTGGGAGCAACGATCTCACTTGGATTACTCAAAAGGTCCATCCCCATTTTCGCATTAAAAGCACATAAGGCATCATCAAAGGAAGGCCCATAAGTTATAATACCAGAGTGTCGGAGCAACTTAGTCTGCAAGCTAGCAGATTGGAGTCTAGACGCAAGGAATGCATAGTTTAAGACATCACCTATAGAGTAAACATCAAGTCCCCCAAACGAAAATGGAAAGGTTTCAAGCGTCCATTTCCAATCACCAAAACCAGGTCCATAAGCAGTAACAATACACTCCATAGAAGACCGCAATGCCACATCAAATGAAATACGAGCAGCATGCTGAAAACCGTGGAGAAAGATATGCGTATAGAAAAATATAGCAACTCACATTGAGGGTCGTTAATCTTAGCAACAACACCCATAAGCTCAATGGTTTTGCAACTCTCATCATAACAAGCTCACTACTAAAATTAAAGTCCACACTAGCAGGCCCACCCAGTAATTTAACACCGTGTAAAGGTCGAGAAATATTAGGCGGGAATACAACCACACGCCTGCTTTTGGGGTCTTCCTTTGGCAAAAACTTCAGTTTTATCAACATTGAGGTGCAAACCAAAACGAGGTCCATCTACCATAATAAGCTCTAAAACCTTCCCCGCAACCAAAGTATCTCCAATAATAGTGTCATTCTCTAGATACCAAGCTTGAAAGGAAAGGTTAAAGGAGTCTCTAATCTTGCATACCAAAGGATGTAACACTACGAAAAAAGCAGAGGTCCAAGTGGATCACCTTGTTGCACACCTTGGTATGACCATAAGGTGTGTTCCCCATAATATAATCTATCTTGGTGGAGTAACAAAATTTCAACCAACGTGAAATAGCAGGACAATGAAGGCGAACCTTCTGTAGCATAGCCTCACGATCCACCAAATTGAAGGCATTTTTGAAATCTACCAACAACATCAAAAGACCTAAATCATCTCCACGTTCCTCAATCAACCGATTCACGGAATGAAGAATATCCTCCCCTCCTCTAGATACCCCAACACTGAAATGTAGGTCATTTAAATAACCATCCATAGAATGACAAATCATAGCAGGACTAACCTTGAAAACTAAACGCCTCCAAACGGTCCCTACATCAATAGAACAGATGCCACCTCCCGGCTTAACCATCGATGTGAGAGGAGCACTAGTAATATACTCACCCAACACCCTGGGACATTTACCATCAAGAAATATATTTACCACTTGGGTGATAGAAGTGACCAACTCATGAGAAATAGCCACAACAACACCACTTAAACAATACAAGAGGTGCTAGGCACGCAAACCATCCCGACCACAAGACGTACCACGAGGGAAACTTTTAATCATATCAAGAACCACAGCAAGAGATGCAATGAGGTGATGATGATCAATAGGTATATGCGGTAAAAGGGAAGCAGGTTTGAAATGGTGCTTAGCCTATAAGTCATCCAGAGTAGCATCATTATAAGCAGCAACACCAGAAGAAGAAAGAACTCAACAACTGCGGTATAATGGCCCTCATAAATCTTCCTCTTACACTGCTTGACATGACGGTCACCCAAGTTCAAGTTATCCTCATCAATATTAGACCATGATGGGGAGGGTTCGGCTATAATCACAAGCTGAAAACTACCACCAGGCGTGCCCCAAGATCGAATGGCATTAGCAATGTACTCTTCCTGGCGTTGACGCTTATTATTATTATTATTTTATTATTATTAATATTATTGTTATTATTATTATTATTATTATTATTATTATTATTATTATTATTATTATTATTATTATTATTATTATTATTATTATTATTATTATTATTATTATTATTATTATTATTATTATTATTATTATTTATGTTTATTTTTTTTATTATAAAAACATCACTTTATTAGAACTTGAAAGATTTACAAGAAATTAGTGTGGAGCCTGAAACAATCTGGGCCCCACACCTCTAGCTATAGCAAAGGCGATCCGACTAAAAATATGAATAGCGAAGACGCGCCGATATCTTGAGCCATCGAGAACTTTGGATCCGCTTTAGTAAGGCTCTGACAGATCCTTCTCAAGTTCCCCAAAGGAAGAGAATGAAAAGGGAAGAAAACCGTATCCAATATCTACACACTTAGCTTCATACTTGACGCGTTTACGTTCTGTGACCTCAATCATCGCTGCACCGGCACAAAATCCACCATCCGATTTCGTCAAAGGTGATGACCTGTTAGATACACAACATCAACCCCTCCGCTCCTTGAGTAGAAGCGAGATATCGTCAGGACGCAAGGAGCATGTCAGGTCCTCCACGAAGCCTAATATCAACTTCCTTACCAGCTGAAATCCCAGACCGAAAACAGATTTCGACAAGGGTATCACGCACAATGTTATGTCGGTGTTTAATACCAACAATACCAGCACAAGATACAACATGGTCTCCATAAATATCCCCTGCAAAGACCCTAGAACAAGCAGAGCACGGCTTCGGACTAGAGAATAAAGGAACACCCAACCGATAGCATAACACGCATCGGTAAGTCCTATTGTTCATAGTCTGTCCTAACCCATAAATCGAAACCACCCTAAGCCAGTCAGAAGTATGCTCCTCCATCTGAGATTTCCATAGGGCCATTTGTCGAGTGGATAGAGAAAACGTAGATTCAGCCATTTGAGTAACATGTGTGAAATATATATCTGCCAGTTTCTTCATGAGTTTGGGGGCAGTGACCTCACTCGGATTACTCAAAAGATCAATATCCATTTTCTCATTAAAAGCACTTAAAGCATTATCAAAAGAAGGCCCAAAAGTAGAGGTGGCAAATTGTGCCCAAAATCAAAAAAATTGGCTAAATGGGCAAACTTTTAAAAGATTTGGGCACATTTGGGCCCTTCCTTTTTTTGAAATGGGCATGTATTGCCCATTTAGAAATTAAATGGGCTTAATGGGCACATGTTTTTCCCGAACATTAGATTATTTTTAAAGAAAAACTTATATTTAATTTTTTAAATATAAACGAGGTGTTACGTTCGAGGAATTTATTTCGTATTTTTTGGTCTTTTTAAAAGCGATTCGTATAATATGAGCCCGTTTGACCCGTGCCCGTTTAGCCCGCGCCCGTTTGACCCATAGCCCGTTTGGCCCGTAGCCCGTGCCCGCCCGGCCTACCCGTTTTGCCACCTCTACCCAAAAGCAACAATATCAGAATGTCGAAGCAGTGTAGTTTGCAAGATAGCAGATTGCAATCTGGACGCAAGAAATGCATAATTCAAAACATCACCTGCAGAGTAGACACCAAGCCCCCCCAGATGAAAAGGGTAAGGTAGAGAGTCTCCATTTCCAGTCACCAAATCCAGGTCCAGAACCACAGACAATGCGCTCTAAAGAAGAACGAGCGCCACATCAAAAGAATCACGAGCTCATGCAAAGGCCGGGGAGAGCATGTGCGCATAGCAAAATATAATTTGGAAATACCTGCACAAGCACGAAGGAGCAACAACTCACACTGAGGGTCATTAATCTTAGCAACATCATTCATAAGATCAATGGTTTTGGCAACCCTTTTCATGAAAAGCTCAATACTAAAATCAAAGTTCACACTAGCAGGTCCACCTAATAATTTAACACCATGCAAAGGGCGGGAAATATTAGGCGGGAAAACACCCACTAGCCTACTTCTGGGATCCTCCTTTGGCCAAAAAACCTTAGTTTTATCAACATTAAGGTGTAACCCGCAATGAGGTCCATCCATCATAATAAGCTCTAAAACCTTCCCCACAACCAAAGTATCTCCAATAATAGTGCCATCATCCAGATACCAAGCTTGAAGGGAAAGGCTAAAGGAGTCTCTAATCTTACAAGCCAAAGGATGTAACACTAAATCAAAAGAAGAGGTCCAAGTGGATCACCTTGTTGCACTTTGGTGTGACCATAAGGTGTGTTCTCCATAATATAATCTAGGCTGGTCCGAATAACAAAATTCAACTCAACGTGAAATAGCGAGGACGTGAAGGCGAACCTCCCGTAACATAGCGCACGATCAACCAAATTGAAGGCATTTTGAAATCAACCAACAACATTGAAAAACCTATATCATCTCCGTGGCCCTCAATCAACCGATTCACAAGATGAAGAATAGCCTCCCCTCCTCCAGAAACCCCAACACCAAACTGTAATTCATTTAAATAACCATCTAAAGAATGGCCAATCATAGAAGCACTAACCTTGGAAACTAAACGCCTCCAAATGGTTCCCATAGCAATAGGTCGGATGCCACCCCCTGGCTTGACCAACGGAGTAAGAGGAGCACTAGCAATATACTCTCCCAAAGCCCTGGGGCATTTACCTTCAAGAAAAAGATTCACCACTTGAGTGATAGAAGCGACCAACTCATCGGAAATAGCCACAACAGCGCCACTAAGACAATCCAAAAGATGTTGGGCACACAAACCATCTCGACCACATGACGTACCACGAGGAAAACTCTTAATCATATCAAGAACAATAGATGGAGATGCAATGAGGTGATGGTGATCAATGGTGACTATCACAAATCTTTCTCTTACACTGCTTGACATTACGCTCGCCCAAGTCTAGGTTGTCCTCATCAATATTAGACCATGAAAGGGAGGTTCAGCTAAAGCCTCTCTCACAAGCTGCGAACCACCACCAGACATACCCCAAGAACGATTGGCATTAGCAATATACTCCTCCTGGCGTTGATGCCTGATAGCAGACCTACACTTGAGATTACTCCTCGGGCAAAAGATTTTGAGGAGGCAGAGAGGCATGACTAATAAACTAACCCAACAAGAGATATCATCAGGCTTGCAAATCACATTATCAAGAGCACCCTTCAAAGCCCGAGAAAACCCCAAACGACACTTGGGAGGGATGGATTTGACAGTACGCAACCCCTTTGAAAACAAACTATCAAGAAGAGCCAAGGTAAACCCATCATGTTGGTCGTGTAGCAAGTCACTAACATGGTCAAGCTGCATGGGGAAAAAAGAAATATGCGACTTTGTAATGTCATAAAAGCACGAACGACACATTGCCATCACCACTATCGAGGTGACACAAAATCGAGCCACCGCCATGGCGACATTTTAGCTCCGAAAAGTATGTGTTTTGAAACAAACACCACACAACCAAATTCCCATACGCTTAAGAATTAACTCGGCCCTCTAAAAAACAACCAAATCAGTAAGTAGAGAATGTTTAGTGATAGCTTGTGCCTCGCCATTACAATGTCTATCACGAAAATGAGTAATCAATGAAGTCTTGGTAAGTCCCTTTCCACCACCGTCATGACATCCATTAAGACCTACGAAAGGACAATGGAAAAGCACAACCATCATACAACCAATAAACCACCTCGAAGGCAAACCACTACAGAACTGATGTGCAAGCAGAATCCCAGTAACAAAGTACCAATAGAAACAAAATAACCAAAGAGCAACTAGAAAACAAAAGTAGACAAAACCAAAAGGGCACATGCAATGTACATCATGCAGAATAAAACGAGCAAAAATAGCAGCACTTACAAGCCAAGATAGTTCGAAAAAAAGTCTCGAAACTCACAAGTGCTCAAAACCACTATTGCTCAAAACCGAAACGGAGAACCAAGAAGCTAGAAGATTAGCCGAAATCAAAAACCACCCGAAACTGAAAAAAGATTATGGACAAAACAAGGTAGTTTCGACCACCTAAAATAGCAAACGAACCCCTATGTTGGAGAGGCGAGAGAAATCCACAATGAAGTACTAGTAACAACCAACCCAACTGCAGTGATATACGTGGAACAATCAACACGAAACCATCGCAACAGAGAAGAATGGACCCATAATCAGAAACGAATCTCCCAGCATCAACCAAACAACATAGGACCAAAAAATATGAGGAAAAGGAAACCCTAAATCTGCAGAAAAAGGGAAAAATGAAAACCTAACCGTATACCCAATCAAGACCAACCTCCAACAGAGATGTTGAATAAAAGATCCAACAGGGATGTTGAATCAATGGATTAAAAGAAATTAGTGGGGAGCCTCGAAACAATCTGGGCTCCCACACCTGTTAGGAATTAGAAATTCCGGTATTAAAGAGTCGGTCACCTCAAGTATATGTAATCGTTAAAAGCTCGTAGTCGTAGTTCTTTTAAGTTAAGTAGTATTTAGTTAAGTAACACCGTGGAGGACGGACGGGTCTTTACCCAGCTGTATGCACGATCCACGACCCGATGTGTGGCGATTTATGTAAGACTATAAATACTCTCTACCTTCCAAGGTAGAGAGTTGGAGCTCATAATAATATCTTTCACTTTCTCTCACTAAGTTCCCTAAACCTCTAACTTTCTCTCTAGAATTCCATCTATATGCTACTTTGTGTTATGGTTTGATGTGTATGTGAAAAGTTATATCTTACAATTGGTATCAAGAGCCATGGTTAGATCATATCTTGCACATCTTTGGATTTCTAGTGGTTTTAGGTGGTTTTGAGTTTGAAAAAGTTTAGTGGTTTTGCATCATTTGGTTGATTTCTTGTGTTAAAGTTTGAATTTTGTTAGTACTTTTATGTTTAGAATCATCACAAGTGTTTAGGTTTTCATTTGGTAGCTTGAATCATCTTGGTTGGGTTGTTTTGGATTGAAAAGTGATGTTTATATGGTTTTCATGCTAGCGACTTAGCTCACGGATTATTTTCTTCATAGCGACTTGCTTTACAAATTTGTAGCGAGTTCTGACTTTAGACCTAGCGAGTTAGATCTAGCGAGTTAAAGTACAAGTAGTGGACTCTCCACTACAGTAGCGACAGTGGTAGCGACTTGATGCATGGCGAGTTGCTCTTTAGCGACTTGTATCTTTAGCGACTTGAGTGGCAATTCTTTGCCAAAATTTTGCTAGCGACTTGAGGCTTAGCGAGTTACTACTTAGCGACTTGCATTTGTCTAGCGACTTGGGACTCTAGCGACTTAGTGGTGTAGCGAATTAAGTGTTAGCGACTTAGTGCATTATCTTCTAGCGACTTAGTGCATTATCTTCTAGCGACTTAGTGCATTATCTTCTAGCGACTTAGTGCATTGTTTACGGGTTTTCTCTTGATTTAGTAAAATCCGTGAAAGAATCTATTTCGGTTTAATCATAGAGTTATAAAATCCGTATAATCATTAACATGTCTACCAACGTTCCTCATCATCTCCATTGTTGCGAGGATGTTCAAGCGGTGGCTCGGATACTCGTCCACCCATGCTTGCGAGGCCGACTACGATTCTTGGGCTCAGCGAATCGGTTGTATTGCCTTGGAAAGGAAAATGGTGTCAACATTCTCAAATCCATTGATGAAGGACCATATCGAGTTGAGGCGACTAGAGACATACTTGATACTAATGAAGATGGTACTCTGTTTACGGAATGGACGGACCTAAGATGTATGATGAGCTTGATGATAAGGATAAAAGAGATTTGATGCGAGATATCGGGGCTTCAAACATTGTTCTTCAAGGTCTTCCTAAAGACATCTACAAGGCGATCAATCATAACACGCGATGCTAAGGCGGTTTGGGACAATGTTAAGATGCTTCTCTCGGTTCGAATTAACTATGGAAGGCGAGAATCCCACTCTATGGCCAATTTGAGCACTTCAAGATGAAACCGATGAGAATGTCTATGAGTACTATGTGAGATTTCATAAGTTAGTTAATGACATGAGGAACATCGAATGACTATGCCTAACATTCGATTGAACTCAAAATTTGTGAACAACATGAATCCCGAATGGCACAAGTTTGTTACATTGTGAAGCTCACTAAAGGATTGAAGAATACAAACTATGAGCAACTCTATGCCTTCCTCCTTGAGAATGAGAGACATGCTATGTTTGAAAAATTAATTCTCAATCGGTTCAAAACCAACCGAGGAGAGACAAGCTCGTCTAATGACTCTGACTTTCTACTCAAACATCGGAATCACAACCAAAGCATCACAAGTCATACCCTTGGGTAATGGTAATCACAAACTCATTCACGATCCTATGTACAAACAAGGCGATCTTGATGCTCACGTGGGTAACTTCATTAATCAACTAGCTCTTCTCATTAGTCAAAACATGAATACTCTCCCACAAACCAACAACAACCTCGAGCGCATCTAACCCACACAATCAAGCCCTTTGTTAAAGATGGAAGGATCGTGGTGCAACCGATTCGGAAAAGGCGGTATGATCGGGGGCGAGGTGGGCTGGGAGAGGTTATGTTGGCAACGAGAATCGAGGAAGGAATGGTAACCAAGGTCAAGCTAAGCCCATCAAATGTTATAAGCGTGGTGGTGAGGACACATTGCAAGGCGCACATCTCCAAAGCGTCCACGAATCTTGATTACTTGAGAGATAAAATCTTTGCTGGCACAAGCTCGGGACAATGGTCTTGCTTTGAATGAAGAGGAATTCTTGTTTCTTCTTGAGGGCAATGCCAAGACCTATGATGCGAGATGTGGATGAGGGACCTATTCGGAGATAGGTCACAATCATCGAATGCCTTTCAAGTCGTTGTTGTGATGCATCGACTACGATGTGGATGATGGACCTCGGCACACACAATTTTATGGCTAGCATTTCTCCAATGGTTTCTCCCAAGGTCTCTTCTTCACCACTAGTGGGCCATCCATGACAAGCTCATCTCGGAGGTATTAAAACTATCGATGATCTTGATGTGCAGCGGATGCATGACAAAGTACAATCAATGAAACTATTGAATCAAATATTGAAAATATGGGTAATATCGATATTGTCCCATATGATCAATATGTGAAACAAAGTGAAAGTGAAGTTGTACCAAGTGATGCATCTTCTGCGATCAACAATGACTATGTTTTGATGAATACCTTGCATGTGCCCCGATGATTCCGTAATTTACGAACTAAATGCCTATAAAGAGCGTGTTGCTATTTATGAACAACGTGCTAAGTTTGAGTTGACCACTCGTGAGCGGGAAATGGATGACCAAGTGAGTACGATAATTAGAAAAAGTAAGTTTAGAGAAGAAGTATTGAAACAAGAATTAAATTCCTTGCAAGAAAAACTTTCTAAAACATTAAACAAAAACAAGAACTTCAAGAAAATGTGAAAATGCTTAAGCAAGAATTTAATGCAAAGGAATCAAAACTCTTGAGAGATTTTCTAATCGAAAACTTTGAAAAACAAACTTGAGAACAAGTTGTACATACAAGGAAACACCATTGATTTGCTCACATGGTCACTAAACATCGAGTCTTAAGCGATAAGCATAGCATTCCCTTGTTGAGGAACCAAATCCGAGGTAATTAAAAGGCTAGAAATGCTCATAAGGTGCTTTATGATGGTAATGAAATCCTTAAGCCTAAGCGAAACCTAGTTGTGTTGTGTGCAGAGGAAGATAAGAAATCGAGATGAAGTCACTAGGGAAAGGATGAACAAAAATTAGATGACCCTAAATGCAAAGAAAAAAATAAATATCACTCCCCATGACTACAAGAAGGAAAAGCTGGTTTCCTTGAACATGTTTAAGCCTCGGACATTGTTGACTCCAGAACAAGTTTTACGGAAAAAGGATTTAGATAAGCGAAAAATGAAAATATTGTTGAAACAAACCCCCTTTATGGAAAATGCCTAGAAGCGTTGTGTATCCTCCTAATACACCAATGCATCTTGTTCCTAGAACAATTGCCACTAAAAGCAAGACATTAATTAGCCAATCGTTATATTTCAACTATTTGTTGATTTTGAGAAAACTTGCAAGAAAAGGATCACACCATTGGTATAGCGAAGGAGAAAGGGTTTTGAACAAATGAAAGAATGTTATTTAAGCGAGGTCATGCCCTTCTTTAAACTTCTAAAGACCACTTTGAGAGTCTTAAAAGGGATAGAAAGCGATATTAAGGGAATGGAAAAGGAATTTGATGCAATGGTTGTTGAAGTTAGTGACTATGGCGTGCCTTTGAAATATAATGAGATTGAGAGAAAGAACTTGCATACATTAAATGAGAATCTTATTCTTGAATGTGTTGCTCAAGATGTGTTTTCAACGCTTCAAATTGCTCTATTAATGCTTCCAAATTTCATGAACTATCTGTGTACTGAAAGTCTCCCATGATCGTGTCATTGAGCTTGAAAAACTAATTCTAAACTAAGCGAGAAAATTGAGCTGGATGATCACGACAATTTCGTTAAACATTTTCTAAACTAGAAGTTGAGCATTTTAATTTACAACTAAAATATCAACATCTTAAAGAAAATGTCAAAACTTCAAATGTCAAGACATCTTGGATGCTCGAGTTTGATGCGATTTTCAAATTAACAAGCGTGATGAGCGATTCAAGCTCAATGCAACACGATCGAGAAAGTTGAAAGCCCAAATCTCTCAATTAAAGGGTCAAACAAACAATATGACGGGCTCCCAAATGCCTCCTCCTTTAGATTCTCGAGAATTCTCAAGCGTTTCATCTTCAAAACCTAGTAAATGCTTTACAAAGGAAAGCGAAAGTTTTCTAGAAGAAAATGAAAAGGTTAAACGTCATTTCAATGAGTTATTTGAATCAATTAAAGTCACTCGTAACAAAACAACGAACAAATAGCTTCATTGCAAAAGGAAATTGAGAATCGAAGAGTCGGGTAAAAGGAAAATGCCAATGACCAATGGGGAGAATGTTGTATCAAAGGTTCACTCTTGTAATAAATATGCTTTATCGTGACATATGTCCCTCCTCATCTAAGGAACAACAAACTTGCCATTCAAACATACTTCTCATCCCTTAAGGATTGCCTAGAATGTCTGCGTGAGATTGTTGAAGAGGATAAGCTAGAGAAACCTCATGATAATGCAATTGGACATGCATGCTTATATGCCAAACGATCTCAAGAAATCTTAGAATGCTTGATCACAATATGCCCAAAGTCATTAGGTGAGAGAGTTAATCCTTTGATTCCATGCTCAATGCCTAACGCTAAGTATGATATGCATTCGATTCCCAATGTTTTGAATGTGAACCGTAGTGTGCCTTTAAGTAGTTGATTCGGATCATCGATGCTAAGAAAGAGAACTCAAGTGTGCCTTCTAGGAGTACAAATCACGGTACCTCTAGTTTTATGAAAGTGAACCTTAGTGCACTGCATGTAGTTCGGACCCGGTACATCTAAGCGGTGATGCAAAGAGTAGTTAAACCAACTAATGTTCCCATTCCTCTCTGAGTGTCGGTGACATTAAGCGGAGCGGTCAAAGTCTCAAGACAATACAAGGAATGATAGGACCTCTCAAGCTAAGAATGTGCCTTTGGAAGAGAGTAGAAGAACAATCTAGGAACTTTAAGCTTGAATTGAATAAAGCGAATCGTGTTGATTCTAGTATTAGCCATAGGCGTCTTGTAATTAATTAATTCGATACTATTTGCAAACCTTGTCTTGATGTGCTTTGAATTACATTTCTAATCATGAATGTGGTGTTCTTTATTACGCTAATGATGTTAATTGTCCGATTAATATTGTTAATGCTAAAATTCATGCTAAGAAGGCTAAAAGGCAAAAGCGAAAGAAAGTTAGAAAGCGGTGGAAACCGGGAAGAACATTCGATAAAATAGGCTTTTATTGGACACTGTTGGTCTTAAGACTAATCGAGACAATGCCCACTAGAAAATGGATGCCTCTTGGTAGAACTATTCCCTTAGAAGTGATCACACTATGAGCAGGGCTAATACTAACACTAATCTTGCATCTATTCACAACGATTCCATTGCCTCACTTTACGATATGAATGCTTCTATTTACGATGTGGGTGTTCCAAACATTGTTACTAACCAAATGGAACCCATTCTTGCATGGGGATCCCAATTATCGATTATCCATTCTTATGCATGTTCAGCTGCGGATCGTTCAAATCGTTACGTGGTACACGGACTCAGTTTGTTCAAACATATATTTGGAGACGGTCGCGACTCATGAACCGTGAGCAAATTCATCGGGGCTATTAGATTTGGTAATGATCATTTCGGTGCTATTATGGGTTATGGAGATTATGTTGTTGGTAATAGTGTCATCTCTAGAGTTTACTATGTAGAAGGTTTGGGTCATAATCATTCTCTGTTGGTCAATTACGTGATTACGATCTAGAAGTTGCCTTGAAAAACATACACCTTTGTTAGAGATCTTAATGGTAAGGAGCTGTTAAAAGGAACTCGTGGGTCAAATCTTTACACCATCTCTATCGATGACATGATGAGGGCTTCTCCAATCGCTTGCTATCAAAGGCTTCAAAACAAAGTCATGGTTATGGCATCGTCGTCTTAATCACTTGAACTTGGCACCATCAACGATCTTTCGAGAAAGGACTTAGTTGTAGGTTTACCTAGACTAAAGTATGAAAAGGATCATCTTTGTTCGACATGTCAATTGGGAAAAAGCAAAAGTATGCCCATAAACCCAAACCTACTAACTCATCCTTTGAAGTTCTTCATATGATTCATATGGATTTATGTGGACCAATGAGGTGCGAGAATATCTTTGGGAAGAAATATGTGTTAGTTGTAGTTGATGATTACTCTAGATTCACAGGTCAAGTTCTTAAGGACAAAGGATGAAACTCGATATCATCATCAAACTCATTAAGCATTGCGAGTTCGACTAAACAAAGCGTCGAGTTATCGAGCAGACAATGGGCGGGTTTGTCAACAAACAACTTAGTGAATTCTATGAAAGCGTTGGAATCGACCATCAAAGAAGTGTTCCACGAACCCCTCAGCGAGCGGTGTAGTTGAAAGGCGAAATCGTACTCTTGTTGAAGCCGCTAGAACAATCTTGATCTACTCAAAGGTTCCAATGTTTCTACGGGTGAAGCAATTGCCCTTGCATGCTACACAAAAATCGTTCCACGATTCACACTATTCATGGAAAAACTCCATATGAACTTGTCCACAACAGAAAACCTAATCTATCTTTCCTTCGTGTGTTTGGTGCATTGTGCTATCCAACTAATGAGGTCAAGACTTGGGCAAACTTAGGGCTAAAGGCGACATTGGAGTATTTGTAGGATATGCACCAAACAAAAGGGATACGAATCTACAACAAAAGAACCCGAAATATCATGGAAACAATTCACGTTACGTTTGATGAGTGACCGGTCAAATGGCTCTGGACACTCCATTCGGGACCCGCACTTCAAAATAGTCCCATTGGTTCATCCCTTGTTCCAAACTCCTCTCAAGAACCTCCATATGTACCTCCATCCGAAGATGATGTAAAGAAATTGTTTGATCCTATGTTTGATGAGCTGTATGATTCAATTACTAATGAGGTCTTGATTCCTACAACGAGGATGATCATATTCCGATAAATGAAGTCAATCCCTCGGTCTCAATATCTTTAAGTCAAGAAGCACTGCTGCGATCCTTGATCTCATCAACAAATCATCATTCTTCAAATGTACATCATGGAAATGTTTACGGCATCAATGATGAAGTTAATCCCTTTGCGACTCTGAAGATGCTCCATTTGAAAACATATTTGCTACTCTGAATCATCATCGAACCATCTTCTTGAGGAGACATCGACTCGACTACCTCGGTTCCTCAACAAGCGCCACATGAACACCTCGGAAAATGGACTCACGATCACCCTTAGACAACATCATTGGAAATCCCTCTCGTCTGTATCAACCGGAAACAACTCATGACCGATGCCTTATGGTGCTTCTTCAACTCCGTACTATCTAAGATCGAACCAAAGATGTTAAAGCGCCATGAATGAAGATAGGCGGTTCAATGCCATGCAAGATGAAATTCATGAGTTTGATCGTCTTGATGTATGGGAGTTAGTACACTCTCGAGGCGTGCTATGATTATAGCTCTCAAATGGATCTTCAAAGTAAAACTTGATGAGCATGGTGATGTGTTGAAGAACAAGGCTCGATTAGTTGCTAAAGGATATCGTCAAGAGGAGGTATAGACTTTGAAGAATCTTTTGCTCCGGTTGCTCGAATCGAGGCAATCGAAATCTTCGGCTAATCTTGCTAGTAAGAACATGGTAGTATATCGGATGGATGTAAAGGCGGCATTTACGAGCGGAGATCTTAAAGAAGTCGTCTCGTCGGTAACTGAAGGATTTGTGAATCAAGAGCATCCTACTCACGTTTATCGTTTGAAGAAGGCTCTTTACGGTTTAAAGCAAGCTCCAAGGGCATGGTATGATACAACATCAAAGTTTCTTCTATCAACGGATTCATCAAAGGCGATTGATCCTACCTTATTCACCGGAAGTCGAGCAAACATTTAACTCATGTTCAAATTTATGTTGATGATATTATTTTTGCCTCGGCGGACCCAATGGAATGTGATCGTTTTCAAATGAAATGAGTTCAAAGTTTCAAATGTCAATGATGGGACAAATGTCATTTTCTTGGGATTACAAATTTCACAAAGTCCGGAGGCATTTTCATAAATCAATCTAAATATGCAGCGAGATTTTAAAGAAATTTGGATTTGATTCTAGTGACCTGTTGACACCCCATGATTGACCGAACCAAACTAGATGAGGACCACTCGGGGATCATGATTGACCAAGCGAAATATCGTAGTATGATTGGGTCCACGATGTACCTCACTTTGCTAGTAGACCGGACATCTTGTTCATTGTATGCATGTGTGCTAGATACCGAGCTAAGCCTACTAAAAAGCACCTTGAAGCGATTAAGCGGGTCTTCGGTATCTCAAGGAACCATCAATATGGGTCTTTGGTACCCAAGGACACGGTATGTCACTAACGGCCTATCACGATCTGCGATCATGCGGTTGTCAAGATACTGCGTCGAAATGCGTGCGGAGGTGCTCGGTTTTGGGTGATAAGCTTGTGGTGGTCTTCAAAGAAGCAAATGAGCACTTCTATTTCCTCTGAGAGGTGAATACATAGCCATGTCATCTGTTGTGCTCAAATCTTATGGATGAGATCTCGATTATCGACTATGGCTTTGTATTCAACAAAATCCTACATCTTGTGATAATAAAAGTGCTATTGCTCTCTCATGCAACAACGTTCAACACTCAAGAGCAAAGCATATCGACATTCGACATCATTTCATCGAGGAACAAGTGGAAAAAGGTGTGGTGGAACTATATTTTGTGAGGTGCGAATATCGGTTAGCGGACATCTTCACCAAAGCTCTTCCAAGAGAGCGTTTTGAGTTTATTCTTCCACGTCTTGGTTTGAAAAGCCTTCAACGAAACTCTCAAGCGTCTTGAGGAGGAAGGCGAGGAGTAAAGGTCTATCTTCATCTATCTCTTGTAAATATTTATTCGAAAAACAAAATACAAAATTATAAAACTCTCAAAATCAAATAGAAAATTATAAAACTTTCAAAATCCATAAAAATATTGAAAAATTGAAAAATCTTCAAAAAAAATTGTCAATTTGTCATGTTTTTTCGGGTTCGATAATATCTACGGTCTTTGTGATGTCATTCAAAGAATGATACGGGACTTTAGATGTTGTTCAATTCTTAAAAAAAAAAAAAAAAAAAAAAAAAATATTTTTGGGAGAAAGAAAAAAATGGTTTATTGTCATTTTGAGGCAATAACCGGTTTTAAAAGAAAAACGAGCCATGTTTTATCATGTTTTCAAAATTCCATGCTCGATTCTATAAACATTTATCTGCTTGAAAACTAAATGCTTTGAAAAATAACTCGATCTCTATTTTGATAATCATCGGGACTTATTTGTCAAAATCTCTATCTCTCAATCAACAACCTATGTCATTGATTGAGGGAGAATGATTTCAATTAAATTAAAAAGTTATTTGGCATTAAATTGTTTTCAAAAGATGTACATGCATGTTTTATCAATGGAGTCGATCCTTAAAATCGATCCTTCAAAAACGCTTTCATAATCAAGTCACAATTCTCCTTAAAAGCTTTCAAAATCAATTTAAATCTATAAGAGATCACAAATCTCAAATGATTTGATAATTGTGATCGGGGAGAATGTGTGATTTAAATTGGTTTAAGCGATAATTCGGTAAATGGTTTTATAAGGATGTACATCTTGTCCTTCCCACATGTGACAAACGATTTCAAATTTTCCATGCACATGTTGAGGGGCATCTATCTTAAACCTATGATTTGAAATGTGATCAACTTATCTCAATGTGCGGGTTCCTCTAGTATGTGCAAAACTCTTTTCAAACCTCGAGGCACATATTGAGGGGAGCAAATTATGGAAACCTCATCCTTCCGGAAATGCTCTATCTACTTGATTTGATGTGGGAAGTGATGTTGATATCTTTAGAAAATGGTAATCAAAGTTAATTCTTTCTCTTGCCTCCGTGTGCAAAACATTTTCAAATACTTGATGCACATGTTGAGGGAGTTCTCGTTCTAAAATTATCAAAAACAATTCGGTACAAAATGCTTTGATAATATATCACAAGTATCGAATTGATTTTCAAATGGTTTTCAATTGGATCCAATGGCGGATGAACAATACCAAATAGACCGACCAACTTTACTTTATATGCGGTGATATAAGGATGATAAGGTTAGGTATTGGTTCCCATGATCCGCCGAGCCGGAGGGATCTACCGAGGACAATCCACTAGTTAGTGTAGAAGTCCTTAGGTATGATGATAAAAGGAGAAAAATGAGATATGGGAAGAGTGCGGACTAAGGCGAGCTAGTCTTGGAATAAACCCAACAAGGTTCTAGTTATGAAGTCTCGGTAAGCTTGAAGGGTTGAAGAATTAAAAAGAATTGAATGAGAATAGGGTGAAAACAAATAGCCTCCATTTATTCAACCTTAGAGGCGAAACCGGGTTCAATTCATATACTCTTGATGGTAACATCGGTATTGAAGACAAGGCGTCATGGACCCGGTGGCCTTGCACTTCAACTTTCAAACCACTCAAGTTCCTCTTAAAGGACTTGTTTCATTCTCACGGGAACCGACATTATCTATCGACTTTCTCTTAGAGATTGTTGATATTGAAGAAGGAGACCCTCTCCTAGTCTCGACACGGGATCCAAATATGCACAAATTGAGTCTAGAGCCACGAGATCATCAATAAATCTCATTAGGACACTTTCAATGAAGACTCTCTGTTTCACACAATGTGGAAAGAGATTATATCTTGAGTCCTCGCATTATCCTTGTGGTATTGCGGAACATCCGAGTGATGTGTTTACATATTCACAATGAAGATGGAAAGCCTTACGGAGCCAACATCAAACAAGCTCTGGTAGGTGGCATGTGAGATCTATTATATGGATCAACCATGTGACAAGCGAGCGAAACAATGGGGCGATTCAATTTCTTGAATCAATCACGGTTCGAGTTATGGATTGACGGATACCTTTGAAAAACCGGTCTTTGTGCTTAACAACTCTTTTCTTTAGCACATCGACCGTGTACTCATATTTCAAACCAAAGGTGTTTTATGATTGATAATTGATTTTCAATAAAACCTTCGTTGTATTGCAAAAACAATTTCTATTGAGCAATACTCGATTGTTTTCAAATCTCTTTTCATCAATCGGTGGACTTAAAATTATTTGGTTCACTCACTCCGTGTTGTCTTCTTTGAGGCGTTCGGTTTGAGAACGACTAGAAGCATTGCGAAACCACATCAAGGAAATTCTTGAATTATACGATCACGAGCGGTACATGTCTTGATCAGCGAGGAACCGTGGGCGTGTACCTCAATTCAACGAAAGTGATCAAAGACACTTTAGTGCGATTTATTAACTAGCTGTTGTATGCGGTCGCCCGGCGTTTGCGGTGATCGAAATGAAGCGGTCAATCCATAGCCGCATGCTCACTAACACATTCATCTCGAAAGAAATCATGATTAGTGCATCAATGACTCGATATTTTCACTCCATGCTTACGCTTTCTGCTGCGCTAATATCATGATTCAACAAAAGCTTCCGCTACTCGATGAGAAGATATCATGATCCGAATGTGAGCATGTCGGTCCTAAAGTCACAACATCACATAATACCAACACCACAAAGGATGTCTCGAGAGATTTTTGATGGTGATGATCTCAAAAGATGGCTCAAATTTATCATCACGTGGATCGATAAAGACCTCCACTTGAAGTAACCAAACATGCAATGTGAAGAATCAATGACTACGAGCTTAGAAGCAAAGGACTACATCAAGAATGCAAGAACAATTGTTAATGTAAAATCTTTTTGTATTCAATGTAATTTTGGTACATGATTGAGGTGACCTCCTTAGGGGAGATTGTTAGGAATTAGAAATTCCGGTATTAAAGAGTCGGTCACCTCAGTATATGTAATCGTTAAAAGCTCGTAGTCGTAGTTCTTTTAAGTTAAGTAGTATTTAGTTAAGTAACACCGTGGAGGACAGACGGGTCTTTACCCAGCTGTATGCACGATCCACGACCCGATGTGTGGCGATTTATGTAAGACTATAAATACTCTCTACCTTCCAAGGTAGAGTTGGAACTCATAATAATATCTTTCACTTTCTCTCACTAAGTTCCCTAAACCTCTAACTTTCTCTCTAGAATTCCATCTATATGCTACTTTGTGTTATGGTTTGATGTGTATGTGAAAAGTTATATCTTACAGCGCGTAGAAATATAACTTTGAAATGCCTACAAGCAAGAAGGAGCAACAACTCACATTGGGGTCCCTAAGCAGCAACAACATCCATGAGCTCAATAGTTTTAGCAACCCTTTTCGAAACAAGCTCAATGCTAAACTCAAAGTCTATGCTAGCTGGCCCACCTAATAATTTGACACCATGCAACGTTCTAGCAATATTGGGCGGGAAAACACCTACAAGCATGCCTCTGGGGTCTTCCTTTAGCCAAAAAACCTTAGTTTTATCAACATTGAGGTGTAGGCCACGTCGTGGTCCATCCAACATAATAAGCTCTAAAGCCTTCCCCATGACCAAGGTATCTCTAATAATAGTACCATCATCTAGATATCAAGCTTGGAAGGAAAGACTAAAGGAGTCTCTAATCTTACATATCAAAGGATGTAACATGAGAGCAAAGAGGAGAGGTCCAAGTGGGTCA
Source organism: Chrysanthemum lavandulifolium (assembly GCA_022545495.1). Classification (NCBI taxonomy): domain Eukaryota; kingdom Viridiplantae; phylum Streptophyta; class Magnoliopsida; order Asterales; family Asteraceae; genus Chrysanthemum; species Chrysanthemum lavandulifolium. Next base: position 45,665,173 of record CM040245.1, read on the forward strand.
CCTTGTTGTACTCCCTGGTGCGACCATAGCGTGTGTTCGCCATAATATAATCTAGCTGGGCTAGAGTAGCAAAATTCCACCCAACGTGAAATGGCAGGGCAACGCAAGCGAACCTCCTGAAGCATAACCTCACGGTCCACCAAGTTGAAGACGTTTATGAAATCCACCAATAACATCGAAAGACCTTCCTCGCTACCTCGGTCCTCAATAAACCTATTCACAGCATGAAGAATAGCCTCTCCCCCTCCAGGGACTCTGACACCAGACTGGAGATCATTTAAATAACCATCTAAGGAGTGGCCAATCATAGGAGCACCAACCTTGGAGACTAAACGCCTCCAAACAGTCCCCACAGCAATGGGACGGATACCACCTCCAGGCTTGATCAGTGGTGTGAGCGGAGTGCTAGCAATATACTCACCCAATGCCCTAGGGCATTTACCATCAAGAAAAAGATTCACCACATGGGTGATAGAATCGATTAACTCATCAGAAATAGCCACACCAGCACCACTAAAACAATCCAAAAGGTGTTGAGCGCGCAAACCATCTCGACCGCAAGATGTACCACAAGGAAAACTCTTGAATATATCAAGAACCACAACAGGAGATGCAATGAGGTTATGATGGTCAATAGGTATGTCCGGCAGGGAAGGGGCAGACTTGAAGGGGTGCTTAGCTTTTAGGTCCTCAAGAGTAGCATCACTATAAGGAGCAACACCCAAAGAGGATAGAACTCTTACAGCCGCAGTGTAATGGCCATCACAGATCTTCCTCTTATATTGCTTGACATTACGTTCAACCAAGTCCAGGTTTTCCTCATCAATATTAGACCATGCAGGAGATGGTTCAGCTAAAACCTCTCTAACAAGCTGCACACTCCCACCAGATGTCCCCCACGAGTGAATGACGTTAGCGATATATTCTTCTTGAAGTTGGCGTTTAATGGCAGACCTACACTCCGTGTTACTCCTCGGGCAAAAGGTTTTAAGGAGGCAAAGTGGCAAGACTAACATGTTAACCCAACAAGAAATGTCCCCAGGTGTGCAGATCCCCTTATCAAGAGCTCCTTTCAATACACGAGAGAATCCCAAGCGACACTTTGAAGGGATAGATTTGACAGTATGCAACCCCTTAGAAAGCAAAGTGTCAAGTAGGTGTAGATCAAAACCATAGTGCTCCTCCAAAACCTGGTTATCATCACGAGCAATAGAAGGAGGAACTTGTGGCCTGGCGAGATCAAACAACACAAATCTAACAACACCGTCACCACAATCAGGGGGGATATAAAATTAGAGCCATGCCTACACTTAGAGCGGAGAGTGTGCGTCTTAAAACAAACCCCAAAAGCCGAGGCCATATCGTTTCAAAGTAACCACGGTGCCTCAAAACGACAAGATCGATGAGCTGAGAATGTTGGGTGGTAGCTAACGCGTCCTTATTGAAGTGGCGATCGTGAAGATGAGTGATCAACGAGGTTTTGGTGAGCCCGTTTCCACTACCATCCTGACAACCACTTAACCCCGCGAAAGGACAATGGAAACGCACAATAGCCATACAACCAAAATCAGAGCACCGTAAATAGTTGCTAACGCTTTTTTTTTTGTTCCTTTTCAATTAACAAACCGCAATCCTTATAACCAACAAGGGGCAAGCCGCAACCTTTTTAAACCCAAACCACAAAACGCAAGAAACCCACCGTCAATATGCAAGGCATTTGGAAGCCAAAACGCAACATAGTTGTGGACAAAATGCATGAAGCCTCAACAGGTGTTGGACAAAACGCAAGACACGTTTTAGACATAGAAACAACCAATGTTGCAAAAAATTGGCCTATGCGGCCGATTAATCACTAATTAATCGGCCTTATATCTTGTTGATTTTTGAAAATCGGTGAAAAAAATCGGTCTAGGAAAAAATCAGCCACTAATCAGTAAAAAATCGGCCGAATCGGTTAAAAATCGGACTAATTGGTCAAAAATCGGACAAATCGGATTAATCGGTCAACTTTTAAAAACATAAGAATTTAGGCATTCTACTTAATTTGGGGATTGTTTATTTTACTTATAACGCACAATGGACCTCATAATCAAAATTTGAGTCTTTTATTGAACTTTGGAAACATAGTAGGCTTGGAATCAGTTAAGATCTTTTGTTCTGGTCTCCAGAAATACCCAAAACTTACAGGAAATGCCAATCCGATTAATCACCAATTAATCTCACCTTGACCGATTAATCGTTGCAGGGTGGTCGACCGCCCGACTACTAATTCACGATTTTTGCAACATTGAAAACAACAAAGAAAGTTTTGTTTCTTGTGGCTGGAAAAAATTCAACGAAACCCAAAAATAAAAATTATTCCAAAACCCAAAATCAACACAAACTTTCTTTGTTTCTCTCCAAATTCCAAAATAAAAAATTCAATCAAACCCAAAATTAAAAACTTATCAGATTGTAATTAAACAATTTTATAAACCAAAACCCAAAATCCAACAATAACTTCAAGAATCCAAAATTTCTAAGTCTAACAATACAAATCCAAACATCTTCATCATCATTCTCTTGAATTCATCCATAAATTCATCCAAACAATTATTCTTCTACAACACCAAATTCATCAAACATCCCCTTTTTTCACTAGTTCAAACATATATATATATATACATTATATATAAGAGGAGGCATGCCACATAAAATGCCACTTGGCATCTCATAATGCCAAGTAATATTTCCATGTCATCATTATATTTATGTGGCATTTTTTTTATTTTTTTAAAGTCATCATTATATTTTTGTGGCATTTTTTTATTTTTTTAAATGACATGTGGCATTTTAATTAATATATGTACAATTTGTTTTAAATAAATTGTAAATTTCGTTTTTTGTTTTTGTTATTTTTGAATTTTAAATTTTTTTTATTAAAAAGAAGACATTTGTTGGAGTTGAACTTGGGTCATTAATGTGTTTTGTAAACAACCTACCACTAGAGTAGATTGTTTTTTGATTTATATCTTTCAAATCAATATAAATAAGGATATTATAAAAAATTTATGAAATTTTATTTTAGGTATGTATTTTTTGAAGATAACAATTAAAATAATATGATATATATTACTTAAAAGATAAATATACCATATATATTTTTAACCTATTTTTTTTGTGTATAATACACCCTAATATCTTATTCATTAATTTAAAATATGAATATATTATTTTATACAATTTTATTAATTTGTAAACGGCCTTTTTATTCATTATCACACAAGTAATATGAGTTTCTGCAACCCTAAAACATTGTTTGTCGCATATCAGGAGAGAAAAGATCATAGTTTTTATTTTTTTAGTACAATATATGAACACATATTATGAGTTGTTGATGAGTTTTTTATGCAGGATGTTAATTATCAGTTGTTTAGAGCTACATCAAAGAAGAAAAAAAAGAAACACCCCACATAGTGAAGGTATTTAAATCAAACCTTGATCGTATTTAGTATAATCTATAAACACATGCTATGAGTTGTTGATGAGTTTTTTATGCCATATGTTATGAGTTGTTCATGTGTTGGTTTTGACTGCTCCAAGGGACATGATATTTGTAAGTAATTATCAAGTCTTGATCATAGTTTTTATTTTTTAGTACAATCTAAATTTGAGCAGTCTACATGTAACTTACGAAAAGTTTAGCTAAATAAAAGGCGGGGATGTTCAACAGCAGGAGGTTTGTTTATTCTTTGTGATGTTGTAGCAAGATCAAGAAGATGAAGATTTGGAAAGCTTGGGAGCAAGAAACTCAAACTATTGAATACTCGGTGGGTAATGGTATTAAATTTCAATTGCATAATACTTTGTATAAATTGTTTATATTATGTTTGAAGATATGCGATTCAGGTGCGATTATATCTCTTTTATATGTTCTAAAGTGTATGCTTCAATTAGCTTGAGTGATTTTCGTTTTTTTGTGAAATTCTATTGGTTCTATTGAAAATGTTATTTGTTGATATGAAGACGTTATGGAAGACGGTATGGCTTTTTAAATAATTTTCGTGTGTCTTTGACTCGGTAAATGTTTTTCCATAAACACCAAGCACCTGTGTTATTTAGGTATATAGGTGTTATAATTTAGGTAAATGGGTTGAAACTGCCATTAAGTGAAATATTCATTATAGCATGTTGTGACTGAATACGTGCAAATGGATGGATCTCAAACCCTTTAGACCGACATCGATGACCTTATCAATGGTTTTGCGAGGTACTAAGTAAAACTTCCTATCATTATATATAGTGAAAGTTTCAATTAGCTTGAGTAATTTTCAATTTTTTGGTGAAATTCTATTGGTTCTATTGAAAATGTTCGGGGTGAAATGATTTTATTTGCTTGATATGAAGACGTTATGGAAGACGGTATGGCTTTTTAAATAATTTTCGTGTGTCTTTGACTCATCAATTGTTTGACAAAGAACATAAATCTAATCCTAACCTTCTTTTCATGATTTTTATTAGATCGAAACATCATCACATTAGAAGAAATCATAAATTGATGTTGTAGTACAGTAACAGTTAGACATGCTCTAAGATTGTATGCTACGCTTTCTATTTGATTTCATTGTTTATATGCAGCTTTGCTAATTTACACCATCTGCTTGGATTATTTATATATAACAACATCGACTTTGAATGGGTGTGACTTTATCTAATGGGGTTTTGTTAACCCCGATATGTTTTGGCATTTCTTCGCAGGTGAGGACGAATACAATGGCGATTGTGGTGGTAGTTGGAGAAGCTTGCAACCGGAAGTATAAAAAACATTTCTCCTCTTATGATGTTATATATGAGCTTCTGAAGACCGATTCTATGTTCGAGTTTCTCATAGATACAATTATGTGCATGAGCAGAGCTGACCAAATCCTAAACAACTGTAAGTATATGTTCATGCTTCCATATTTAGCTATAATATAATTCCACCATCCATTATTCTTTATATGTTAAACTTTTTTCTTTTTGATATGTTGTCTTGAATGTTAACTGATAGATATACTGTTGTATACCGGTATGATTCTCCAAATAAAGCAATAACTACTCTCATATGTTTTTGTATATGATGATAATGTTCTCACTTCTTATCATATAAATAACGTTCAACCCCTAACTGTAAGTCAAGATACAAGCATACGGCATAGTTTTATTACATTATCATATTATGATAAAATAAACAAATGCTTATATGACTTCCTAACACTAACAAAAACCAACTTATTCTCTCTAAGTTTAACGCAATTCATAAAGATGCATAGTATGATCATTGATCGATTAAAGATATAAGGGTAGTCATAAAAAAATTGTATTTGGAAGTTTCCAGTAATGGTTTAAAGTTTGTTTAGGTGTATGTTTCTTTATTTTACTATGATTTTGTAAATCGGTCATTCTGTGTAAATTGAAGTAGAGTTTATTTAATGTTGTGCTAATGTGCTATCGTGAACCATGAAGACAATATCACATAAGGCACGAAAAGCACAAATATAAGCTGAAAGCAGACAATCCTACAGCAGGCAAAAAACAATCAATCAGTCAACTTTAAGCACTATTTAGAATAAGCAATTGATTTTTAAAATTAATTCACTAAGCAATAGATGGTGATTCTCTTGACACCGTGGTAGTTCTCAAGTCCAAGCATGTCGATTTCATTGTCGAAGTGACCAATGTTGCGTAAAATAGCGTTGTTCTTCATTTTGACCATGTCGGAAACCATGATGATGTCTTTGTTACCGGTCGTTGTGACAAAGATGTCGGCTTCTGAAACAATGTCTTCCAAGGTGAGGACTTGAAGACCTTCCATGGTGGCCTGATTCTCTTTTGGCATGATCAATAAAACTTTAATATGTATATAAAGTTGTATGCTTTTTGTGATTTACGATAACCAATAAAATCTTTGAGTGTACTGAATTAATACTGAACTTGGAAAATGAAAATGAATAAAATGTTTATAACTTTTCTGGTTAGAATTTTTTTTTAGATGTATTTAATGGCAATGAAAGTATTAGATGCTATTTTTGTTTGTAAAATGATTTTGAACTCAATAGAATTAGGGGGTGAAGTAGCTGTCCTTGCTCATCTTCAAAACCAATCTGATTTTTATGTCACAGCAAGTTAAGATCTGCTTTATTATTGACATATGGTCAGTGCTGTACTCAAACTTAGGATGCATTAGTTTGCATGTCTTTTATTGTGCATTACTTTGAAGAATAAATGCTGCAGGAGAAAATGTTAACCAATTGTTGTTACGGTTATATAGTTTTGACCATGATTTCGTTTAACTCTCCCTTAATCTAAAACATTTCTCCAAGTTCATTTATAAGCTCGTCATAACCTTTTAAGGCAGTCAAGTCCACTGCACAACCAATTGCTATGCCTAGCATTTGAACCTTCAATCAATACCTAATGTTAGTCATGTATCTAAAAAACAAGATGTATATTATAGACGTGGGTGGATCTGACCGGTTGAGTAATGGGTTTGGATAACGGGTAATTTTGATAGGTCAAACCAGGTCATGTTGGGTTAACTAATAAACCGTTTTTTTAAAACTTTTAAATGACCACTAAAAGTAAATAATTACACCCATATTCTAATTTATTTAAAACTTTAAAAGATGCTTTGGTTGACATACAACCTGTTTATCCTGTTTTCCTGTTGGCTTGACATTTTTATACCGTTACCCATTTGCCGTGTTACAAATTAAACACCACCCAAACCAACCCATTAATATACTAATGTGTCAAAATTGCGAGTTCTGGTATTATTTCTATAAGATAATATGTACCTTGGTGCGACTACGAGTGCAAGTGCTTTGTTTACTTTGGACTTCTTTTGGTGACACTTGCAATTGTCCTTGATTTTTGCAATCTTTTGAAAGGTCGACTTCTTGTCGAGATCCCAGAGACAATGGACTTGGCATGTATTCATCGACAAAGGTATGAAATACATTTGATGAGGTTAAAGGTGTTGTCTCAAGAATAATATCACCTTTGGTAGGACTCTTCAAGTCAAACCCAAATATTCTAAAACTCGCAATACTTTCGAGATCTCTTCATGTCAACCGGAGTTTGAATTGTATGGCCAGACCATCTTGGGAGACCTTTTAATCTTCCATGTCATCAACAAACAAGTTATGAGAACCCATGATTGGAGATGATAGCCACCTGGCCTCCATTGGAGTTGTTGTATGACACTCGGTGGTGCCACTTTCGGTTTGATTCGCAGCCAGGACCTTTGATAATCACTCGCCTGTCCATCGAGTACAACTTATCGACACAAGGATTCCAAACAGACGATGCGATGGGGCATGCAGGTTCAAACAAGCAGCACACAAGGTTAGCATCTCAAGATCCAAGACTATTAAACTTAATGAGGGGTGTTTGGCAAAAGACGCTTATGGTTCTAATTTTCTGATTATCGAGGTCAACGTCGTTATTGAAAACACAAGAAATTCTAAAATACCTTTAAAGTATCTTAAAGATGCACATTCAAATACCCTTAAGGTAAAAAGAACATAAAAACTCACCAAGATTAGGAACTTCAGACGGAGGTCTAGGCCTTTTACATTTTGGTGCCACTGATCAACCAAATTTGTGGGAACAGGGGTTCCAAATGTCTCAATCTCCCATGGAACCCTTTCCGGTCTCAAAATAGATGTCGGTTCATCCCATTGGACCTGAGATAGGCATGTATATGTTTGCATTTGTTATTATTTGTTTATTTATTTATTTTTTTATATCTTTTACTGGATTTATCCATTTTTATTGAAAAATAAAACAAATATTAACCTTCAACGAGCGCATTTAGAGTCTTCCCATTGGGAGATATGTCTTCAACTCAATTATTGTCCCAATAAACCTAAATAATGACAGCAAATTCATTACATAAGAGCATGGTAGGTAAAAACTCAAAAACATCCTGGTGATCGTAAATCTTATTATTACCTTCTTTTAGGAGAGTCCTCGCCCTCAAATGGCATCTTAAATCTCGTGCCAACGGTGAAATTGTTGTTTATAGCTTCTATATACTTATTTAAGCTTATGATGAACTGGCTTGTCCTAAAAAATACATCAACTTTAATCAACTCGATCAAGATTCACATCGTACAAAGTAACAAGTGGCTAAAGGTAGCAAAATTGGCAGGTTGGGTGGGTCAGAAATGGGTCAAAACGGGTACCATTTGTGTACGTTGACCCAAACCCTTTTTCCGAAATTCTAAGAGTTACTGGTGTCGTTGACCCAAACCCTTTTTGTCCAGAATTCCATTAAGTTACAATTTTGACTAAAATTGTAAAGGAGGTTTATGCATATATAGTATACTTTGGCAACTTTTGACCCATTCGACACATTTAACCTGTTCCTTTTACCTAATTTTTTATTTTACCCATTTGACCTATTAAAGGTTAAACATAAACAGATTGACATATTTATAAGGTAATGGGTCGAAATCGCCACCTTTCTAAGAAATCTTACCTCGACTTGTAATAAACAACACACAGGGTTTGGGTTGAAACAAGATGTGATGCGGTTGCAAGAACTCCGAGGTGCATACTCGGCTTGAAATTACTTAAGTAGGCATGGAGCTTTGTTGACGAGCAAAACGTTTAATGCCTACACGTAACTCACCATTCTCTCCCCTACTTATTCGTTAAAAAGTGACCAACCTGAGTCTTCCCAAGACGACAATCAAGGTCGACTTCATAATCCTTGTGCACCAACAGTTTCCTTTGCACTGGTGGACCTTTCACATAAACAAAACGAAAAGGAAATATAAAAGTTGGATGGAGAGGATAAGACGAATACACTTGGCATGTATGTATCAGTGCAGTGAATAAAATAACAAACAAGAAAAAAAACATAAAAAGCACCTTTTTCCATAAAATATATAGTTTTGACCATGATTTCGTTTAAGATGATGCGCACACTCAGCATAAAGAGGTATCCCCTGCTTCAATGGTTGACGATCCTATAAAATTGGAACACGAAAGTACTCTATGGAATGGAAAGGTACATATTTTTCTTTCAAAAGTGGCTTAACCTATGTAGAATACTAAAGAAATAACCAGTATAGAAAAGTTTTTGATTTAAAATGTAAATGTTACATGTAAATTCATTTTGTTTATTTCATTCAGATGATATTGATGAGTAGACTATATCTTTGTTTACTGCAACATGATCTGTGGTTGAAGTAATATACCATTTGTAGTGTCCAATTTTCGCCTTCCAGAAAAGTTGGTAGTACCTTTATGTTTACAAAGTTGTCAACTGTCTTTATTTTCTGTCTAAATGCCTTCAAGATCAATGGAAGTATATTTAATAACAGATAAACTATATTCAAACAAGTCCGAAAGAGATTACGATGATCGATTTCTCATTTTGCAATATGCTTAGGTTTGCTTTTCTTAAAGATGGGAATTCTTCAATTGCTATTGGAAGCATGTGGAAACTACTGATGGCAATGATCCTTCAGTTGAAGTCAACTATGGTTCACAGTTCAGACGGTTGTAAGGTGCATTTATGAATGATAAGTACTAATCGCATAAAGTGTCTTACCATCACTTATCAGATTGTTTACCATCACTAGCTGCAATCACTAGATATGGTGCCATATATCCATTGAAGAACGATGGCATCCAAGGTGGACCAAGTTTCGAGGATCGGCAGGGTTTTTGTTTTTCTCTCATGTAAGTTCTGTTTTTTAACTTCATTTATTTTTTAGGACTAGAATGTAAATTTTAGCAAAAAAATACATACCCCTTCGAATAGGTAAGTAATTTCTTTGAATCGGATTGTGCATACCTTTCTTTGTTGTTTATTAATCGGTTGCCCATAGATCCAGGTTGTGTATTTGTCTTGGTTTGGATCGCATCCATTTGGGTTTCTTATAGAATTTGCATGTATGCATAAACTACTAATTTCATTTAGGTTCCATGTGATAACTTGCAAGCGTAACAAGCGTGATATGGAAAAGGGTTGATAGCCATGGCAATGATCAATGAGGTATCCTTTTGAGAGAACATTTTAGTTATTTCGAATTGTTTATTGAAACGACCTCTGCAAGAGATGTTTAAAAAAACTCTCCCAAACAGCCTCCTTTATTACCGGTAGTTTTACTAGAACAATTCTAAACAGGTCGTTATAGCCAAATTTTTAGAAAAATTACATGTAGGATTTTGTGTTCGCAATTTGAGATTGCATATTCAAAAGGAATGGCCTTTTACGTAATAGACAACTAAAGCAAGAAATTTCAAAGAATCCATAATTTCATACAAATGAGCATTTTTAAATTCTCGAATGAAACTGCTTATTTCAGTAATGGAGTGTTTGGAATTGCTTCTTTAAGTGTGTGTGAATTGCCTATTGCTTTATAAAGCTTTTGAAGCATGGAAGCAATCCTAAAAACTATACTAAAAAAAAATTATCTTATAAATTTAGAACAGATAAGTATCACGTTGATCAAATAAAATTGACATCATGTTTTGTTCTTACTTGCAGACATTTAGAGAGCTCTTCAAAGAACGAAAGTTTGCAAGGTAATAAAATTGTTTTTCTGTTAGTTGTTATTTTAAACTCAATTTACTTAAACTCAATGACAATCAATAATTTGATGTTCACCACGAACTGGATTACCTCTCTATAATTTTTGTGTTCATTGTTGCAAACCGCACTATAGCCATTTCCAAAGTGATCCGATATCAACATCTAAGTTAGATGAATGCATCTTTATTTTAATTCTTACGTTCATGAAAATTTACAACTATGTCAATAAATGCGATACAAGTGTTTAGTTTTATATACACATTAACTGTCTAATGAAATGCCTCATAGATATTATTTGATGAACTACCTCAGTTATATTATTATATCACAACCATTAGAGATTTAATATAACACTTTAATCTGGTTGTGTGGATTGGCAAAGTAACTTTAACAATGTATAGGGTTTAGGTGAATTGGTGTCACCAAAACCCCATTACTTAATTAACTTGAATACTGATGGTTAAGTAACTATGTTCATCTTTCATTATCTATGAAATTTCAGGCAAGTAGGTTCTTGGAGAAGTAGACTTTGGCTAAATAATAGAATCGGAAGAATAATAGCATCAAACTATACAAGTAGAATTGAAGAGAAATTGACTACGAAAGATGAAGGAGACGGTTGACAAGAGCTATTAACTCTTCAACCAGAACAAAACATAAAAGAAGTATCTCTACGAGGTATAGCCATTCTTATTCATCAAATTCGGGAAGTTATCTCCATTTTCTAAAGCTGCACTGACTGGGATTTGAATTTTGATACGTGTGCAACTTTTGCGGTTAATTTAGTTATCAGCCGTCCACCACGATCGCTCTTGGTTTTAACAGTTAACACAACGTATTTATATCTCTTCTTAGTCATATATGTATTCATGTGGTACAATTTCTTTGAATAAAATCAAAATTACTCATCAGATTATTAGAGTTTATATGATGCCTTTGATTATATATACCACAATGGATGGTTAGTGGATGCTTTGTTGATAAAGACAAATACTACAATGTTTGACCTGCAGAAGTCATCAATGGTAATGTGCTTCTTCTATCCCAATTAGGCGGCCAATATGAGAAGATGACACAAGTAATTGTGTGGTAAATGTCCGGACCCGAATCTCTTTCAATTCTCTCACGCACAAGGTTGCAAACGTACAGCCTTCAATAGTTGGAGAAAATGTGTCGTCAAAGACCAGTATATAAAAAATTACAACCACATAGAGCTATATCCTTTTATCTTTATAACTTATATGACATCCTAATTGATACCAAACCTACCTCCTGTGCAGAAATAGATATTAAGCATTGCATTACCAACATTGATCATTGCACCAGATCCTGTCTAATTTGATTGATCAATACACCTCCTTTGCCAATTACACCACTGATATTTTCAGTATGACAAAGTAAACAAAGAGAAAATTCTTTCGAAATAGCTTCATGTCTTGGAGGTGAGTAGAGGTTGTGAGCCCAATCTCCTTTTTCACCATTATAGCCACCACCATAGGGACCAACCAATGGAGTTAAGACCATAGTCGGGGCACCAGTTGTTCAAACAACAGAGATGGCAGAAGGATTACAATGTAACTATTGAGTCTTTGACAGGAAGTCATATAGACGGGATGGTATGTGAAAGATAGCTTCAACACTGCGGATATGCCAAAAAGGGAAATGTATACATGAAAGCCTCGACTGAATCAGTAAGCAAGATACTCCATATATCCCAAAATTATTTTCCACCTTATTATTTTAATGTCCCAAAAATGATTGTCCGATTCTAAAAAGCATACATATAATTGATTAAGTTTCCCATATCACCCCTAACTATCATTAATAAAATATTAAAAAAATGAATAACTGGTCAAGAATAAAGCTGGTATTTTGCTAACTTAAAGTTTAATATTTAAACTTTTCTTCGCCTGTTCTGTTTTCGTCCCGTGGACGGTTACTTTACAGCGGAGGGTAACATATCTTTGTATTAAGAATCATAAAAGCATTCAGATTCTACAAGAAACTAAATGGAATATAAGTACGTAAAAATGTCCAATGTAATTCATGTGGATACTAAATTCAAATTCTTTTGACCCCAAAGAAAATGCAATTTAGAATTAATTACTGGATACGAACATAAGTATCCTAAAGACATTCTTCAGAATACCTACAAAAGCTCATCACTGCTGAAGGCACAAGTGGGCATATGCTTATAGTTAGAAATGCGAATATGGGTACCAGTAACACGTGGAAATAATTTGACTTTGTTCGTAGTTTGTGATATGCATTTCATTGTAAGTTTAATTTTTCGTTACAGTGACTCTAAAAGGTGGAAAAGGTGGATATCTGGAAACTGATACAGACGCCTGCACAAGTAAACGTGCTCAACCAGTATCAAAGATTTTGAAACAACCTTTAGAACAATTATACGAGAAAAGGTGCTTTATAAGAAACCGTAATTTTAATTTTGTGTTTTAATCATCAAGATATTATGTCCATAGAAGTTAACTTTTCATTAATCGTTTAAGCTGCTTAGCGGATCAACAAGAGAGGTTGCACTTTCTTCCATTATATATATATACATATATATATATATATATATATATATATATATATATATATATATATATATATATATATATATATATATATATATCCCGCTATTCGTAACGCAATACAATGAAAGAATTATCACAAGTCACCGTATGATTATAGTTGTGTATATATATTATGATAACATCAATTATAGTTCTAAATTATTTAATTTAACTTTTATTTACTTTTTAGTACATATTTGTTCTACTAAAACCTAAAATAAAACCACATGTCATACTCGTCCATCGGACGGTTTTGACACTAGCATATATATATATATATATATATATATATATATATATATATATATATATATATATACACACACACACATACACACACATATATATATATATATATATATATATATATATATATATATATATATATATATATATATATATATATATATATATATATATATATATATATATCAAAATCCAAACACTAATAATCGCAAAATTGTTAAAAACCCTAAATTAGATGTCGGATCAACCAAACATCATAATCACAACCATAATAAAAACCTTTTTGTTGGGAATTCTGCAAAGTAGGAATTCTGCTGAAAATAATGCTGAAGGAATCTGCTGATGTACATGGATTCTAGTGAAGAAGAGTTTCTGCTGAACGTGGAATATGCTGAAGTGCAATATGATTCTACTGAAGAAGCAAGTCTGCTGAAGCAGTAAAACGTGTAGATGGTTTCAGCTGATATTATATCTCTACTGATATAGTTAATCAGTATGAGTTTGTTAGGATTGCATGAGCTATTTTAGGTAGTGATATGCATTTATTTTATATTATTGTTTATTTAGGGTTCCTTGTATAAAAGGAACCGATGTCTTTTTGTATTAGAGGACTTGAAAAAGAAAACTCTCTCGAGAAAAGATTCCAGAAAACATCTCTTGAGAGAGAGAAAAAGATCCATAGAGGATCATTGTTTTAATAAGAAAAACCTTGTTGGTAACTTTGATTGTGTTAATTATTATCCGCTGTGCATCTATTCAATCATTGTTATTATATCCTAGTTGAGTCCGGATCTTGGTTTCAACAAGTGGTATCAGAGCGGGTGGCTCTTGATCTAGGGTTGATAAGGTTTTTGGGTAATTAGGGTGTATACCCTAATTGGTGTATTGCAGCAGTTCTCGAAAAGAAAGGAGGCAGTTGACAAAAAGCGGATCTGCAGGATTTTTATTGTTGTCGACAGAAGCAATTTTGAAGATAATTTATTACAAGGTAATCATTAATTCTATAGGATCTGTTTGCGTGATCTGTATTTTATTTGGTGATTATCGGTTCTAAAAGCGCGTGGATTTGCATCGGTAATTCTTAAAACACTTTCACATTGATGGGTCAAATGGGATATTAATTGGTGTTTTCACGTGTCTCATTGATGTTGATCTACTGCTTTGACCTACGAATGATGCGTTGATATTAATTGGTCGGTGTTATCTCATTTCCAATCGATACTTGAATTGGTTTGATTGGTTCCTCATAGATTTGTCCCTACCGATATCTTGGTTTCCACTCATATTTCATTGTACACATATCATTGAATTGGCCACTTGATAAAACACAAAGAGTATAATAATATATTTGAAGCATTTAATCAAAAGTGGGCCAAAGTATTTTGCTGATCATGTGGGGCTTGAAAGAACTTGAAACACAATATTTGATCCAATCGTTGGTCCTCACTCGTTTGACTTGCTGCTCGTTGGTACAAATCACGTGGGACTGTTAAGTAATTCAACGAATGGTGTAGTCACATGATGTTAGTGGGTCCCGCTGATTGGTATATTATAATCTGATCCGTGTATTGTTTAAATGCATTTGATATTCTGGTCTTGGAAGTTAAGTCTAGTCATTCACGCTGGACTACCTTTAATCTTGTGACATTGATATTCTTGGACGCCATCGCTATCTAGTTTGTATTTTGGAGGTTGTCAAAAGTTGCGGCATTTTGTGATATTGGTTTTGCTTGTCTTGATTCACACGTGGGTCCACCCGAAAGTGCTATTCGTTGTGGGCTCGAGGCTATATTCACGTGGGATTGTCTTTGAAGAGTTGATAGGTCATCACGTGGATACAATGAGATAATTCTCTTTGTGTTGGTTCTTCTTTGGTATTCATTTTGGTTTCTGCTATCACATTACTTTCTCGTTGTTATCACATAAAATGGCGTAATTGGATAATAGGGATGATATTATGTTTCCTTATTTGATGGATGATGAGTAATGATGTCCGGGCTAAGAAGATGGAACACTTTGGATCATGAATAATGATATGAATATCCGGAAGGTGATCCAAAATGGCAACAACTTGAAAAGGACCGGATGTGATCGCGATGGAAATCTCTTTTTCATCCTCCAACGATCGCGGATGAACACATTGTTTGTACAAAGAGAGTCAAAGGCCGAACTACCTTGCTTAAATCTATTCCTGCACGATCATGTAGCGATTTTCGTTATATGGATGATGCAAGTCGTATATGGAATGCACTCAAAGAAAGGTATGGTGGAAAGGTCAATTCAAGAAGATGAGCAAGGAAGTCGATGTCGCAGGTTATGTCAAGAACTTGCCATCCACACTTTGCATTCATGGGCATCACTCGGTACATAATTGTGTGTTTGGTTGTAGTGATAAATATAATGAATTAAAAGAAGCCTATGATGAAATGAAACCTAAATATAATGAATGCTATATTGAAGTTGAGGCTTATAAACAGGCCTTAAAAACATTAGAAAGACAAAAAGTATGGTTTCAAAATAATCATATAGCTTATGAGGAAAAAATAAGAGGGCTACAAATTGATCTAGATTGTGCTAACATTGATTTAACACGCACTGAAAAAGAAAAAGCTAATCTTGTTTCTGAAAATCAAGAGCTTAAAGAGAAACTAGATGAGAAATTGCTAGGCATAAAGAATGGATGTTGAATGGAAACAAGTTAGCTAGTTTCATTTATGGTAGTCAATCTGAGACATCTAGGATAGGTCTAGGTTTTCAAAAATATGTAGGTCCTGAAGCTAAATATGATGGGCGTAAAACTACATCGTGAGGTTTAGCTAATTATGTTAAAGAAGGTGGATTACATCGTCGTCCACTGGACCTATTAGAGGTGAACATATGCCCATTGACCGTCCATTACAGTTGACTTTGATGGATCACACCATTTATATGGCAAAAGTCAGTGACTTGCCGGACCTTAGTTGCAAAACTAATGACTCGTCTCTTGTTCTAAAAGTGACAAGTCATCCGATCTAAAGTTCACCGACTATGCCTCATGTGATTCAAGTGATAAGTCGACTCACCTAGGCACACACCCAAGACCACACCCAAGTCCAAAGTAGGCGATGTTGATGAGCCCAAAACAAAGCCGCTTATTTATTCGGTGAACACAATTTTGCTTCTAGTTACATTTTTCGATAAGTTTAAATGTAATAAACAAAGTTGTGTTAAGAATAAGTCTTTAAGAAGATATCTTGTTTTGTGTGTGGTAGTAAACTCCATCTTATTAAAGACTGTGATTATCATGAGGAAAAGATGGGTGTTTCCTCTGGCCATAAGACTTTTAGACCCACATGGACTAATGTTGCTAGTATTCCTCCATTTGTTCCCAAAGCTGCACATGTGAAGGCACAAGTGGGCATATGCTTATAGTTAGAAATGCGAATATGGGTACCAGTAACACGTGGAAATAATTTGACTTTGTTCGTAGTTTGTGATATGCATTTCATTGTAAGTTTAATTTTCAAATTCTGATGACTCTAAAAGGTGGAAAAGGTGGATATCCGAAACCGACATGACGCCTTTGCACAAGTAAACGTGCTCAACCAGTATCAAAGATTTTGAAACAACCTTTAGAACAATTATACGAGAAAAGGTGCTTTATAAGGAAACTGTAATTTTAATTTTGTGTTTTTAATCATCAAGATATTATGTCCATAGAAGTTAACTTTTCATTAATCGTTTAACTGTTTAGCGGATCAACAAGAGAGGTGACTTTCTTCCATTATATATATATATATATATATATATATATATATATATATATATATATATATATATATATATATATATATATATATATATATATCCCGCTATTCGTAACGCAATACAATGAAAGAATTATCACAAGTCATTTGTATGATTATAGTTGTGTATATATATTATGATAACATCAATTATAGTTCTAAATTATTTAATTTAACTTTTATTTACTTTTTAGTACATATTTGTTCTACTAAAACCTAAAAATAAAAACCACATGTCATACTAGTCCATCGGACGGGTTTGACACTAGCATATATATATATATATATATATATATATATATATATATATATATATATATATATATATATATATATATATATATATATATATATATATATATATATATATATATATATATATATATATATACACACACACACACACATATATATATATATATATATATATATATATATATATATATACTAGTTTTTAAGCCACCATAATGGGCGGGCATGACTTATAATTATTTGTTTGTTGTTTTTGTTAACTTTAATACATTTTTAGAATTGTGAAACAATATTATAAAACAATTGTTTCTTTGGTTTTTGTTGTTGGTTTGAGTAGTTTTTTTTTTTTTTTTTTTTTTTTTTAAGAATTATAAATAATTGTATAGTTTGCGTGTTTGTGTATTTTTAATAATTTGCACTTGGTTCTCAACTTATATGTATTGTTGGTCACTCATCCGGCTCTCTTGTGCATCCCTTGCTATATATGAGTCGTGTTGGTTTCGATATCATCTTTATGTTGCTCTAGAAGCGACTTCAAATTCTCTTGTCCTTCAATTTGGCCATATAGTTTTTGCTAATATAGGATTCTTCTTTGCTTCAATTTGGCCATATAGCTTTTGCTAATATAAGATCCTCCTTTGCTCGCAACCCAGGATACAATAGAGTTTATAGAATACAACAGACATTATATTTGTTGTTAATATAAATCTAGAAAATCCTTGCAAGATTAGGATTATTTAAACCAAACACTATAAACTTTTTATAACCATTTTGAAACATCAAACATAAACAACGTTTATGACATACAATTACTAAAAGTTCAAACATTATCAATGATGTACTAAAAGATGTACTGTGATTGATTATGAATAGTATCAATGATGTATTGTGATTAATTTATTTAAAAAAATTTACATAGTTAGTGAATGTTTTAAGAGACTACTATACAACGTAACGTGAACCGCAAGGGGACACAAATTTCTCTTGACAATAGATACATTTGCTCATCGTGAACCCATCGCTTCTTTCTATCAATTGTAATTTATAAGGGGTGAGTATTTGATACATTTGCACCTAGAATAAGCAAGACCAACATTTAGTCAGCAATATTCGGGAAAAAAATCATTTGCAGCACTGACTAAATGATTATATATACAATCATAACAGGTGAATATTTGATACGGCTCAAATCAGGTTGACCCATAACACTTTCTTGTCTAAATCCTCTAACTTTTTCTCCTAAAATATTAGTTTGTGAAAAAACAAAATGTTAGAAAAAAATTAAACTTGTTTGAGAAAATTGCTAAGTAACATAAATTATTAAATATGCTAATGTGGGATTTCCAATACATTCTCATTCATCCGAATGAAGAACTGGTGGTTCATTTTCACCAAAAAATTTAGCAAATGTTTGATCACTTAAAAATAATGGATTGAAAGTATAAGTCTTATAATATTAGGACCCATTTTTCTCATAATTATTCAACTATGACAACAATACCCTTTATGGTAGAAAATTGACTTCTTAGTTCATTTGATAATCGAGAAACTATGGATACCCAACATTAGCAAAGTTGATGCTTTATGTAACATTTCCTGGCAATTTCCGTATATTTTTTTAAAGAATATCCAAGTGTTTGAATAACTTGATTTAAGTGATACTTTTACTTCACCTGCTGTTGAAGATAAATACATAACCCTACCCATATATAAGTAAATAGGTCAAACTTGTATACTTGCTTACCATTTGTGTCTTCTCAAGGATGACCCCACACGGACAAGTTAGCGACTCATGAAACACCTTTATATGTTTTCAATCTCTCCACTATGAAGAGCCGGTCCACATTTCTCGCAATGAACATGGTTCTTAACCTCTTCGAGTCCTCAACACTATACCACATCCCTCATCATGACAAACGACATTATGTCTCCTTCAATACACCTCATGAAGTGCTATGGTTCTCAAGAGTATATAATGTTTGAAATTGCTATACTCCACGATTGTCACCGTTGATGAAGAACCCATTGTCGACACAAGTTGTTAACCTACTTTTCAGTTGGAAATATCTTAAACGGATACTATAATATTGTATGTTGTGGTTCCTTTAAAATCATATACACCGATACTATAGGTACCTGCAAACATTTTGCTATGACCCTTAATATGTAATCCCCAACCTCCATCTTCATTCTGTTAGTATAAAACAAAAATGGACCTAAAAAAAATGAAAATTAATATTAAGTGAAAATTTAATAAGAAAATGTTATAGATTACCTGATGGTTATATATATAACGCTTAATTTCTAGCTGATGTGCATGTGGTAGGATGACATTCATTGCTCCTGTCACATACAATGCTATCACCTGTTTATAAACATATACCTAAACCACGTAAACATCACATTTTCTGCTCACATTTCAAGCAGACTTATTAAAAGGAATTTTGATTCATTCTCTTTGGTGTTAGTGTTTGACAACCTCAAAACATGTTTATTAGAAAGCTCTAGCTAGAAATGAATTAGATATAGAAACCAAGGATTGTATAGCGAGATTAAATATATTGTAGATAGGCTACTGATGTATTGGTGTCGAAGATTGAGGCACAATTACAATATGTCACCAGAGATCAAGGATTCAGTGGTGGGTGAAACGTTCTCAAGAGACGAATTTGAAACATCCTACAAAGATGAATAGGGAAACAATGAGAGATTCCCATACATTGGACGCAACAATATTGTGGCTTCTGAATTAACGGCGGTCAAATGTATAGAACCTATTATTTTATACACCTGATCCACAAACGGCCCTTGGAAATTTTCGATGAGTATTAATTTGATGGTTTGGCGGATATAGCACTTAGGAATAAGTAACTTATATTTCATCATACTCGCATTGCAATGCAAAAACGTTACCTGGATTTGGGCATACAGATTTGACAATTGGTAGCGATTGAAAAACCTAAGAATGATACGGAGTATATATTTTTTAATTTGACAACTAAAACATGATATATAGGGCTATTAGACTTGCCTTTGGTTTTTAATTTTTAGTTTCATCACTTCTATGTTCTCGATAGCTTTTTCGATGAATTTTCTCTCATGTAAAGTCATACCGCACAAATGTTCCATTTGTAGCCATTGAATCGGCTTCTTGCTTCGTGTGATCGATCGGAGCCCGTAATGATCGTCTTCTACTTTTTGATTGAGAGGAACCATGAGATGCGGGGTGCAACCTTAGCAGGAGATGTCATTGAGGACGACCGTGATGGACCGGCCCACGTGTAGATCGAGCCGATACTGAAATTTTGAGGAATTGGCACGGTGTTTGATGTTGGCCAACAAGAAACCTTTTCTCAAAGATGTGTGCTTAGTAATCTTTCCTAAATCGATGGACCAAGTCAGGCGGTGAAGGTGTGCGATCTTCCTTTCCAAACTACAAAATCCTCAGTGAAGGACCGAGACGGGACGGTGGACCGCAAGTCTCTTTCCTATAGTGCATGTCGTGAACTTTTTCCTTTCTCATTGGGACTTGAATCGATAGGAATTTCATTCAAAGAACATGTCTTGAAATCTTGGCTCCTGTAGTTTTAGCTTTTGCAACCTTTTGCGACTCTTTTTACTTTCTTTAGCATCAACAAAGTTTCCATCATCAACGGAATCTGACTGAGAAGATATTTGGGCAAGGTTGTCATTTGATCAGGAAAAAAATAAGTCATTAAGCATTTCAAATATGCTCAGCCAAACACCCCTTAAGCACTATTAATTTACGAGACACGAAAATAGAAGACACTAAAAGGAACATTTACCGCAAATCATTTTTTTCATGAGATTGACGATCTGTTTCATTTGAGCTTCATGTTTCGTTGCATTAACTTGTTCGTAATCATAGTAATCCCAAGGATTCAGATAATATTAGACTATAAGACACATCGAAATAAATTACATCAAGAAATTAGTATTTAAAATACTACTCACCTTTATACAAAGTGGCGGTACAGGAAGCTCGTGTGGTGCCTACACGCCCTCAATCTCGACCACTCGGGATATCCTATCAAAACGCTCTTGATGAGCATTGCCATTAGAAACTTGTTTAGGACATGACCTGGGTACCACCTAAATGTGATGTTTCCATTAGACCGTGTTGGTTTTGGCATCATCCAACCGAACTTCATAAATCAAGCAGCACCTACTTGAATTATACTACAATTCATTAGTCTTTACTACTAAATGTGCCACCAAATTCATCGTCTCATATCATATATGAAGAAGACATTAAAGTCTAAAACTACCTCAACACACCCAACATATCATCACCATTTACCATTCCACAATTTATGAAAAACATCACACCCAAAGCTTCAACTCCACTCAAAGTGATTCAAAATACGAAAGTGTAGTCAGTAAAACACACGAGTATAGGTCCTAGTGCTAACCTTCTAGTCCGATCCGATGACCATTTCGAGAAGAAAGAATGATGCCCACAATAAGACCATATAGAGCAAGTGCTTCAAAAAAATGAGAATGAATTTCATTCCAACAAAAAGCTTTGGTTGTTGTGCATTGGTCAGAAACACAATTAAGTTTATCAAGATTTCGATGGCTTATTTGGTACCGAATATATGAGACTATATTGCAAATCTTGAATAGACTATAGGCATAATCATTAGCATACATAATATAGTGATCCGCGCCTACATTCCGTAGAAGTTAAACAAAAAAAGATCAATTAGTAAAACATGTCACCTTAGCTAAGACCATCATATAAGTTTTCAGTTATGCGTTTACTGCTGTGATTGGTTACAATCACTTAGAAAGGGATAGAAATAATGAGGCAAGTCAGTTAAAATGTTGCATCCCGTCTGCTCAGCAGTATGCTCAGGAACCGCTGCACGTTCCCACCGAATAGTCCCGCATGTAAAATCCTATATTTAACCAACCGACAAAAGAACATCAATATTACTTTTAGCGGGCGAATACAAAATATATTTTTTTTCAATCACAGTAAATAAGGTGATCCTGAGGGTTCAAGCATTGTTCAGCCAAAAGAACATCAATATTACTTTTAGCAGAGCGAATACAGAATAGTGTTTAGCCTGACTAAAATAGATTAGAAAATTAACACGCACATGTAAACTTGCCACTCATAAGAAAGGCCATAATTGCATCATTTGCTATTGTTGTGCTTAAACTTAAGCACTACCTGTAAAGACATAGAAAATATATTAGCCAAAATCCAGTTTCAAAGAACAATTCATTCTCGTAGCATCATAACATTACACTGAGCATCACGTTTTCAACGTCCAATTGTCTTTTGATCAGATAATAAAAATACGAATTAGTGCATCAAATACGAATACAAATAAATTGACTAAAAGACGAACCTTACATTGGCTAAGAAAAGCGCTTTACCACATTTCGATGTGCATATAAGGTCTACAAATGCACCAACCAAACACTCCTTTCGTTAACCACAACAAAAGTAGCCTTTTACTTGGAACACTGCCTTTGGAAAACACAAAAATTGTTATTTTCGAGCTTCATATGGGTCCATAAAAATGTTTTATGCCAAATTCTTATCCTACCGCAAATATTAATATCCACAATGATTATCAATGTTACGGTCTCATCACACATATAAGCACCCTTTGACCACCAATGGAAATCCAATCTTTACTAACTGAATTTTCTTTTATAAGCTCCTCGCATTTGTGAAAGGGCTTTTTAATAGATAAATTATTTTCGACAATAATTTAGGTTTGCGGGATCTAATTATCATGCGAGAGTTGAGCTCTTTCCACTCTTAAATTAATCGTCTCGCTTGAATATTTGGTCCGAAAGACAAATCTTCAAGTGCCTCATCCGTAACGGGATCATTTTTTCTCCGACCCGAACCATGCTTCGATAGCCTCTCTCGAGTATGCAGTACCATTGGACGTACTAAGGATCAACCATCACCGATTTAGTAATACCACAAATTAAAGCCTTAAAGGTGGAATAGATTCTTCCGTTGAATTGTAGCGTTCAATCACCCCACCTTTCTTGATCCTTAACCGCTCATAATATCTAGCACATCGCTTGGGATAACACTCGATGATCCGCTTCAAGAAAAAATCTCGATCTTTCTTTTTGGTTTCTGCTTTCTTCTATCTCTTTGAAGCTTTCTAGCTCTTTCCTTATTTCGATGGCTCATCGACACACCTACTACACGAGCTATTTCCATAATTATATCATTTGCAAAACCATTATCATGTTTATGACTCATGAGTCCTTGATCCAATCTATCGAGTATTTGTATCCGAGGCCGATGATGGAAAATTCGCCTTTGCATCTCATTCGTAACACGGTTACTTGATCGATATTCCGGATATAATATCGGTGTTTGCTAAGCATATAGTATTTAATGACTTACCAATATCCTTGTGACATCTTGTACTTCTTTGACAATATTTCGCATTTTATTAGTAAGTAGAAACGGCCTCGATTTTTGTATTTTTCCACAAGGGTGATAGCTTTTTCACATTTGTTTCAAGGTTTTGAGCTTTTCTAGTAATTGGCGATTCATTTAATTTGTGCGCTTCTAGTTCTTTAGAACATAAATCATATTAAAAGGTGATCCGAGAGGATTCTCAAGCTTTCCTTTTCGATAACAATATCCTTTGCAGATGAGTCGTTTTGATCACCTAGTTTATGACAACGCCAACATTGTACCAATGGGTAGGACATCCGCCATCACCGACATAGCCAAACGGACTACAAATTCTAGTTTCTGGTGTACTATCTTCAAACTTCAAAGCGACTACCCACCTTGTTTTCTTGCCTCGAGTATTGTTGGCTTTACTCGTGATCGCCACCGATTCAATTTTGAAAACCCTTATAACTTAACGCAAAGGTTTAGGATTAATCAAATATATTAGTATTAGTTAAAGTACGACTTAGGGACCTTTTGGATGAATTTTAACCCACCCATCTCAATTAAAACCAATCCCTTTAACGCATTCTTTTTTTACATTTGACCCGTTACTAACCTAATCGACCCATTGATAATTGAATACCCAAAACTGCTACCTAAACTTATCGATAGCAATAAAGAAGATCATACAAATTTAAAAGGAAAGCAACAAATGATCCCAGAGATAAAAACTAAATCTTTCAAAGAAGGTAAACTATCTCTTACAACCACAATGGCCTCGCACACATAAAGGCGTGGATAATCTCCTACACCTAAGCATTAGAGAAACCTAAACAAACTCCTACATCTTACAGCAATAAGAAAAAAAAAAACTTAAACGAAACAATAGGACTCATTCGACACCTAATCTGACCTGATATATTTAGCTGGTGCCAGATGTGATAAAGCTTTATGGATAACAGAACTTTTAACAACTCCAGCTTCTAACTCAAAGAAGTTATTAACTAACCAACAGTCCGATAATCCTTTAACAGAACTTCCAATGATTATCACAGTTGACACACATGACAAACGTTAGCAGCATTGATGGCATTAGAAACCGTTATGAATTGTTCAGCCTAGATAGATTTAAGCACCCACAAAGACAACAATCTCCTCTTATGAAAACCTTTCTGTTATACCCTGAAAATGAACAAATTTCTTAGTGGGTCTCAATATTTGACTAAACAAATTGAGTGAAAGAAAGCTAGCTAAAATCATACACGTAAACTCACCTTCTTAAGTTTGTTCATTGGGAAGCCACACTCACAAAGATCAACTTAGTAGGGGCTAGCCGCTAGCGAATTGGTCATCAAATAATAAGACCACGATATTGCATCTAGCGATATCACCGATAGGCACGGAATCTATAGTAATTGTCATGAGAACGTTTATCGGTGTAGGCAATGCATGAACATTAATTATGAAAACTCGGATTCTTTCTTATGCAATGAGTGCGGTTATAGGTGACTTACTTCATCTACTAACTCTCTTTTGAAGTATTGTTCAACATCAATATGATTCAAATTATTATTAATGACCTTGGAATAAGCGACTTACTTCATCTACTAACTGCTCTTTTGAGGTATTTAACATTATAAGTTATTCTTGTCCAACTTCTTTGCACAATAATGCTTTGAAAACACCATGATATTAAAGAGATAAAAGTTACAATTATAAATCCATGTACACATTTAAGTTGTCTTCTACTTTTCTATATACAAATTAAATTATAGTTTCCCTTTCTTGTTGAAGAACATTTTATATAAAAACCTTTTAGTTGTACACCATTTGACATTGATTTTAACTGGGGTAGTTTATTGTATTATATAACAAAAGCCAGTAAGATTATTGGGTAGTTTTTTGTCTTCTACTTTTTATATAAAATACCTTGATGAAAACACTTGGGCAGTAACAAATTAAAACCAATATGCACACTTGGAACTTAGCTTCATGTTGTGCACATACTAAGTGAGGGAGACACTGAATAAAAGCAGACTTGCTTTTCATTGAGCCGCTTTTAATAAGAGCTCACCGGTTCCACCGATGATGTCTTGATTGCTCGCTCAATTTCTTCCTTTGCAAATTCTTCTAGTATACCACGTTGGCGACCATTAACTACCTATAACATAAACACGAAAACAACTTATCAAAGCAGCATTCCCGGGCAACAAACATGCATAACGCTGAGCTAAAGCTTTCCTTTCGGTTTCATTTATATTAGTAAAAAGGAAGCGAATTTATGTTTTAACTGCTTTTTTGCGCCTAATGTGCACTTGTTGCGACAAGATAACCTCCAAAGAGGTATGCCTTATACTAATTAATGAAACCATCCCTTTTGCCAACACGATCATCGTACACATGATTAAGAAGTTAATCGATAAGAAACACACAAACCATAGCTTAAAAAATTTCCAAATCAATTAAAAGTCACGATCATTATATGAGATTGTGAGGAAAAAGGATATTAGGGTTTTGAGAAAAGATATATTATGAATGAACCTATATAATTTTTACGTATATGTTTTATTTAGATTTACCTAAATTGTAGGGATTCTCCTACATAATTGGTTGCATAGCTTTATAATTTTGGACTTGCAACATATATTGCAAAAAATCATGTTGCCTTAGTGGTAAACACACATGTTATTCATCTAAATAACCAAGGTTCAATCCTTGCAAATCTCCTTTTTTATAAATAATTTTCAAAAATATTTAATTAAAAACCGAAATTTACAAAAATAATTATTAAAAATCCGAAATTATTTAATTAAAAACCGAAATTTACAAAAATAATTATTAAAAATCCGAAATTATTTAATTAAAATTCAAAATTAATTAAATGTCTTCAAATAAAATAAATTTTAAAAATGCTTACATGGCAACAATGTGATGACATGGCTAATAATGAATTACTGGGCAATGAGGTGGCGTTTACGTGGCATTATCTACGTGTAACGCCTCCTATTATATATAATATAAAGATATATATATATATATATCAAAATCCAAACACTAATAATCACAAAATTGTTAAAACCCTAAATTAGATGTCGGATCAACCAAACATCATAATCACAACCATAATAAAACCTTTTGTTGGGAATTTCAAAGTAGGAATTCACGAAAATAATGTCAAGGAATCAACGATGTACATGGATTCTAGTGAAGAAGAGTTTCACGAACGTGGAATATGTCAAGTGCAATATGATTCACTTGAAGAAGCAAGTCTCACAAGCGAGAAACGTGTAGATGGTTTCACTGATATTATATGTCTCTTGATATAGTTAATCAAGATGAGTTTGTTAGGATTGCATGAGCTATTTTAGGTAGTGATATGCATTTATTTTATATTATTGTTTATTTAGGTTCCTTGTGTATAAAAGGAACTCGATGTCTTTGTATTAGAGGACTTGAAAAAAGAAAACTCTCCGGAGAAAAAGATTCCAGGAAAACATCTCTTGAGAGAGAGAGAAAAAGATCCATAGAGGATCATTGTTTTAATAAGAAAAACCTTGTTGGTAACTTTGATTGTGTTAATTATTATCCGCTGTGCATCTATTCAATCATTGTTATTATATCCTAGTTGAGTCCGGATCTTGGTTTCAACAAGTGGTATCAGAGCGGGTGGCTCTTGATCTAGGGTTGATAAGGTTTTTGGGTAATTAGGGTGTATACCCTAATTGGTGTATTCTTGCGATTCTCGAAAAGAAAGGAGGCAGTTGACAAAAAGCGGATCTGCAGGATTTTTATTGTTGTCGACAGAAGCAATTTTGAAGATAATTTATTACAAGGTAATCATTAATTCTATAGGATCTGTTTGCGTGATCTGTATTTTTATTTGGTGATTATCAGTTCTAAAAGGCGCGTGGGATTTGCACTGGTAATTCTTAAAACACTTTCACATTGATGGGTCAAATGGGATATTAATTGGTGTTTTCACGTGTCTCATTGATGTTGATCGGCTGTTTTGACCTACGAATGATGCGTTGATATTAATTGGTCGGTGTTATCTCATTTCCACTGATACTTGAATTGGTTTGATTGGTTCCTCATAGATTTGTCCCTACTCGTATACTGGTTTCCACTCATATTTCATTGTACACATATCATTGAATTGGCCACTTGATAAAACACAAAGAGTATAATAATATATTTGAAGCATTTAATCAAAAGTGGGCCAAAGTATTTTGCTGATCATGTGGGGCTTGAAAGAACTTGAAACACAATATTTGATCCAATCGTTGGTCCTCACTCGTTTGACTTGTTCGCTGGGTACAAATCACGTGGGACCAAGTAATTCAACGAATGGTGTAGTCACATGATGTTAGTGGGTCCCGCTGATTGGTATATTATAATCTGATCCGTGTATTGTTTAAATGCATTTGATATTCTGGTCTTGGAAGTTAAGTCTAGTCATTCACGTGGGACTACCTTTAGTACTGTGACATTGATATTCTTTTGGACGTCACTGCTATCTAGTTTGTATTTTGGAGGTTGTCAAAAGTTGCGGCATTTTGTGATATTGGTTTTGCTTGTACTGATTCACACGTGGGTCCACCTGAAAGTGCTATTCGTTGTGGGCTCGAGGCTATATTCACGTGGGATTGCTGCTGAAGAGTTGATAGGTCATCACGTGGATACAACAGATAATTCTCTTTGTGTTGGTTACTGCTGGTATTCATTTTGGTTTCTGCTATCACATTACTTTACTGTTGTTATCGCATAAAATGGCAGAATTGGATAATAATAGGGATGATATTATGTTTCCTTATTTGATGGATGATGAGTACGATGTCTGGGCTAAGAAGATGGAACACTGGATCATGAATAATGATATGAATATCTGGAAGGTGATCCAAAATGGCAACAGCTTAAAAAGGACTGGATGTGATCGCGATGGAAATCTCTTTTCATCATCCAACGATCATGATGAACACATTGTTTGTACAAAGAGAGTCAAAGGCCGAACTACCTTGCTTAAATCTATTCCTGGCGATCATGTAGCGATTTTCATTATATGGATGATGCAAGTCGATATGGAATGCACTCAAAGAAAGGTATGGTGGAAAGGTGAATTCAAGAAGATGAGCAAGGAAGGCGATGCTACAGGTTATGCTGAAGAACTTGCCAGTCCACACTTTGCATTCATGGGCATCACTCAGGTACATAATTGTGTGTTTGGTTGTAGTGATAAATATAATGAATTAAAAGAAGCCTATGATGAAATGAAACCTAAATATAATGAATGCTATATTGAAGTTGAGGCTTATAAACAGGCCTTAAAAACATTAGAAAGACAAAAAGTATGGTTTCAAAATAATCATATAGCTTATGAGGAAAAAATAAGAGGGCTACAAATTGATCTAGATTGTGCTAACATTGATTTAACACGCACTGAAAAAGAAAAAGCTAATCTTGTTTCTGAAAATCAAGAGCTTAAAGAGAAACTAGATGAGGAAATTGCTAGGCATAAAGAATGGATGTTGAATGGAAACAAGTTAGCTATTTTCATTTATGGTAGTCAATCTGAGACATCTAGGATAGGTCTAGGTTTTCAAAAATATGTAGGTCCTGAAGCTAAATATGATGGGCGAAACTACATCGCAAGAAGTTTAGCTAATTATGTTAAAGAAGGTGGATTACATGTCGTCCCCGGACCTATTAGAGGTGAACATATGCCCATTGACCTGTCCATTACAGTTGACTTTGATGGATCACACCATTTATATGGCAAAAAGTCAAGTGACTTGCCAGACCTTAGTTGCAAAACTAATGACTCTGTCTCTTGTTCTAAAAGTGACAAGTCATCCGATCTAAAGTTCACTGACTATGCCTCATGTGATTCAAGTGATAAGTCTGACTCACCTAGGCACACACCCAAGACCACACCCAAGTCCAAAGTAGCTGATGTTGATGAGCCCAAACAAAGCCGCTTATTTATTCTCATTGAACACAATTTTGCTTCTAGTTCGCTTCGATAAGTTTAAATGTAATAAACAAAGTTGTGTTAAGAATAAGTCTTTAAGAAGAAATCTTGTTTTGTGTGTGGTAGTAAACTCCATCTTATTAAAGACCGTGATTATCATGAG
Organism: Chrysanthemum lavandulifolium; assembly: GCA_022545495.1. Lineage (NCBI taxonomy): Eukaryota > Viridiplantae > Streptophyta > Magnoliopsida > Asterales > Asteraceae > Chrysanthemum > Chrysanthemum lavandulifolium. Next base: position 45,695,145 of record CM040245.1, read on the forward strand.
GAAAAGATGGGTGTTTCCTCCGCCATAAGACTTTTAGACCCACATGGACTAATGTTGCTAGTATTCCTCCATTTGTTCCCAAAGTCGCACATGTGAGAGCAGGTAAACCAGCTCCTACCGTACGCCAAAGGTGTATGGATCTGTCACCGATAGGCTTAATAGGCCTTTTCCGCCCCCTCGGTGGAGGATATTCTTCACTAGTTGCTCTTGGTTGGTGGAACAAGAATGCTGACTTAGACCCTATAGACCTACTAGTTCTTATTTTCAATATATACACCTTATATATCTCATATAAATATGGCACATGGTGGAGTTAGAGTGGCAATCAATGTTAAGCCCTCAAATGGTTATTCTTGAAAACTCAAAGAAAAGGTTTATTCGGGTACCCAAGAACAATAATCTTTGTCGTGCATTGATTGAGGGAGGCATAAGCCTAAGGGAGGCTTATTGTTGTATATTTGTCATCTAACCATTTTGCGATGTTGATCCTCATACGCCTAAGGAGGCTTAGTGTTTCGCTAACACTACAACCGTCTTTGGTTTCTACCGATGCTTGATGGTTTATTTTCCATGTTTTGTTATTTATTTATTTTTTCTTTATTTTATATTTCGCTTAAAAATCGATTATTTCTTTTTCTTAGTTAAAAAAAAAAAAAAAAAAAAAAAAAAAAAAAAAAAAGTTCTAACCTCATCGTGTTCGGGTTTCTACTCTTTCTTGCTGTGTTTTGGTGTTGGTTAATAACCACACAACTAATGGTTTTCATCTCACCATGTCTTTCTCGATACAAGAGTTGACTAGCCCACAGGATTATGGCTTGTGGTAAAGGTCGGAAATCCATAAATGGTAATCAACTCACCATGATGATGACGACATTCCATCAAAGAGTTGGCTAGTCCAAAAGCAAACGGTTTTGGTAAAGACATCTCAATTCCGCTGATAGTCAGAATGGTTTGCTCAAAATCATAGGTCTGCATCTCACCCATGCTTAATTGTCGAGAGTTGTATGGTCATCAATTCACCATGGTTGTCGCCCTATTGGTAACCAAGAATTGGCTAGTCCCGAGCAAACGCCACGTGTAAAGACATATCAAACCGCTTATGGTTGCCGATTTGCTAATAAATCGATGGTTATCGATGTACCATGGTTTTCGAACTTAAACATATGGCTACTCCAAGTAGTGATGGCTATTGGTAAAGAGACATCAAATCCATTATTTTCAATGATTCACCTCTCACGTGTTAACACACCGGATGTGATGAGAATAGTATGCAACTAACTGCTTGATGTATCTTTTGTCATTTGTTGCCGCAAAGATCCGGATTTTCAAAGTTTGTCATCATAGAGATGTAATTGTTTTGATTCTTTGTCGATGTTCGAGTACAATCCTCTAGTTCGAAGTGTTGAAGTTCTATTCGAAACCGAACTTAACCATGTCAAATTCCAGTTTAGGGAGGATTGTTGGAATTCAAAGAAAGTAGGAATTATCACGAAAATAATCTCAAGGAATCACTGATGTACATGGATTCTCATCAAGAAGAGTTTCACGAAGCGTGGAATATGTCAAGTGCAATATGATTCTATCAAGAAGCAAGTCTGTTAAGCAAAGAAACGTGTAGATGGTTTCAGCTAATATTATATGTCTACTGATATAGTTAATCAGTATGAGTTTGTTAGGATTGCATGAGCTATTTTAGGTAGTGATATGCATTTATTTTATATTATTGTTTATTTAGGGTTCCTTGTGTATAAAAGGAACTGATGTCTTTTGTATTAGAGGGACTTGAAAAAAAGAAAACTCTCTGGAGAAAAAGATTCCAGGAAAACATCTCTTGAGAGAGAGTGAAAAAGATCCATAGAGGATCATTGTTTTAATAAGAAAAACCTTGTTGGTAACTTTGATTGTGTTAATTATTATCCGCTGTGCATCTATTCAATCATTGTTATTATATCCTAGTTGAGTCCGGATCTTGGTTTCAACACTTTTATACTTTTCATCAAACTTTAGATAAACAAAAAATATCCACTCATTCGTAAGATACGGTAGATACACTACAACATTCGTCGCTTTTTCAGGCGACGTTTCAGCGCTTTCTCCGGGGACATCTCCCCGGTAAAAGGGTTTCTCGGGGACATGTCCCCGGCAAAAGATCTCCGGCAACACCTACTCGGGAATTCTTTTCCCGGGGACTGTTCACCACCTTTACCGGTGACATGTGGGTCCCGCAGCCGATTGTCTCTGGTCAAACATGTCCGACGTGGCACGTGTTTTTTCCGGGGACAAGTCCACGGAGAAAGTATTTTTGGACTTCAATTTAAGTCCCTAATTACGTAATTAGTTCGCGTTTTTGCAGGGAACATGTCCCCGGAGAAGAGTATAACACTGTTTATGTAAACTCTTTCTCCGGGGACATGTCACCGGGTAAAGTGGTAAATTTAAAAATTCTTTTAATCCTTCACCGGGGACTTGTCCCCGGCAAACCATGCTGACCCACTCTGCAGAATATTGCTGCAAAATGGGTAATTTCCAGATTTTTTCCAGAAATTTTCCGGAAAAAATCTACAACCTGTTATCATAATATGCCAATCCACAACCTGTTTTACCAATGTCACAACCTATTTTAATATGCCAATCATAACACAAATTCGCTAAACATAATATCATATATACAACATAGTTATCATTTTCCAAAATTGCCAAAACGCTTCCTAAACCGTTAACGCATGATCATCTACAAAACTACCTATCCGCAAATGGTCCAAAAGTATAACAATATATATCAACAAGATAATTATAATAAATCAATAAATAAATAAACAAACAAATAAACACATTTAACCACTCGATAACAATTTCATTCAAATAATCTGCAGAGTTCTACAAATTACAATTCGAGATTAATCTTCCACTTCATCAACATAAAATTCAACATTATTAGTACTATCATCTTCATCATCTTCATTCTCGTGGCCATCATCATCATCAGATGCTAAATCATGAGGAACGTGATCATCAAAATCAATATCATCTTCGTCTTCCACAATAGTGATAATTGGTGGTGGTGCCTCAACTTCCGCTGGTTGAACATCTATATTTATAATGTTATAATCCAACTGATCCAACTCCGCAGAGAGTGTGATATGTGATGAGTTGTTGTCATGTACAACATCCTGGTTGTCTTCTACCACAATGATATCCGGGTTCCAAATCTTTCGATGATAAGAATCTTGGACGGCCTTCCAATTACCACGTTTACAGGAAATCAAGGTAAAGACTTGTGTTGCTTGCGTTGCAAGAATGAATGGTTCGTTTGAAGCGATACACGATCGGTCATAATTTGCGTAATGTTGTTTCTATAGGTACAACGTTTTAGGCGATTAGTGTTATTAGTGTCGAACCATTTGACTTTGAACAACACAACATTGAATGAAATATATGAAAACTCGAGAATCTCTTCAAGTGGCCATAATGCATTCCTCCATCGGGTTAGGAGTTGAAATTCCATTGTTTTGAGTTGAGCAGCGTAAATCACGGTCGTGTCAATAAACTTCACACCGTTGACTACGCAAGAGTTGATGAGGCTGCGGTACATGATGGTCCACAAGCCAAAGCGAATAACTCGTCGGTACAAATTAGGTCCTTCTGTACTTTTAATTCACGAATCTATGAAAAGTTAAGAATAGATAGATCGAGAATAGTCGTTATTTATACAAGGTAATACATACAATAAGTTTACCTTCATCTCAAACCAACAGGAAACCCTTCTTCCAAGTCTCGCCAGAAATGCCACGTAAATGTTCATGATATTAGAATAAGTCGTCGAATAACAAATTACGTGAAACAAATTTTGAAATAAAGCGCGTACCTCTTGTGCGCGTTCATGTCTGGTCGATTTCATGATTGTTGTGTAGTACGTACCATACTACTTGCTTCATTGTGTCTGCTTTAAACCGAACTAATGATTGTTTACCATTCTTTTCTGATGATCGAAACACCTCAAATCAACTAGTTGGCCTTGGACCGTCCTCATTCCGGTCGGGCGATTAAATCTCGTCTCAACACCCGAAAATAATGCGAATGAAGTTAATGCTTCATCGACAATATAACCCTCCGCTATTGAACCTTGAGCTTGGCTTTATTTCGACATAATTTTGAGCTTTTCATGTATCTTTCAAATGGATACATCCACCTCATGTAAACAGGACCGCCTTGAATAGCCTCTTCCGGTAGATGAATAACCAAGTGAATCATAATGTCAAAAAGTTGGAGGATATATTTGCTCGAAACGCACAAAATATTGATCGAGTTGATCTCTAGCTTTCAACATGTCATTCACCATCAAAGTTCGAGCGCATATTTGTTTGAAGAATGAACAAAGCTCGATTATTGGTGTTGCGGTGGTTTGGTCCTTTAAGTAATTTTGAAGTCCAGCGAGAAGCAATCGTTGCATCATTATGTGACGATCATGAGCCTTCAAGCTGTTATGTTGCTATCGTTGTCGGTCACTTTATGCTTGAAGTTAGATCCAAACCCATCGGTAGTTTAACACCTTTGATGAATTAAGAAAAAATCGGGATATTAGAATAAGTTGTCGAAATGAATACGCGAATTAATTCGAACAAAGAAATTTTCAAATAAAGCGCGTACCTTTAATGAATTGACAAAAAGTTTTCTTTCTTGGTTGTGAAAGAGTACGTGGGATGAGGCTTAGAGCACTTCCGTTTCCTTTGTTGACGAGCCACAAGTCATTACGAATATTCAAATTTTGTAAGTCTTGTCTTGCCTTGTTGGTGTCTTTTGATTTGTCATTCATTAACAAAGTACCCAACACACTCTCACACACATTTTTTTCGATATGCATGACATCTAAATTGTGTTTTAGTGTAATAAAAGACCAATACTCTAGCTCGTAGAAAACATATTTTTTGTCCAATTCAATTCGCGATCTTGATCACGTTTTTTTTCGCACCCCCGTATCTTGGATGTTTCCCCGGGACACGTTTAGGCAATCTTCTTAGTTGATCCAAGATGTCATCACTGGTAAATTTTCTAGGAGGGTCTGTATTATCTACATCTGTATAGAATGCCCTTCTGTTCTTCCGCCATTTATTGGTCATGCTTAAGAATCTTCTGTGACCAACATAAGCGGTTTTATTTAACACGCGCATAGCTGGAGTGTCTTCATTACATGTCGGACATGCCATGTAACCTTGCCCACTCCACCCAGACAAACTACTTGACGGGAAAGTCATTGATAGTCCATAAAAGCGCCGCTTTCATACTGCATCGGTGCACATAACGACATCCTTAGTCCCGACTCCATCTTTCCATAAAGTCTTTAGGTCATCAATCAAAGGCCTCGGTAAATATCAATATCCTTCCACGGTGATTTGGGGCCCGGAATTAACAATGTCAACATAAGAGAAGTCTCTCTATACATATCCGAGGCGTATTGTATGTGGTTAATATGACCGCCACATGTTGTATGATGACTAAGGTTGCCGTGCGGATTGAAACCATCGCACCAACCCTAACCGGACGTTTCTTTTTCTTTAGCAAATTCCTTGAATACTTGATGTCAAATTTCTTCCATGCTTCACCATCAACCGGGTGTTGCATCTTACCGTTCTCCATAGACTGCCAAGTCATATGTTTTGCAGTGTGTTTAGACTTGTACAAACGTTGTAGTCTAGGAATGATAGGAAAGTAACGCAACACCTTGTTAGGAACTTTCTTCCCCAGTGTGTTCTTTTCTTTCCATCTACTAGCGCCGCAGATAGGACAAGTCTGCAAATCTTCGTTACCCGCCCCGATATAAAAAGCAATCATTTACACAAGCATGTATCGATTCATATCCTAACCCGATAGTTTTAAATGTCTTCTTTATTTCATAGTATGACGATGGCATCTTGTATCCTAGAACAGGCGGAAAACTTCCTTGAATAAAGTTAGGAACTCATTAAATGTGGTGTCACTCACTTTACCTTTGACCTTGATATCGTAATCTTTGCCATAAAGTCTAATGAAGACATCCACTCACAGTGGGTATAGTTTTTCGTTGGCATTGGCAAGTAACTCCTCATACTCATTACGTTGAGGAATTGCATCGGTACTTGTCTCACCGATATTTCCTTGAGTTGGATCATCCGGTTCGTTATTCGGACCAATATCATGAAGAACTCAGCCATGTCACTCATCCTGGGTGTCTTGTGTTGTGTACGGTTGTTCGCCATCCGGCTCACCATGATTATACCATTTCGTATAACTATGGTCCCACCATTTGTGTGTATGTGGTCAAACAAAATTCGGGCTTTATCCGGTTTACATTTAAACAAAGAGCAGGGGACATTTTATATTCCCATCAATATTCACCAAGGACTTGCAATGCTTGCAGAAAGCTCTAAGACCAACTAAGAATTCTCTACTGGTACGTGCTAGTGAGACCCAACTTTTATCAATTGGCATAACTGCGTTTTAATGAAGCAACAAATAATTATAGACTTAAAATGTTCACCTAATCCAACTATGGAAGGCAATCCTAACCCACTCTTTGAATGTTTCGTCTCATATATGAATGCGTATAATTGAATTTACTATTTGAGAAAATTTCGGCAGCATTTCCCCTCAACTCCCCAAATATGTGCATTAAAGACATATTCGTAGGAGTAAAGGGGAAACAATGTCGAAATTTTCACAAATAGTAAATCAATTATACGCATTCATATCTAAATGAGACAAAACATTCAAAAAGTAACCAAACAGGGACTTTCGAAATTAATTTCTAATAAATTAATTTCGGACGGGTTCTATAGGATGATTAACCCGGACGGGGACTTTCGAAATTAATCACTAAAGTCCTAAAATCATTTACAACAAAAATTAACAAAGTTAGACAAAAAAAACATACCGATTGTGGTCTTGGCTCTCGGCTAGCTTGTCTCGAGATCTTTGTTCACGTGTATTAGACAAAATTATTAATAAAAATAAAAATAAAACAAGTAAAAAAACCACAAAACTTACATGGGGCTGTGGTGGTGGCTGTGGAGCAGTGGTGGTGGATCAGTAGTGATGGCGGTGGTGGTGGTGCAGTGGTGGTGAGCTGTGGTGTTGGAGGTGGAGGTGGTGCAGTGGTGGTGGCTGTGGTAGAAGGATGTGTGTGGTATTCGTTTTTTTTTTTTTTTCCTCATGAATGAGACCAGATCTGTTAATAATTGAGGTTAATATTTGTTTTCGACTTTTACCGGGAACATGTCCCCGGTGAATGTACCGTTTGTCTTCTAGCTGACTTTTACCGGGGATAAGTCCCAGGGGAAAACAATGGCGGGATAACGCCAAAAGTATGGAGGGAAAATGAAAATTTATACCAAAACTTTTACCGGGACATGCCCGGGAAATGATGGCGTGATAGGCCAAAAGTGTGGAGGAAAATTAAAATTACGCTAAAACTTTCCCGGTGGACATGTCCCGGAAAAGATTTATTTATAAAATTAAAATTGTCAATTTAAATAATTAGAACTAATAATAAATTAAAATTGTCAAGTTAAACGACCAAGTCATCATGTTTAACACCGACTATAGGTGCTATGGTATTCGTATCATGTTTAACGACCGAGTATAGGTGCTATGGTATACGTATCATGTTTAACGACCGAGTATAGGTGCTATGGTATTCGTATCATGTTTAACGACCGAGTATAGGTGCTATGGTATACGTATCATGTTTAACGACCGAGTATAGGTGCTATGGTATCGTATCATGTTTAACGACCGACTATAGGTGCTATGGTATATCATGTTTAACGACCGAGTATAGGTGCTATGGTATACGTATCATGTTTAACGACCAACTATAGGTGCTATGGTATTCGTATCATGTTTAACGACCGAGTATAGGTGCTATGGTATACGTATCATGTTTAACGACCGACTATAGGTGCTATCTTATACGTATCATGTTTAACGACCGAGTATAGGTGCTATGGTATACGTATCATGTTTAACGACCGAGTATAGGTGCTATGGTATACGTATCATGTTTAACGACCGACTATAGGTGCTATGGTATTCGTATCATGTTTAACGACCGAGTATAGGTGCTATGGTATACGTATCATGTTTAACGACCGACTATAGGTGCTATGGTATACGTATCATGTTTAACGACCGACTATAGGTGCTATGGTATACGTATCATGTCTGACGACCGAATATAGGTGCTATGGTATTCGTATCATGTTTAACGACCGAGTATAGGTGCTATGGTATACGTATCATGTTTAACGACCGAGTATAGGTGCTATGGTATACGTATCATGTTTAACGACCGACTATAGGTGTTGTGGTATTCGTATCATGTTTAACGACCGAGTATAGGTGTTATGTTATACGTATCATGTTTAACGACCGAGTATAGGTGCTATGGTATACGTATCATGTTTAACGACCGAGTATAGGTGCTATGGTATACGTATCATGTTTAACAACCGACTATAGGTGCTATGGTATACGTATCATGTTTAACGACCGACTATAGGTGCTATGGTATCGATCATGTCCGACGACCGAATATAGGTGCTATGGTATTCGTATCATGTTTAACGACCGAGTATAGGTGCTATGGTATACGTATCATGTTTAACGACCGAGTATAGGTGCTATGGTATCGTATCATGTTTAACGACCGACTATAGGTGCTATGGTATTCGTATCATGTTTAACGACCGAGTATAGGTGCTATGGTATACGTATCATGTTTAACGACCGATGGTATAGGTGCTATGGTATACGTATCATGTTTAACGACCGACTATAGGTGCTATGGTATACGTATCATGTTTAATGACCGACTATAGGTGCTATGGTATTCGTATCATGTTTAACGACCGAGTATAGGTGCTATGGTATATGTATCATGTTTAAAGACCGAGTATAGGTGCTATGGTATACGTATCATGTTTAACGACCGACTATAGGTGTTGTGGTATTCGTATCATGTTTAACGACCGAGTATAGGTGCTATGGTATATGTATCATGTTTAACGACCGACTATAGGTGCTATGGTATTCGTATCATGTTTAACGACCGAGTATAGGTGCTATGGTATATGTATCATGTTTAACGACCGACTATAGGTGCTATGGTATACGTATCATGTTTAACGACTGACTATAGGTGCTATGGTATACGTATCATGTTTAACGACCGAGTATAGGTGCTATGGTATACGTCATCACCGAGTATAGGTGCTATATACGTATCATGTTTAACCCGACTATAGGTGTTGTGGTATTCGTATCATGTTTAACGACCGAGTATAGGTGCTATGGTATACGTATCATGTTTAACGACCGACTATAGGTGCTATGGTATCGTATCATGTTTAACGACCGAGTATAGGTGCTATGGTATACGTATCATGTTTAACGACCGACTATAGGTGCTATGGTATACGTATCATGTTTAACGACCGAGGTATAGGTGCTATGGTATCGTATCATGTTTAACGACCGAGTATAGGTGCTATGGTATACGGTTTAACGCTATAGGTGCTATGGTATACGTATCATGTTTAACATGAACGAGTATAGGTGCTATGGTATACGTATCATGTTTAACGACCGACTATAGGTGCTATGGTATCGTATCATGTTTAACGACCGAGTATAGGTGCTATGGTATACGATCATGTTTAACGACCGACTATAGGTGCTATGGTATACGTATCATGTTTAACGACCGAGTATAGGTGCTATGGTATACGTATCATGTTTAACGACCGACTATAGGTGCTATGGTATTCGTATCATGTTTAACGACCGAGTATAGGTGCTATGGTATCGTATCATGTTTAACGACCGACTATAGGTGCTATGGTATACGTATCATGTCCGACGACCGACTATAGGTGCTATGGTATTCGTATCATGTTTAACGACCGAGAATAGGTGCTATGGTATCGTATCATGTTTAATGACCGAGTATAGGTGCTATGGTATCGTATCATGTTTAACGACCGACTATAGGTGCTATGGTATACGTATCATGTTAAACGACCAAGTATAGGTCCAAATGCAATCTTTGGAAGTATTCCCAACATTGTTTGCCGTAAAACTCATTCCTTTTGTATAAGTTTGAAAAACCTTGCTTTGTTCCCTTTTACGGTATTATTTTGTAACGACGGATGATGGAACTAAACATATGCCGTTTAAATAGTTGCAACAAAGGGTAAGCATATTTTTAAATATTACTTTTTCGGGACAAGTCCCGGGAAAGACTGGCGGAAATTTCGCGCATAATTAGCATGCTTTCGACTTTGGTCAAAGTGTTGAACGTAAAACACACTTTCTGCGGGGACTTGTCACCGGAGAAAGTTCGCGATAATTTTGACTATCCGGTCAAACTTTGATTAAAAGTCGATCTACTTTAGCCTCGGACACATCCCCGAAACTCCCGAAACTCACCGTTGAATTTTCAATCACAAGTCGGCGAGTTTATGTGCCACGTCAATTTCATTTTGTCGTTTAGCTACTTTCTTGGGGACTTTGTGTCCCCCTTTTCTTAAATAAAATCCTCCAAACCCTCGCTACATCAAATCCATCCGATTGTTGTAGTGAAGAAAATGTGGGATCAATAATTTTACATTCTTAACTGTGACCATTTGGCATTTAAAATGTAAAGAATTCAACTAGTTTTTTTTGTAGTGATACCATCTATTTAGAAAAAATCGAAAAATAAATAGATCTTGAATCTATTACAATATTGTTATACTTTTAACTAACGAGCAAAAAAATATCGCAGCAACACGCGAGTGCAAACCAATACAATACACCAAGATCTAAAACGCAGAAAACTTTCGTCATGACTTTTTCGCAACAGCATAGATAAAAAAGGGCTACGCATACCCCGCAGCAACGTGCGGGCTCATTCCCACTCGTTCTTATAAAACCTTTACTATGTTTTATTTTTTATTTATTTATTTATTTTAAGTTCCAAGTGAATTTAGAATAATCATTTCATCAAGCACATTAAAACATAAACTAAGGTCACACTCAGGCCATCACAACCAAGCATTCGGTAGTTTCTTCAACATGGGACCTTCAAGTTTTAACGTCGTCGACCAATGAAACAAATGCTTGATGGCAGAAGTCGGACAAGTGCATCTTACATGGGTCAGTTAGCTTAGTGCTAAATATCATGTACTAGGCCATCATTTTTGAGGTTTGCAACAAACTTTAAAAAGATCGTTGTTTTGGTCCATGTCCTTTATGTCTTAAGCCCGCAGAATTATTAACTTCATATTCATGAATAACCTTACTTTAACCTTTCTGTTACACGCAGGTATTCTAATCTCAATGTTGAGCGTAATTTCAACAACACCCGATATATGTGATAATCCTGGCCGTTGTGGTGCCTATGGAATCTGCAACATCAACAACAGCCCTTCTTGTAGTTGCCTGGAAGGGTTTGAACCTCAAAACCCTGAAGAATGGCATGTAGCAGATTTTACAAGTGGGTGTCAACGGATAAAACCATTATCATGTGGAAATGGGGATGGTGATGGTTTTCTTAATATTTCAGGTAAGAATAATTCATGGTACAATCAGAGCATGACACTTGGCGAATGTAAATTAGCCTGCAACAAGAATTGCTCTTGTAATGCTTATGCTAGTTTATATATTAGAAATGGTGGGAGCAGATGCTTGCTATGGTTCAATGATCTGATGGATGTTCGAAAGCTTGAGGAAACTGATCAAGTGCTTTATATACGAATGCCTGCCTCTGAACTAACAAGTAAGTCTCTGTATGCAAATCTGTATTAAATAATAACATAAAAATTGCCGCTTTAATTACATATTTTAATTAAAGAACTGACAGCCCAGAAGCAAGGCTCCAACAAGAAGAAACAAACCACCATAATAGTTGTTTCAGCATCACTTGGTTCGGTCCTTGTATGTGTTATTCTAGCATTTTATGTAGCATGGATAAAGAATAAAAGATCTCGCAAGTTGATATTAGGTAACCCAAACATGTACTCCCTCTTTAAGGTTGAAAATAGATAAACTAAGTACTAATAAACAAAAAATATTGTATTGTATTGTAGGTCCAGCGCCAGCCTGTGATGATACCATTGAGGATCGTATGGAAGATACTGAGTTGTTGTCGTTCAGCCTTTCTGTGATTGCTAAGTCTACTAACAACTTCTCCATCAACAATAAGCTTGGTGCAGGTGGATTTGGTCCTGTTTACAAGGTAATATATTCATATATATTTTAAGTTAAAATTAGTGAGGATAATTAATCGATAACCTTAACCTTTAGGGTGTGCTTGAAGATGGACAAGAAATAGCTGTGAAACGACTCTCGGAAGCTTCAACACAAGGGGTTGATGAGTTTAAGAATGAAGTTAGGTTAATTGCCAAACTTCAGCATCGGAATCTTGTGAAGCTTCTAGGTTACTGCATTCAAGGAAATGAAAAGCTGCTAATATATGAATACATGGCAAACAAAACAGTTTGTGCCAAAAAATGACTAGCATATGGCTTTATAGCAGTTCAATAAACAATTTAAGGGTAGAAAAACCAATATTATCTATCGAGTTAAAGCCATAAAATAAAACATAACTGGAAAAAAATCTGTTTGTGCATATTGAAAAGTCTATACGTTTCAACATAACAGTTTGTGCCAAAAATGACTAGCATTTGGGTTGCTTGTTTTCTTTTAATTTTCTCTAGAATTTTAATATAAATTACAGCTTCTTTTTCTTATTTATTGGTGTCGTATGCCATACAACGGAAGCTTTTTATTCTCCCCATGATGTTTTATATAGTCTGTCGTCGTACATACTTCTGATAGTCGGACGCTTTTGACTTGTTTTTCAGAGTGATCCTATTGCTAAAAACTCTCGGCTATCGCCTCTTCCTCACGAACCTGCAGATTTTTATGACTGGAGTGCCCCATTTGATATTCCTCTTGATACAGCTTCAGTAAGTTAGTTGTCGAATCTTACTTATTTCAATCTAAAACTTTTAAAGGAGCTAGGCAGTTGAGTGACCTGTAATGGGAATTAACTTGATGTGTAAGCGGTTCATTGTAACTTACGGAATATAATTAGATAATGCTAACAGGTGATACTTGAAATTTTGAAATGTTATGTGCATGTAGTTATAATTTTGGTTTGGATTGCATGTTTTGGAGAGGAAAAGATATAATATCTTATTTGCTCATTCAAACTCAAGTAATTTATCTATATCTACTGCTAATTAACTCTAATATATGTAGGATTTAAACTACTCTTGCAAGGCATTTTCTCTATAAAGACGGATTTGAGATGTCATCAACTTCATCAACCCCATATCTTTCGGTCAGGTTACTCAAAGGAAATGCATGATAACAAGACTTCACGGTAATGATTTTTCACTTTCATTTTTGTTCAAGTAGTCAATTACGTTAGCTTGTAGCTTTTTTAAATGTGTTGTTTGCAAGAGCCGTCGCAAGATTAATCTCAATGTATCAATAGAAACTAAGTTGTAATATGAGTCGATCTTCTTTATCTGAATCAATACAATGTTCATTTCCTAAAGGAATTTGATTTTATGTCTGTAGGGATTTTTTTTTAATTATTATTGTTCACATAGAGCCATGTTCTTTGGTATAAAACCGGGCTCTATAACAGGTAATAGAGCCCGTTTTTAAAACCGGGCTCTATTTGCTTTTCGAATAGAGTCCCTCCCCCTTTGTGCCCTCATGCAAAACCGGGCTCTATGCACCTTTTCAACCGGGCTCTATGCCCTTTTTTGTAGTAGTGAGCATAGACTCGTTTATATTTGGTTCGCCACAAATTTTTTACTTTTCATACTTACTAAAAACTACTACTGTTTTTTAACTAATATTGAAAGTAATTAACTTATTAACAGATAATAATTCTGGAAGCTCAATGCTTGATTGGCCTCGTCGTTATTGTATCATCCATGGAATTGCTAGAGGACTTCTTTATTTACATCAAGATTCACGTCTAAGAATCATCCATAGAGATATGAAAGCTAGCAACATTTTGTTGGATAAGGACATGAACCCGAAGATATCAGACTTTGGCCTTGCTAGAAGGTTTAGTGGACATGAGGCAGAAGCTAATACTAACAGAGTGGTTGGAACCTAGTAAGAATCTTGATTCACATATGATATTATTTATGTTATTTGAAGTGGTCATATCAAAATTCCATTCTTTATAGTGGCTATATACCTCCGGAGTATGCCTTGCATGGGTTGTATTCGGTAAAATCGGATGTGTATAGCTTTGGTGTCTTGGTGTTGGAAATAGTGACCGGGAAGAAAAACAGAGGATATTCGCAAGAAGAACACAACGATACCCTTGTTGGACATGTAAGAATTTTTGTGTTTGGGTTCTTTTATACGATTAGCATATTTTCTTACTATTAGCGCATTATTCATGTTATTGACATATCTCAGGCATGGAGATTGTACAAAGAAGGCAGGTCGCTTGAGCTAGTGAGCGCTTCTTTAAAACCATCATGTGTTGAGTCCCAAGTAGTAAGATCAATACATATTGGTTTGTTATGTGTGCAACATCATGCAGAAGATAGGCCAACTATGTCGTCAGTGGTTCTCATGTTAGGTAATGAGAAAGCTTTGCCTCCACCTAAACAGCCTGCATTTTTTGCTGAAGAGGAAATGCCTGAACTTAGATCTATTTCGTCGGGGCCAACAATAGGTTCTGTTGATGATGTTACTATAACACAGTTAGATGCTCGATAGCAAAGTATATAAATTCTTCCTTCAGTCTGCTTATACTATGTGTAACTCTAGTATATATCTTATTTATTCAACTATGATCCGATAATGCATCAGTTGTTAGAATCACTAAAAGAAGAATTCATCTTTTATGAAGATGGAACCATGGGCAAGTTAGATCGGTTATCTGTTAGTAACTTGTGTTTCATTTTATATTTTGATGGTAGACTCTATTAGTAAGTTAAATATTTAATATGTTTTTTCTTTAGCGGCTTTTATTTTTATTAAAGTAGAGTCTAGCAAGAAGCTGAAAGGTTTTATTGATATTTAAATATTAGTATGTCCGGATTCGAACTCGAGACCTCGGGATTGCACACATTACGTATGAGAGTTGATGTTAATAATTAATATATAAAATGTTATTATTAATTATTATTCACGAAATAAATACTTAACGGTGGTTAATATTTAACGAGGTTTGGCTAATGGTCGTTAAATGTGAACTTAAGGGACTAGAGATGAAATTACAAGTCGGGAAAGTTCTAGAACCCCTTGTGGGTGCTTTGGCCGATCGGTTGGGGGTCCTAACCCAACCCAAACACTAACTTGTCCTCCAAGATTGGTTAACTATAAATACAATCATATTGTGTTCATTCTAAACCTAATCTTGGTGACTTGCAAACCTAATTTCTCTCCTTCTCCCTCTTTCTTGTGTGTGGCCGGTCGAACACCCAACACCATAGGGTTTCGATTTGCTTTATTCAAGAATAAGTAATTGGTTTGTTTTGTGATCAAGAACCTAGCTTTTCACTTCAATTCGCTAATAGTACGTGTGTACAAGAACGAAGAACAAGTGCACTTGTGCTTGTAAATTCTTGGTGGTATTTGTTGGTGGTATTTGTTGGTGGGACGATTTTGTGAAACCCTAAGTTAGGGTTTTGGGTTTTGTTACTTGATCACATCATCGTTTGATTCTTGAATTGCTAAAAGGTACGCGTTTTCTTATTCAGTTAATTACTTACATGTATTATTCCTATTTACTTCCGTTGCATGCTTTGATGATGTTATTTGATTTTATATAATTGTTATGAGTATTAAATCCCAACAGTGGCATCACGAGCCGTTAATATGATGTAATTAATTACCGAAACACATAAAAATTGGATCTTTATGATTATTGCATGCTTATTTTGGTTTCTAGGGTTTTGAATTCGAAACCCTAATTTTATTTATTATGGGTTGATTACCCTAATTTATATTTATTAGGTTTTAATTTTGTAAAACTTGTAGAAACCCTAGGTAGCATGCTAATTTTATGTGGTTAATTAATGAATAATTGTTATGTGCCATGTAATATGCGTATCTTGGGTGATAATTGTTATGCGGGATCCATGGTGGAACATGCATGTTTTGCCATGGAGTATTGTTTGTAATAAATTGTTTAGTGATACACGCATGTTTTATTTATTTGATAATTATTGAATTGGGGAAGACCTCAATTATAACTAATAAAAATTCGTTATGTGCTAATTGGTATATTATTGACTTTGGCTTACGCAATCGACTAGTCTATGTATGTGGCTCTTCTACCTTGTAGTTGAAAGCCCTAGTTAATATATGCATTAATTTACGCATAGAATTGTTTATTAGCGTTTATCGAAATAATTATGCACGTGGCTAATTGTTTTATATATGTTAAAATTGTTTAGTTATATGTTTATATTATTTGAGTGTGTTTAATTTTTATTAAAATGCTTTTTTGTTTATATATTGTTTGACATGTTAGTAAGCAAAAAGGGTTTTTATGAATAGAAAATTATATGGACTAAACAATGGCGAAACTGATTTGTTATCTAAGAATTATTCTTGAACTTTTAATCGATTGATGCGACTGTACTAAATGGTTAGAACGGCTCATCCACTAGAACAAACTATAAAGGGGTTAATTAAGAAGTGCGCACAGTCACACTGAAAGGATGTCTAAGGTTATGCTTTTGCGCTTACCTGGTCCTCTGCCCTCTGTAAGTTCGATTGGAGTTACCTAGTATAACCATTCAATGTACGAAGCATCTTAGTGCAAAGTTGTAAGTTTCTCAACGCATCGATTAAAACTTTGTAGAACTTAATCTTAGCAATTAAAATCTTATGTAAGTTTTTCGAAAGTATTATGATATAAAGTTGTATGCATGCTTCTTTATACATAAGTTTTGATTACACGTCAAAAATTGTACCCTTTAAATTTAAGTTTATGCCATCTAATGATATGAAACACTTGAAGTTGTAATTTAGTTATGTGAGACCTTGATCTAGATTACAATGACAAGGTGAATTATTTTGTTGTGTGAGACCTTAGCTTAATTATTTGCAGTTTCTAAATTAGACAACTTAATTAAGTTAGTTAGTGAGACCTATGACTTAAGGCATAAGATGGGATAAAACATGCTTACGTTTTGCATTAATTGTTTTGGCAAAATTGTATATCCCATATCTTTTAGAATTGAAAACTTGTTTGTCAATTATTGTTTTTCAACAATTACCTATTCTATACTTTCACCACTAGCAGATCAACTGATGTGGTGGAACTATGATAATGAGGATCCAAAATTCAAGTAAAATACTATGGTTAATATGAATATTGACCAAAGGGTATTTTATTTTCTTGAATGTTTACTTATCGAAAGTACTAACTTTTGAACTTTTATTTTCTCAGAAATGGCTCAAGTGAATCTCTTGCACTAGCCTCGTCGTTCAAATCTATGTTTGATCGAGAGAATTATTTGTAGCGCGAATTTCAATGATTGGTATCGCAACTCGAAATTGTCTTGAGGGTTGCCAAAAGACTAGATTATTTGCCTCGCCTTGTCCTCCGAACTGCGGTGATGCTCTTCTTGAAGCACGAGCCGCATGGCAATCGAGTATGACAAGTATAATGAGGTCGCCTACATTATGCTCGGAGTATGAACTCAAACTTGCAAAAGCGGTTTGAGAATTACTTCCTAATCTCATGCTTGAAGAATTGCAAAGGTTGTTTGAAAAGCCTGTGTTGTAGAGCTATATGATCGATAGATGCTCTTCATAGTTGCAAGCAAGGAGAAGGAAACCTATAAGCGCCAACGCTCGAAATGATGAGTTACATGGACCGGTGGGCGACTCAACTATATCTACCCCAATGACATACAAATTGGCCTTATCAATGATCCCTTAACAAGGAGTTTGATGGTTTCGTGCTCAATTACAATATGCATTGCACGGGAAGACAATCGATGAGGTACATGCAATGCTCATTGATTACGAGAAAGGTTTGCCCAAGAAGGCCCCTACACTGCGGTTCGACCATCCGAAGGGTAAGATTTCTAAGCCTAATAAGCCGCTAGCGAACAAGAAAGGGAAAGGTAAGGGTAAAGTTGATAAGGAAAACAAGTTATGGCTTATCAAAAGAACCCAAAGTACCCTTCCAAAAGCGTGAGAATCCGAAGAAGGATCGAGCTTGTCATCACCGCACCGAGGTAGGACATTTGGAAGAGGAATTGTCCACTCTACCTTGATGAGTTGCGCAATAAGAGGTATAAAAATACCGCACTGTGGCGATGCTTGATACTCTTTTGATGATAGAATTATTTGATTTTCCTCATAAAATAAATTCACGGGTATATGATCTTGGATGTGGTATTCACATTTGTAATACACCGCAGGACTTAGAGGAGCAAGGAAGCTTGCCTATGGACGACAATACTTGCACGTGGGTAATGGAGCACATGCGATCGTTGAAGCTATAGGCACGTTTGATTTAGTTTTACCTTCGGGTTTAGTACTATCATTAAACGATTGTCATTACGCACCTTCCATTGTTAGGGGTGTCGTTTCTGTTTCCTTGTTAAAAGATAGTGGTTTCGTTCATACATTTACTGATTATGGAATTTCAGTTTCTTTAATGGTGTTTTTTACTTTAATGTTATTCCAGTAAATGGTGTGTTTGAAATTGATTTGCATGATAATATGATTGATAAAAATAATTTTGTCTTTAG
The DNA here is from genome assembly GCA_022545495.1 of Chrysanthemum lavandulifolium. Taxonomy (NCBI): domain Eukaryota; kingdom Viridiplantae; phylum Streptophyta; class Magnoliopsida; order Asterales; family Asteraceae; genus Chrysanthemum; species Chrysanthemum lavandulifolium. Next base: position 45,713,918 of record CM040245.1, read on the forward strand.
CTTCAATAATAAAAGAATCAAAGGTGATTTGGATTGTTCATTTCTTTGGCATTGTAGACTTGCTCATATAGGCAAGAAACGCATGCAACAGCTGCAACGCGATGGGCTTTTGCAAGACATCAATGATGAATCATTTGATAAATGCGAATCTTGTATATCGGGAAGATGACCAAGAAACCTTTACAAATAGTTTAAAAGGGCTTCGATCTTCTTGGTGTGATACATACCGATGTATGTGGACCACTAAGACATGTGTCAAGGAAGGGTGCTAGCTACTTAACCTTCTTGATGATTTCGGTCGTTATGGTTATGTTTATTTACTTAAACATAAAGATGAAGTCTTTGAAACATTTAAGGTTTTCAAGAGTGAAGTAGAACGCAACTAGGAAAGAAGATTAAAGCTCTTCGATCCGATAGAGGTGGTGAATATTTAAGCCAAGAGTTTAAAGATTATCTAGGCGAGTGTGGTATCGTCCGAAGAACTCACATCTCCATATACTCCACAACAAAATGGTGTATCCGAGAGAAGAAATCGTACATTGTTAGACATGGTGCGATCAATGTTTAATCTTACTACTCTTCCCTTATCCTTTTGGGATTATGCTTTAAAACTACATTGTTCGCATATTGAATATGGTTCCAACTAAGAAGGTTGATAAGACTCCTTATGAAGTGTGGTATGGAAAGCTCCCAACTTGTCTTACTTAAAGGTTTGGGGTGTGAGGCGTTGGTTAAGCGTGACTCTGCGATAAGTCGCAACAAAGATCTGTTAAGTGTATCTTCATAGGATACCCAAAGGAAACTATGGGTTACTACTTTTACTTTCCACCTGAAAACAAAGTAATTGTTGCTAGGTATGGAGACTTTCTTGAAAAGGATCTCATATCTCATGAATTCAGTGGGAGAGTTTATGATCTAGAAGATGATCAAGAAGATACAACACCTTCTGAAAACACTAGCCAACCTCAAGTAGAACACGAAAGTCCAGGCGTTCCACACGAAGTTGAAGTGGTTCCCATTCGTAGATCCGCAAGGGCTACTCGTGCACTGGCGTCTATGTCTCAACGTAGAATCTGAGGAAAATATGTTAGGGGATCTTGGTGAACCTGCTAACTATAAAGCTGCCATGATAAGTCCTGAAAAGGAAAAATGGCGAGTTGCAATGAATGGGAAAATGCAATCCATGAAAGATAATGAAGTTTGGATAGAGGTTGACTTACCTCCAAATGCTAAGGTAGTTGGAAGTAAGTGGCTCTATAAGATAAAAACTGACATGGATGGCAATGCACACACCTATAAAGCTCGTCTTGTAGCTCAAGGGTATACTCAAACCTTTGGGATAGACTACGAGGAGACATTTTCTCTCAGAAAGACATTAGAGCTATTAGGATTCTTATAGCCATAGTGCGTACTATGACTATGAGATATGGTAAATGGATGTCAAACCGCCTTCTTAAACGGTTGCCTAGATGAGGACATCTATATGGCGCACTCAAGGGTTTGTGAATCCAAAGTTTCGAGCGTGTATGCAAACTTCAAATATCCATTTATGGATTGAAGCAAGCGTCAAGGCAATGGAACAAGAAGTTTGATGAAGAAATCAAGAAATTTGGTTTCACTAAAAATCTTGATGAGCCATGTGTGTATCACAAAGCTAGTGGGAGTAATGTTATTTTCCTTATCTTATATGTCGATGACATATTGATCATGGGAAAAGACATTCCAAGTTTGCAAGATGTAAAGTCTTATCTTGGAAAGTGCTTTTCTATGAAGGATTTAGGAGAAGCAGCATTTATTCTGGGAATCAAGATCTACCGAGATAGACCAAGGCGGTTAATTGGACTAAGTCAAAGTGCTTACATTGATAAAATATTGAAGAGATTCAGTATGCAAAATTCCAAGAAGGGATATTTGCCGATGCAAGTTGAACATGGCTTAAGTAATAAACTTTGCGCGTCAACACCTGAAGAGGTGGCACACATGGAGAAAGTTCCTTATGCTTCGGCTGTAGGATCTATCATGTATGTTGTGAGATGTACAAGGCCTGATGTGGCGTTTGCATAGAATATTACCAGTCGGTATAAATGAACCTGTGTGAAACATCGGCAGTCGTTAAGAACATTCTTAAGTATCTAAGGGCTACTAAAGAAATGTTTCTAGTGTATGGAGGAAATCGGATGCGAAACTTGATGTTCTGAGTTTTGCGATGCATCATTCAAACCGATAAAGATGATACGAAGTCTCGACGGGTTATGTCTTTGTCATTAATGGAGGAGCAGTTGACTGGAAGAGCAAAAGCAAACAACGGTTGCGATGTCTATTACTGAAGTCGAGTACATAGTCGCTTGTAAGTGCGATGGAAGTTGTTTGATTAGGAAATTCATTTCGGGACTCGGAGTAATGCCCTCAATCGAATTACCTTTAAATGTGTATTGTGACAACTTTGCTGCAATAACATTTGCCAATGAGCCCTGAGTCATGAAGGGCACCGGACATTTTCCTCGTCGATATCACTATGTTCGAGAACAAGTCAAAATAAGTGAAATCAATCTACCGAAAGTTCATACATATGATAATCTAGTCGATCCCTTTACGAAGCCTTTGCCAAAAGAAAACTTATTGACCATGTCGATGGGATAGGACTTCGTTTAGCTAGTAGTTTCATGCGGATCTGTGATTAGTATTTGGATAAAGGGTGTTATGAACAAATATTATTTTAATGAAATAAAATAGTTGTTTATGTTTATTTTCATTTTCTTAATATTATATCCTATATTTGCATGTTTAATCCGTGAATAACTTATGTTATTCTAAATAGTCCGTTGTCGATCAATGATGTGGAGTGTCATTGAATTAAGATAAATCGAGTTTTGGTAGAATATACTTTTAAAGTATATTGATGCGTGGGACATACCAGATTCACATGATATTCAATGAATTGAATATAGGACTCATCCCAACTTACATGATGATACTTTATGGATCTTTGTCATTAAGTATATCATGAAGTGTTTATCCTCGACTTGAGATACGGATAAGCGATATGAATGTAGTGCATTTGTGTAAGATAGTCTAGCGCTATCCCTAGTAGTTATAAGGGCTATTTTCGAAGTGTTACAAAGTTCATGAGTTATGTTTGTAGTCAAGAGAATTTGTTCATTTGAATTTGTTTCAAAGCATAATACTATATTTGGGCCCTCGTAGGGTTGACAAGATGTTTGTATGGCCATACCCAAGATCTATTTGGAATACGCTCGGATGATTTGGTAATCTTGTTCAATCGAATACAACGAAATGTAATGTTAACTTATGAAATGACTTGATCCATATTCATAGTTAATGTAGTATTAGTAACAAAAGGATAAGTAAAAATGATGAATCATTAAATGGTTTTTCCAGGAAACCATACTCGATTTTATTTGGGGGCATTGGCGTGTTAGGCTAGACTAAACCAATGTCATTACTATATTTAGTAATATCCAAGTGGGAGCTGAAAGGTTTTATGGATATTTAAATATTAGTATGTCCGGATTCGAACTCGAGACTTCGGGATTGCACACATTACGTATGAGAGTTGATGTTAATAATTAATATATAAAATGTTATTATTAATTATTATTCACGAAATAAATACTTAACGGTGGTTAATATTTAACGAGGTTTGGCTAACGGTCGTTAAATATGAACTTAAGGGACTAGAGATGAAATTACAAGTCAGGAAAGTTCTAGAACCCTTGTGGGTACTTTGGCCGATCGGTTGGGGTCCTAACCCAACCCAAACACTAACTTGTCCTCCAAGATTGGTTAACTATAAATACAATCCTATTGTGTTCATTCTAAACCTAATCTTGGTGACTTGCAAACCTAATTTCTCTCCTTCTCCCTATTTCTTGTGTGTGGCCGGTCGAACACCCAACACCATAGGGTTTCGATTTGCTTTATTCAAGAATAAGTAATTGGTTTGTTTTGTGATCAAGAACCTAGCTTTTCACTTCAATTCGCTAATAGTAAGTGTGTACAAGAACGAAGAACAAGTGCACTTGTGCTTGTGAATTCTTGGTGGTCGATTTGTTGGTGGGACGATTTTGTGAAACCCTAAATTAGGGTTTTGGGTTTTGTTACTTGATCACATCATCGTTTGATTCTTGAATTGCTAAAAGGTACGCGTTTTCTTATTCGGTTAATTACTTACATGTATTATTCCTATTTACTTCCGCTGCATGCTTTGATAATGTTATTTGATTTTATATAATTGTTATGAGTATTAAATCCCAACAGAAGCTAGAAACAACGAAACTTACATTGTAATATTACAAGCAAACTGTGGATCTACTATCCATTCATACCAAACAGGCCAAATTTAGAAAATGAAAGTGTTTTGATCTCATCTAGTAAGGTATCCTTCCTTGGTGTTTTAACATCAAAACAAACTTTGTTCCTATTCCTCCAAATCACCCAACAAGCTGTTTGAACAATCACATCGAAACAGATTTTCGGATATAGCGCGGATCAATATATGTTTGGGTTAGCTCAATAACTTTGTTTCTAGCTATTTTGGGTCATGTAATGGACTCATTTGCTGAAATTATTGGGGACCATCACCCTTGGTTGACTTAAGACATAGAAGTCTAAATATGCAATATTTTCTATTTGAGGTTAGTAAATGAATCCAAATTATATAATACCTTTTAGTACGTCTGAAAAAAACTGTTTGAAGACTAAATGAGAATTTTATTTGAATTGCTTGCACAGCCGGATGGAATTAATATTTACCACATTCATAGTAGTCTTAAAAATAACAGACTAAGACATTTATTATTCAATTATTTTTAAACTGGTGGAATGTTTGAACTTGGATTCTTTAGCCCTGGAAGCTCAAAGAACCGATAATTAAGTGGGGATATGGCATTACAACATATCACCTCAAACAGTTGTATGAGTTGCTAATAGAGATAAACCGCTTACACATCAAGTGTATTTAAAGTCAGTAGTCACGTAAATTTGCTGATTCTGAATGGTGGAGAAACTGTCATCTGGTCATCGAATTCATCTGTGTCTGACGGGACTACTAGTCTAGTTGCACAGCTTTTGGATACCGGAAATACGATTGTAGGGAATGATAGTGACATTGTTTGGCAAAGTATTGATGACATTACTGACACTACTTGCACAGGAATGAAATTTGGGAAAGATTTCGTGACTGGGAAAGAGAGAATTTACTTCTTGGAAGAGTCTCGACGATCCTTCACAAGGTTTATACGCACTTTATATGGATAGAAATGGAAACCCGCGGGCACATACGATTTTTTATCAATGAAAAAGAGGTATTTCATTTCATTCAAGGATTCATCTAAGTTCAGAAGGCACAGGCGTGCCATTGAATTGGGTCGATCCCCTCCCAAGGTTGGACTCCATATTTGTCTACAACTATAGATATGTGTACTCAGTATGGAATATGTGGGCCTCATGGAATATGTAACATTAACAGCTCACCTGTCTGCAGATGTCTGGATGGTTTTGAACCATCACAACCAGAAGAATGTAATATAGGAAATTGGTCAAGTGGCTGGCAGCATAAGAAACCTTATGCAAAACCATATTTGTCTACACTTGGGAATGTGAGGTAGCATGTAAGAGGAATTGTTCTTGTACAGCTTATGCAAATTTGAATCTTGAAAGAGTTGGAAGCAGATGTTTGCTATGGTTCGGTAGTTTAATGGATGTAAGAGTGTTAGAGGAAAATAGTGATCTTTATGTAAGAATCGTCATGACCAAGTCAACTGGTACATCGTTTTTTTATATGTCTGTGGTGTAAGTTCTAAATCAGTTGACATGAAAATATGTCCTTGTTAATGTAAAATAGACTTCATAATGATCTGAAATTTTACCGTCTTTCAGTCGTGAAATCAGGTTCGAGGAATAAAAGGTAATCCTGCTGGGCATCTTAACATCAGTAGTGTTGGTTCTGGTTGGTCTGACTTTAACAATGTATGCTGCATCTTAGCATCAGTAGTGTTGGTTCTGGTTGGTCTGACTTTAACAATGTATGCTTATAAGAAGACTAGACTAGACGAGTACCCGTGCATAACAACGGTATATTATAGTGGCAGATAATTGTAGTTATAAAAAAAGTCTATATGTTATAAACGAGAAATAATAAAAGTTTGTGGATTTTGGGATTAAACATAATGTTTTGAAACCCGGTTCGACTCATAAATCAATTTTCAAACTTTAACTCACTTCTTTCGTGTTTTATAACTCATTTCAAATACTATAATATTTTCAGTTTTACAAATAGAACACATTCAAATTTTAAATGAAAAAAGTGCACAAATAGATGTTTCCTAAATTAGTTTGAAAATCAATTAATACTTTCCAAATGCCACGAGCTTTCAAATGTGTTCATTTTTCATGTTTGACCAAATTAATTTTTTTTACTTTTCAAGATTGAACTTTTTTTCATTATAGATAGTATAGATGAGCAAATGGTTTAAAAAATCAACAAACTTGTCATCTTTTCCTATTGTAAGCAACAGGCCCGGATATGGAGGTGTGCAACATGAGCATCTGCACAGGGCCCACTTCCTTGCAGGGCACCAAAATTATAGGCCCACTTCCCAAGTTCTATTCAACTCCAAGTATTATTACTCATTGTTGTAACATACAAACTGACAAAGATCACTTCCCAAATCGTCCTTGTGAAAGTGAGAGTGAATGCATCTATAACCTTATAGGTATTTTTTTTTACTTAATTAGTTAATTGTTTTATGCTTTTTATTCTTTACAAGTTACGCCTATTCTTTTGGCCTATAGTTCCTTTTTTCAAGCAATTGTTCCCAAGCGTCTATTATTTATTACTTTTAAGGCCCTTGTTTTAGAATTGCGGTTACGGACTGATGAGATGTTTTTCCATTTAGAATTATGCATATGAAAAACCTAGTAGTCTATTATTTATCAAATGTCTATTAATTGTTTTGTTGGAGAAGCAACTAATTTTAATTGTTAAGATGATGGGAAGATCCAAGATTGAATATAAAGAATATATATATGCTAGACATTCATAGGTTTTGAGGAAGTAAGCCACAAATATACTAATTGAAAACATGAATTATTTAATGAACAAGTACATAATCTATTAGCCAATTATTTTTTTTAATGTGATGATTATAATTTGCGTTAGCTTTTTTTTTCTTTTTTTATATATTTTTCTCACATGTTTCAATATTATCAATTTAATATATATATATATATATATATATATATATATATATATATATATATATATATATATATATATATACTAATATTTAAAGTACTTGTGTTTAAAGGGCCCAATTTTTATAACTCCAATGTGGCACCCAAAATCCATGGGACGGCCCTGGTAAGCAACAAACTTTTAATTTTCATATTAAAACATTACATTTTTTAAATCATCTTATTGTAGGCATCATTATCATTTAATTAAGAATAAATTACATAAATCGTCCCTGTGGCTCCAAAAAATTACACCAGTCGTTCTCATTATCATTTAATCACATAAATCGTCCTTGTGGCTCAAAACGTTTACACCAGTCGTCCTCAATATCATTTAATCAAAAATAAATTACATAAATCGTCCTTGTGGCTATGAAAATTTACATCGACCGTCCATATACGTATAAATTACATAAATCATCATTGCTTTCATTTTTATACGTCTATTTTTGCTTCCATACCAACTGATCAATTTTTTTGCTTCTATTTTTTGTATGTTTTTTTCTTCGATATCACTCGATCAATTTTTTTTGCTTCCATTTTTTATACGGCTTTTTCTTCCATTCCTTATATGTTTTTTTTCTTCGATGCCACTCGATCAATTTTTTTTTCTTCCATTTTTATACGTTTTTTATTCTTCGATACCACTCGATCAATTTTTTTTTGCTTCCATTTTTTATACGTTTTTATTTTTCGATACCACTCGATCATTTTTTTTGCTTCCATTTCTTATACGCGATAAAAAAATGTATACATGATCGATCATATATACTTTTTTTTGGAGTTAATGGCACGAAAAGGCATTATACTTACCACTTTTTGTCATTGTGTGTAGCGAACTTATTTTTTTTCAATTTTGACACCAACATTTTGAATTCGTGCTATTGTGTGTATTTTGTGACCATTTTACCCTTAATTTTTTCAAAATTTAAGGGTAAAATGGTCATTTTACATGACAAAATAGTCGCAAAATACACACAATAGCACGAATTCAAAAGGTTGGTGTCAAAATTGAAAAAAAATAAGCTCGCTACACATAATGACAAAAAGTGACAAGTATGATGCATTTTCGTGCCATTAACCCCTTTTTTTGCTTCCATTTTTTTTATACGTGATCGATAAAAAAATTCATCAATTAATTGGGGGCTTCATAAAAATATAAAAATGTATACATGACCGATACTCTTGGGGATTCATGAAAACGTATACATGATCAATCACGTTTTTGCATCGATGAAATTTTTATCGGTCACGTATAAACATTTGCAACCCGGGCCACATTTTTATACGTATACGTATACAAATTTCATCGAAGCAAAAATGTGATCGATCATAAAAAAAATTGTACGTGTACATATACATTTTTATCGAAGCAAAAACGTGATCAATCACATATACGTTTTTATGTTTTTATGCTCAAATGTCGTTTAAACCTAAACGCAAATCTCAGACACGGTTTTGCGAAACCGGTTCTGAATGGATTCTACGTACGTCGTCAAGACGACCTGTCAAGTATCAACTCTCTTGTCATGATGAATGAAAAAAAATCTTGAATGAATAGTAAAAGTGAATAGTAAAAATTCGAGAATGGATAGTAACCTGAAAATGTGAATTGTTCCAGATAAAAATTTCATCAAAGCAAAAACGTTATCGAGTTGCAAATTTTATACGTGATCGATAAAAATTTGCAACTCGGGCATCATTATAAGCTACAAACTTTTAACTTTCCTATAAAATGATTAAACTTTTTTAAAATGTATACGTATACGTAAAAAGTATTTTATGATTGTATATGGGTCCTCAATAATTCATAAAAGCGTATACGTGATCGATCAAGTTTTTGGTTCGATTAAAATGTATACGTATACGAAAAAAATATTTTATTATCGATCATGTTTTTGCTCCAATGAAACTTGTATACGTATACGTATAAAAATGTGGCCCTGGTTGCAAATTTTTATACGTGATCGATAAAAATTTCATTGAAGCAAAAACGTGATTGATAACGTACACGTTTTTATAAGGCCCGAGAGTATCGGTCATGTATACATTTTTATCGAAGCAAAAACGTAATCAATCATTTATATGTTTTTATGAAGCCCCGAGGATCCCTATACGTGATCAATCACGTTTGTTAATTCAATGAAATTTTTATCGATCACGTATAAACAAATAGAAGCAAAAAATGTATACGTGATCAATCACGTATAAAACTTGGAAGCAAAAAAAATTTATCGAGTGGTATCAAAGAAAAAATGTATAAAAAATGAAAAGAAAAAAATATAAAAAAAATGGAAGCAAAAACAAATTGATCAAGTGGCATCGAAGAAAAAAAAACGTATAAAAAATGGAAAAAAAAGGCGTATAAAAAATGGAAGCAAAAAAATTGATCGAGTGGTATCGAAGAAAAAAACGTGTCAAAAATGGAAGAAAAAAATCGATCGAGTGGTATGGTAGCAAAAAAAACGTATAAAAATGAAAGCAAGGATGATTTATGCAATTTATACGTATACGGACGACCGATGTAAATTTTCAGAGCCACAAGGACGATTTATGTAATTTATTTTTGATTAAGTTATATTGAGGACGACCGTCGACTGGTATAAACTTTTTGAGCCACAAGGACGATTTATGTGATTTATTCTTGATTAAATGATAATGAGGACGACTGGTGTAAATTTTTGGAGTCGCAGGGATGATTTATGTAATTTATTCTTGATTAAATGATAATGATGCCTAAAATAAGATAATTAAGAAAGTTTAATGTTTTAATAAGAAAATTAAAAAATTTGTTGCTTACAATAGGTAGTGGGGCTTTTGCGTATATATCCTTCCGAAAATGCAAAATTGCATATATATCCAAAGCATGCATAAAAACTATTGTATTATGTGCATAAAAAACTTGTACAAAGGATATATATGCAATTATTCACTTTGGGAGGGATATATATGCATTTTTGCCCAATTTAGGGGAAAAGGTGGCAAATTTGTTTATTTTTTTACCATTTGCCCTAACAAGAAATGTTCAAGGAGACCATGTAATGCAATCAATCTTCTTATAGCCACTGCAGATAAATGAAGAGCAAGCATGCACTTGCCTCTTGATATAACACTTTGTAGGTAAGCTAATGCAGGCCCTTGGTGAAGATTATGATGGGAGCCAGAATATACAGATGTAGACATACCATCATTTAGTGTGGCTAGAATAGCTAGATGTATAGTGATATACCAATCACTTCTCAGACAGCAATAAGCTTGGTAAAGGTGGTTTTGGTCCAGTTTATAAGGTAAATCACTTATACATGCCTATATTATGTCCAAAAGTGAGTTTGTGAAACCACTTGTATACAGAAACCAGAAATTCCTTGTATAAGCATAAGAATTAAAGGTTGTAATCCAGCCCATTTGCTTATGAATGGGTAGATTTTGGTTATGTTAATTGATTAACGGGGTCAACGGGTTGTAGCAAAGCTTGAAAAAAAAGGGATTAAATTTGTTAAACTGTTTGACAGTGTTAATGTTTGTAACAAATCTATTTAATTTAAAATTTTATATTTTTTGGTCAAAATGCGTTTTGGTTCAACCCAAGCAAGCCAATTCTATTTGGAAACAAAAATTACCCATATATATTGACCTGAACTCAATTAGGTAACAAAAATTACCCATACTAAGGATAAATTTCAGTTATTTTGAAACAATAAGGATAGTTGCTAAAACAAATCATTAGGGTGTGTCTGAAGATGGACGACAAATAGCTGTGAAACGACTTTCAAAGACATCTACACAAGGTTTTGTCAGTTCAAAAATGAAGTTAGCTTTGTTGCCAAACTGCAACACAGGAATCTTGTGAAACTTTTGGGATACTGTGATCGAGGAGATGAATCATGTTGAATAACGAATACATGCCCAACAGAAGCCTAGACACAATTTTATTTGGTATATATGAAATGAATTAATTTTCTGATCGAACTAATTTATTTACTAATTTGTCTAGTTACTTCCCTGAGATAAAACCAGGAATTTATTACTTGGTTGGAGTAACCGCTTCAGAAAAATCCAAGGGATTGCTCGGGGGCTTCTTTATTTGCATCAAATTCATGCCTCCGTATTACACATAGAGACCTGAGAGCCAGCAATGTTTTGTTAGACTAGGATATGAACCCAAAGATATCAAATTTTGGTCTTGCCAGACGGCTCAAAGGATATGAGACCATAGATATAACAGAGTGCTGCAGGAACCATAGTAAAAATCAATAAACCTGATTTCTATTTAGGATTTAAGAAGTTATTTTTTGTCTCAATTGCTATTTAAACCCTGATGCAGTGGTTACATCTCACCTAGCGTGAGTATGCGGTGCATGGGCTTTTCTCTGTAAAGTTAGATGTACATAGCTTTGGTGTTTTACTGTTTTAATGCTAGAAATAGTTAGTGGAATGAAGAATCGACGATTCTCTCCTCACGAGCACAGTGGTAGCCTTCTTGAACATGTAAGCTTTTGTATGCTCTACAATTCATTTTGTAATGTACATATAACTTACTTATTATGGTATACTATAGGCATTGCACCCTTACACAACTCGTGCTTCAAGTCTGAAGCACTCCGGTCAATACTTATTGGTCAACTATGTGTGCAAAACCATGCCGAAGATAGGCCAATGATGTCATATGTGGTTCTTTTGCTAGGTAACAAGGGTATTTTGCCTTCACCTAAACAACCTGCCTTTTTTCCGAGCTTGAACCAATCTCTTCGCCATCTGTACCAGTCAATGAAGTAATCATGACATCATTAGATGCCCCATAGAATCAAATGTTATAAATTTGTGTCTCTACAGGTACATAAACCCATAAAATACTTGATTTCATGAGCTGAAACACAAATATATTAAATGTACATGTTAACATCTACCTAATTGAGCATATATTTTGTTTGGGTCATTCTTTGGCCTCTTATGAATATAAAATATTTTTAAAGCTTATTTAGAGTGGGTTTTTTTTTTTTTTTACACATCTGAACCACACTCAATCACATGGAAGTATTTTGCTAAGCATTATACATTTTGAAAGTGGATTCTTTCCATTCCATAGTCATCATCGTGCATAGAAATCAAAGTAAGCTGGTGATATATGTCAAATGGTTATGATTAGAGATACTAAGAAGTAAGAAGGCAACTTAAGTGTTTGGTGGATAGTTATTTGTCAGCATGTATAGACCATAATTGAGACTTGACCATAAGAGTCATCCCTCCTCATGTTGAATGGGTCAACTAGAACTAGTATGAAATATATATGAAACGAGGATTTGAACCTGCGCTTCGCGGCGGGACGTTTTGAAAAACATAGTTTGTCGAAAATTCGCACTTGTTGTACACTTGAGGTTCAAATTGTCCTAAATAATCACTACAAGAAAAAGTCATTTTAGTGTCACCCGTAGCAACGTCTTTAGCGACGTATTTTATGCTAGCGACATACTTAGCGACTTCAGACTATGTGTCGCTGTAAACGAGTCCAGATTTTTGCGACTTGTTAAATATGTTGCTTAAAGTAGCGACATGTATAACGACTTCTCATTACACGTCGCTACAAAACTGCAACATCACTATTTCAAGTCGCTACTGTTGTCGCTGTTTAGTAAAGATGTCGCTAGTTGAGTCGCTACATGTATCGCTAAATTAAGAAATGTCGCTATTATTGTCACCTGTCATGTCGCTATTTTTCTATAGAAATCACAGATTCATTCACATTGCCATTAAGGTTGTTCTCAAGAGCACTCTACTATGACATTTAAAAATTTAATATAAAACAATTATAATTAGAACATGCGATAGAAATAATCAACAGTAATTATATTTACAACATTGCAAGTATTACAAATGAACCTCAACTTATTTAAAGGACAAACATATAAGATTAATTTATTAAAGTTACAAATGTTTCTCTACACAGAAAATCGGCAGACGAGGTAAAATATCCCACAATTTCTTGCTCAATTCAGTATCTTTAACGTCCCTGAAAATCAATATCCAAAACGGTCGAAAGTTAACTAAATAAATAGAGTAATAGTAATGGTGTTTCTTCATTTACTGCAATACTCAATATACGCACGAACCTATATAATCTCGCAAAAAGTTCTAATGCTTTTCATATCACCAATAGAAAGAAAAAGAAATGAACACGTCTAACCCGTTCAATCTGTTTCCATTCCAGCAAGATCAGTCAACCATTCGACCCTTTAGAGAGACTTTAACCCAAATTGACCCACTTGCTCATACATGGGTTGAAAATGCTTCCTATAATTAAGAGCAAATTGAAATGGATTACAAAATAGAAGTTGCATAGTTCGAGTAAAGATGCGATTAAAATCTTGAAACAAATTTTAACTAATAATGGAACTGAAAATCACTTCACATTAAAGTGATTTGGCAAACAACTAATAAGATTTTGGACATTGTTCAACCTCACCTCTATGCTACTGGTAGGAGCTGCATGCTGCACATTCAACAAGACAAATCAGTACTGTCATCAGCGTATAATCAACTAAATAGAATGACGATCAAGAAAACAATCAGTTTCACTTAACCATTCTCTATTATATTATCTCTACATCAAAGAATATGGGTTGCATTATACAGTGGGTTGATTAAAAAAAATTGCATTAAACTTGGCTATCTGTCCATTAACGATTGCAATGAAGCAATTAGGTGATAACGCACACAAAATTTTACAACCGTGTATTAGTTATGGGTATTTTAGAAATCGATCATAAGGCAAATACTTTTTTCTAAACGTTGCATGAATGTAAGGAGTATGAAAGTTTTAAGAATCATATCGCCATCCTAAATGCGGTATCATGCGAAGTATTAACTACTTTCAAGCCCTCGCCCACATGATACTAATTTTAACATCATCCAGTTACAAATTCGATATACGTAAAACTATGGATTGGCATAACCAAAATTGCTACAAAGCATTTAATTAATGCATATATCCATTCAAATCGATCATTCAGATGAATAGCATATTGATTAGTGCATTATTGAAGATGGAAGTGACGGACCTTTAATGGCGGTGAATCACTTGAATGCCTCCAACAAATTATTTTCCCTGGTCTCACACTGGAACGGACCACGTACTCGGTACACTAAGGTGCAGCAGATCCTGACACATCAAACACATTGCAATAGCAACAACAAAGAATTACAAAAGCATTAGCACGAGAAATGGTTGTTTGCCAAGGTGCAACATACATTATTATACTATATCCTTTAACTTCTTCCATTACTAGATCATGGTAAACAAACAAGTACCAATAAAACTTAGCATGAGAGTACTTACAAATGATGTAGATGAATAAACATACCTATAGCACACTCATCTGAAATGAAACGATAATCATAATGAATAAACCTACACATGCTCATCCATAACATGTCGTTAGTCTACTATTTTATTTTATTTTTTTTTACATTTAGTCAACTATTTGCAACAAACAATGTCTGAAAAACTATCAATCATTAATATATTAACAACCGCTAACTAACTGAATCTATACAACAAGTCAGTGCAAAAACATAAAAAAAAAATCAAATTATGTATATGAAAAGTAACTGTCAAAACTAAATCAAACCGGCAAGGAAATAAGATCAAAAACATTATCAGCACAATCAATCATACCAGAAGCAACGGTAATATCAACACTAGCTCTGTAGCACATTGATCGTAATTCACATCAAAATTTAGTTACAAAACCCTAACCCTAGCTTGTAATTAAATTCATACTAACTGATTGATTCAAATCAAAATGTAATGTTTGTTGGTGTTTCGATGGATCTGCGGTGGTGTTGCGATGGCGTTGCGGTGGTGTTGCGGTGGTGTCTCAGTGGAGTCTCGGTGGAGTCGCGGTGATGAATGAATTGATATGTGTTGCAGTGATGGTTTGTGTTATTGTGGTGGTGTTCTCAAAAGAGAGGACAAACGCCCAATTAAAGAAGAAGTTACATATATCACCCCTGAACTGTTGTCAATCTTCATTTTTAGCATATAATATATGATGCCAAAATTTGTTTTTTTTTTAACTATAAGCAAGCAATATATGACTAGCATGAACTTATTATGAGTATTATCATATCTTTACATATATATATATATATATATATATATATATATATATATATATATATATATATATATATATATATATATATATATATATATATATATATATATATATATATTTGTGAAAGTAAAATAATGGTCTTAAATTTCTTGTCTCTATACATGTTGTGGAGGAAATATAGAACATATGTGAAGCTGTTAATTTGCGACACAATAGCGACTTGTTTTTGCAGTGTTGCAAGTTTGCGACTCAGTTAGCCATGTCTATTTGGACGTCGCCAAAGTTGCGACTTCGCTTGCGATATTGTCTTAAATGTCGCATAAATAGCAACTTAATTTGTGACAAAATTTGCAACAATATTTTTGAAAACAAATTGCGACTTACTTTGCGACATCGTGTGCGACATTGACAAAGTTGGAGTCGCTAAAGTGTCACTAACATGTCGTTGAATTGCGACTTCAACATATGTGTCGCAAAAAGACGTCGTTAAAAAACCTTTTTCTTGTAGTGAATATAAGAACTAATTCAAGAAAATTTAACAGAAGTTGCCTAAAAATCATTTCAACATGCTGCCCTACTATGACATGGCCGATCTCAGCTTGAAAATAAGTGTGTCCGATGGTATAAGCAACACCATTTGCTGTTGCAAAGCAGCCTCCATCTCCTTGTGGTCATAAACTCAATCAACATCATCTCTGTTTAGCTAACGGTGCCGGCAGATTCAAAGTGTCACTTATTCAGCTATTTGATTTTACCGCTCTATGTTCTTTAATTTACCAAATATTTTAACAACGCAACGTATCGAATTATCATGTTCTATTCAACATACTAATGTCCAAACAGAGTCTCGTACATTTCATTATATGACAACACTATTTCAAAAAACATTAGTACCTGTAAAATGAGTAACAAAACTCAAAATTTAAAATAAGCCAATCCAAACAACCCCCAAAAAGGATATCTAATATATAATAAAGTAGAACGACAACTTCTTTTTTTTTTTTTTATATATATATAAATTTATTTTTAGAACGGCAGAATGACAATCCTTATTTTGCTCCACAGATAATCCTTCAAGTTATGTACATCAAAATTGATAAAACTAAAACGAAGCATAAGTTATGTGCTTAACTTTTAATTACAAACCAAGAACAAAAGAATTCTTCCAAAAAAATACACATCAAACTTTGAAATTTAATTTTTTTTCCACAAATTACAAATTATGTTATATAAGCATTTTAAAAACTTATAAATGATGCTCTTCTTTTAAAATAACTCAGAAGGTTAGCCAAAGTTTAATTCAAAATAGTTGCTAAAGCCAAAGAAAAGTTACCTCAAACGATGTTCTTTCTAGAAATTCATTCAATGCATGGTACGCACAAAGACCGCTAACAGTTTTCATACCATTAACAATAACCACATTTCCAAATAGACAGTTAATGAGCAACAAAAGCTACCTGTTACAAAAGAGAATAACACTTTAGATTTATTGAAGCCTATAACTAATGTTAAAATTGAAAGGTTAAAAAATCACTTACATGCAATATTAGTGTCACGGCAACAACCTGCTCATCAATAACAGTTGCACATCCATAACGCGCACACTCCACAAACCCACATAAATCGCAAACCAATTAAAGTAACCCTAAGAATCATGACATTAACCCGTAACCATTGTACAGATACAGACATATACTGGGTGAGAGGATGTAATAAGGTTACAGCAGCTTGCGCTATTCATACACTCGCAAAACCGTAGAATCATACATATGTACATCCATGATATCAGGTTATCTAGTATAGGTTCAGATAGGGTAGCAATTAGGAAACTACGGATGCACCCGCCATGGCTGTAACCTTAACAGGATGCCCTGCCAAAATGCGGGTAATCTTACCATTAACCTGACCCGTTGAAACTCATCATAGCCTGAATATATTATGCATTACATTCATGATATTAGGTTTTCAAGTATAGGCTCAGATAGGGAAGCAATTATGAGAAAGTGGATGCACCCGCCATTGCGGCAACCATAACAGGTTGCCCCGCCAACATACGGGCAATCTAACCTCTAACCTAACCCGTTCAAACTCATCACAACCTCAAGATAACAATCCAAATTTTATACACACCTAAAACATGCACAAATTGATTCAATAAACCCTCGTCATGGCTGCGAGTACCACTCTCGTGGTGCTGGCTTGCCAAGATTGATCAAGAACAACCGGACATCCAAAGTAGCCACAATCTACGAAACTCTATTTGACACCTACTATAGCACTTATCCCTCTTTGACACCTACTATGGCACATATCCCACTTTGACACCTACTATGACACTTATCCCACTTTGACACCTACTATGACACTTATCCCACTTTGACACCCACTGTGGCACTTATCCCACTTTGACACCTTTGGTGGCACTTGTCCTAACACGACTCTTCACGAATACGGATTCATCACCTGCACATGTTGAACAAGTCATCAACGTAAGTCCTCTCATCGCACAATAATCCTACTACATCACCACATCCTTATTTAGGCACACTATATGACCTATCACCTAGATCAACCCATCCAACATCCTTGCCATCATTTGAATCCATTGAATGTATAGATCTAAAAGCCCCTAGTCCAACACCCGTGCCAGATCAAAAGCACGTTGAAGAAACACAACCATACCTTCCTACCTATAAGGTCTTAGATGATTCATTATGACTAGAGCCTCCACAACCAATCAAGCATGAAGCTCCTTGACATTTGGAACTTCGGTCATCAAAATGTCATATCCGTTAAACCATAAATTAACATTTTAACAACATATGTTGAAATGCAACCTCAAAGCTAAACCTCGCAAGATATGCACCCCAAGTGACAATATCTCTTCAGAAGTATATGTAAGAAACTCGAGTGGAACCCTCTTGTCATCATCTAGTCAATATAATCACCTTGAGACATGGTATATTTAATAGGACTATCCGACTCAACCAACATTTATATGGATTCCTTAGATCTTACTCAACCTCACTAGTTTATTTTCTATACCCACTTCCACTTCAAGCATGTGTTGAAATTCTCATTTCAAACATTCTAGCTTCAAATCTTCATTTAGGACAACATGATGTTTTGGAAAAAAATCATACCTAAGAAATCATGCGTTAAGTATTCATCTTGTTAAAAGGATAATGGATATCCTATGCATCATTCTCTCCTTGCAACATGAACGGTTGTCTTACAAGAGATTTCATTACACATCATTGGCTTAATAGTCTTAAACAAACCTCTAAAACGTTCTATGAACTAATGTAACTCCTTCATCTTGTCTTACTTGCTTTCATATTCATGATAACTTTATTCTTACTTGTCGAAAGATACAATTTGTATCTATTTCCTTTCAAGCATACATCATCACCAAACCTTGCTCATAATCTAGTTCAAACCTTGAACACATCTAAGGTTATAACATACACATATCTAGAGTATACAAAAGATCTATTGAGGTTAGTAACCTTACTAAGATTCTTGTTGGAAAACACTCCAAGAAGCATTCTATAGAACGCTCTTACTTCATTATCACACACAAACACATCTCTTGGTCGTAAATGATCAAAATATGTCATTCATTAAACTATCTAATTTGAGCTACCTTAGATTCTAAACACGAGATTGAGATTTATCGTTTGCTTTCTAAAAATCAACACACCATAGTTAAACTTTTGTATATATTACATTTAGTTAAGTCACGTTAAGCCAAGTATTGGCAGACTATTAATTTTTATACTTCAGTAGGCAAAAATAGGAATTCCCACATTTCTAACATGAGAATGACTATTGTAGAACCTATTGCACTAGAAAGTATGTCTCGACTATGTTGACGTCTCCTCTTCTTTCACGTGAGTTGTATGTCGAGTCTATGTTTCTTACCATCACATGAAATGTTAAAACTAAACTTTTTGGAGATTGATAATGGACTTTTGAAAGTAATGACACGAATAAATCTACGAAAACTACGACACGTTATCTTTTATTGACTTCGTCATCATATGAGCCGTATTTTGAGATAATCTTATACCTATTAGATTACGCTGTTTTTATTCTATCTTACGCTGTTTTTATTCTATCTTACTCGCCGTACCTTCTTCTGGATGCCGTAGAGATTAGCTTTAGATGCCAGTCGTGTTAGTTGTGAGTAGTGCATTGTTGTGGCTAAGGTGAGTTCATAGACTCTATTTTCAAAGGTTTTTATAACTATTTTGGGGGAGAATACATGCTGGTTTTAACTGAACATAATTGGATATGTGAGATGTTATTTGAGAATGACTGTTGATTGGAATATTTGATTTGGTGATTGAATGCTTTATGTATTTATTGGAAGTAAATGTGAGTGCAAACTATTTCCTGGACACCTGCCACTACTCTTTTGAATTGCTAATGTGTTGACTAGGTAAGGTTAGACATGTGAAAGATGTTGACTTAGACTAGGGTAGCAATCCTCTGCTATGGCGCGATACCTAGCTAAGAGTAGACATCTGTATTCGACCTAGACCAGGGTAGCATTGTTCTAGGATTTGCTATAGCTCTGGTGCCTGGCTAGAGTCGCCCGAGGTCCTACTGATATCTCGATGATTATTGGAATGATTGTTGGAATGCTATTAGTATATTGTTGGAATGTTTATTGTTTATATCTGCCTTAGCAGCACATAGCAAATAAACTCTATCAGGTCCACTACTAAATTTTGTGATTAAACTTTATGAACTCACCAGCATAAGCTGACCTGTTTTAGCATGTGTTCTCAGGTTTAAGGCGATAGCTCACTAATGGAAGACGCTTGTCAAGGGGCAAGGTCATGGGCAACTCTGATGAACAATTGGGACCGCTTTAAACTTTTTTATGGGCCTATTTCCGCACTGTGTTCATATAATGTAAACTTAATGTTTTTGATAACAAATTTTATTCTAAATTAATGAAATAAAAACCATTCTTTGTACCTTATGTTGTGATACCAAGATGGTAACACCCCAAGGTTTGTATGCTTCCGCTGGACCCAATTTTTGGAGTGTTACAGTACGAGACGACTTTCAAAGAAGCTTGTCCTACTATAAAACCCTAGCTACTCAAATCCACAAGAGGAGAAACCCATGTTAGATCCACACATGCATGTTTCCCTACAACCCATTCAAACACCAAAACGTCTCCCAGTATGAGTGTGGATCTTCCATCTAGCGGGTCAGTCAAAAAATTTACATGCATTTCTTTTTTGACGGAGATCCCAGCATGCCTACAAACATTCTTTATTTTCTTTCAATTTCATTTTAACATCGCAACATGAAATAAGTAAAAAAAAAATATATTTCCTTTCCTTTTTTTAACCTTTTTCACTCATTTATATCCGCGCCTGAAAGAGTTGAGAATACGATTAGATATTAATAATTCAAAATTTTGACCTAATTTTCAGCTACAAGTAAAAGACACCGGAGAAGAAAATATTAACAACAAATTTTGAACACCAGTTCGAAGAGAACGAAGGTAAATATCATAGTAACGAAAGTAATTTTTGGTATATTTAATTTTGATCTTGTTGTTGTTTCTTTTAGTCACATTTAGAAGTGCTTTCACCCACACTTATTTTTAAGTACATACGTTATTTTCATAAGGATTTGTTTATTACGTATATTGTTTTATTTAGGGAAGGCAATTTTCGTGGTTTCGGTCCTAAAACGGTGTTTGGGTTTAGGGAGTGTTTGTTTAAGCTTATATGTGGGCTTATGAGCTTTATTTGATTTCAGCTTATATTCCATAAGCCCTAGTTTTCCAGGTTATTTTTAGATTTATGGACTTATATAAGTTTATCGTATCATATAAACTCTTCTAAGCCCTCAAGTCTCAACATGAGTCTGAAAAGAAAATTAAGGTTTATGAAATATAAGCTGAAAAATAAATTAGCTCATAAACTACATATAAGCTTAAACGAACACCCCTAAGAAAACATAATTATAAGAAACTGAAAATTATGAGCGTAATATTTAAATTTAGAATTGGTTTGTGAAGAGTTTATTTGATTTGTTTTTTAAATTTTGCATTTTATTCAAGTTTATATGCAGTTTATTTTGTGTATATTTTATCAAGTTTTTGAGTTGTACATAATTTTGGGAGTTAACTGTTAACCTATCAACCTACCAACGCGCTTAACCTCTTTAGTTAAACATGTCATAAATAGGTGCGGGCTACGGTGATGTCCTCACCAAAAGTATTAAATATTTTTAAATCATTTATATTTTAATTAAATTATTCATAAATCGTTTATAATTTATTTAAATCATATATAAATTATTTTAAATAATTACTTTTGAAAATGACATTTTCTCGCCAAAAATATTTACCAAATCATAAACATTTAGTTAAATTGTTGCTTTGGTCAAACATTTGGTCAAACATTCGTCAACACCTTTGGAGAGGACATATCCTCCCAAAGAGTTAGCGGGAAAAATTAGCCAAAATGAAAAAAATGAGGAAATGTGAAAATGAGTCAACCATTTGACGAGAACATGTCTTTGCTAAATAGTTGCATTGAAAATCTAGGCCTGTTTCTTCTCGATCAATATCTTAAAGTGTGTTATTTTGTCGTTTTGCGGCTTTTGGAGAGGACATTGGTGTCCTCTCCAAAAGTTTCGTCCCTGGTTCTCCTATTTCTTGTAGTGAATTACATAATAATTGCCATGACCAAGTTAATAGGTATGGTTTTTTACAGCCCATCTCAGGATATTATATTCACGTGGTGCTGTCGTGTAAGTTTTCAAATAGACTATGTATTGTTGTAATGGTCTGAATTCTAGCTTGAATCAAATTGTTTAGAATTTATTACTTGTTCTAACTGTTGGATGAAGTTCTTTTAGTCCCATAACCTGGCTCCGGCAAGAAAAAGGTAATCCTTCTATGCATCTTAACTTCATTAGGCTTGGTCCTGGTTGGCCTGACTTTAGCAGTACTGTATGATTGTAATTAGAAGAAAAGACCTAGTAATTCAATCAATCTTGTTTTTACTACTCCAAAAATATTATTGCAATCATAAACTAAGAAACATAATTCACAACATGTGTGCAGACACGGACTAAAAAGCTATTGACTCCAAAAAAAACCAATTATAATCATATAAGCTAAGAAAAGTAAATCTTTATTCATAACCCGTGTCTACACACGGGACTAGTTATGTAATAAGAACATATGTTTGAATTCCAGCTGGTACATATTACTCTTGCCTTTGAATTTATTCGTTGAAATCTTATACAATGTTAAAGTTTATATTGCTTGTAAAAGCATATGCCTAAATGGAGACTGATTACTTATGATAACCAATATAATGGATCTTGAGATGCACAGATATTGAATTTATCGAGGTTCTAACGTGGTCATTGTGACATCATTGATGGAGATTGAGTTATCTCTAGGCACACTGTCTTTAGCAAAAAATGCAGGTTGTTTTGGTCGAGGCAATGCGCCATCTTGATCAAACATCAAAATCACAGATGACATAGTTGGTCTATCTTTCGCATGATGTTGCACACATAGAAGACCAATATGTATTGACCGAAGTACTTCAGAATCGACTCTTGAGTCACGCATATGTGCACTAAGCAACTCTAGAGCTGTACCTTCTTCATAGAGTCTCCATGCCTAACAAAACAATATATGGAACCACAAAAGCTTATAAGTCATATTTTATACTAAAGTTTTTCTTCGACGTTAGTTCTAGTTTTACAGAACTTACATGTGCAAGAAGGTTATCACTGTCTTTTTCATGTGAGAATCCTCTGTTTTTTCTCCCACTCACTATTTCAAGCACAATAACTCCAAAACTAAAGACGTCCGATTTTCAGAAAAGTCCGTCTATAGCATACTCGTGATATATAACCCTAAACAAAAGTATGAAAAGTTAAAGGTATTACGTAGAATTTTAATAGGATTTCATATACTGAAAAACTTAGGCTGTGGAAACATACAATGTTCCAACTACCCTGTTCGTGTTTGCTTCGTTTTCATGTTCTCTAAGCATTCTAGCGAGGCCAAAGTCCGATATCTTTGGATTCAATTCAGCATCCAATAAAATGTTTCCAGCTTTGAGATCTCGATGAACAATTTTAAACCGCGAATCTTGATGAAGATACAGAAGCCCTCTAGCAATTCCTTGGATGATGTGAAAACGCTTTGACCAGTCTAGTACTGAACTTCTGTTTATTTCTGCACAGTATAACATTTTAATACAAGTAACATTTAGAAAAAAATAAATAAAGCTATCAATGCATTAACAAAAGGAAAATAATGTATCTTCCTACTATACTCTCCTAATTAAAACTGCTACGAACAAAATTTTTCTATTTGAAAAAATTGGAATCCACTAATTCTTCCTCATCATCTCGATCAACTCTTGATTTTGCCACATGTGGTGATCTTGTTTTTAGGAGGATAAGTAAAACTTACATACTTAAGGGAAACATGGAATGAAAGGCAAAGAAACATGTGATGTGTAAAGAGTCGTACCAAATATGAATAAGTCCAGGCTTTTGTTTGGCATGTATTCGTAGATTAGCATGTTTTCATCTTCTTGATTGCAATATCCTAAAAGTTTTACTAGATTTCGATGTTGAAGTTTAGCTATGAATGTAAGTTCATTT
The DNA here is from genome assembly GCA_022545495.1 of Chrysanthemum lavandulifolium. Classification (NCBI taxonomy): domain Eukaryota; kingdom Viridiplantae; phylum Streptophyta; class Magnoliopsida; order Asterales; family Asteraceae; genus Chrysanthemum; species Chrysanthemum lavandulifolium. The sequence continues at coordinate 45,737,956 of CM040245.1, forward strand.
TTGAACTCTTTAAGCCCTTGTCTTGAAGTTTTCGACAACCTTTTCACTGCTATTTCTCGTCCGTCATCCAGCACACCCTACAGGATTTTAATTCATTCAGCAATCCCACACAGATAAAAAAAATAGTGTATGTTTCTAGTTCTATCAGTGAATATTTGTCTTATGAACATTGATAAGCTATGTCAATGTTACTCATAAGTTAGTTAATCGTAAAATCATCATTAGTTAAAAAAAAAAAAAAAAAAGATGATGGCTATTTTACATATTTAACATATAGTTAATTTTATTTTAATTTTGTGTTAAATTTCGAGACTAATGGAACGTTGATTGTAATCTTAACGGGAAAAGAACTACACTTGGTTGCCTTTCTAAAAAAAAAGAACTACACTTGGTTAATGTTAAACTTGTTTTTACATTACCTTGTAAACGGACCAAACCCACCTTCTCCAACCTTATTTTCATCAGAGAAATCATTAGTAGACTTGATATGCTAGTCAGGCTAAAATATGATAACTCGGTATCGCCATGGTGGATCTCCATGCTATACTCTTTGTCAATAGTTCGCACTGGTTCATCTGCAAGGTTATGAACCAAACCATGCCATTTAAGTAAACGAACAATTAGCATTTCAAATTATTATTCGCCCATAGTTTGATGATACATCATCAAATAAATCACAAAATATTAACATAAAACATTAGTTACAAGAGTTAGATGGAAGACGCCTTAGTAGAAACCATTGAAATTATTATAATAGTCGACATACTATATAGTACGTCGATTTTCGAATGCTTCATTGGTTTCAACATTGTCAGGTTGTTGCTATTTCCTTAGAAACGAATTGTTTATGTTAGAAACCAGGTATAGTCCCTGTTTAAATACGGAGTAGTGTGCATGGAACTTTTCTTATAGAAATGAAGTAACCGTACCTTGTTTTTTCACTAGTGATCTTTTCTTCTTGCTCCAAGCATACAAGATTGCTAAAAACAAGATCCCAATAGATAAAATCGCCACTGAAGCTAAGATTATTCGCCTCCTTTTGTTGGAGCTAGATTCAGATGGTACAACTGTCACAAAATCATGTAGTAAAAAAGTTAAAAAGTAATTAATTAATGACATTTCTGTCACGTAAGCGCGCTGTCCACTAGCTTGTGTTGCTAAAGTAATTGTGATAGAGAAATGAGTTGAAAAACTTTAAGTCGGATTTGGCCATTCTCACGTACAGATCTTGGCTTTCATCAACTGTTCGAACATCCATTAAATTGCCCGACCACATTAAACATCCGCTTCGCCTCGTGATCTCAATATTTGCATATGCTGCACATGAACAATTCCTCTGGCAAGCTGCTGCACATTCACCAAGTGTCATGCTCCTATTGTACCATGAACGCCGAGTGTCTGGAAGTTTTATATTCTTAACCACTTGAAAGCCATCCCCATTTGGGCAGTCTAATGGCTTTCTCGACACCCACTTGACCATTCGGATGCATTCCATTTGGCGGGGTTTCGTGGTTCGAACCCTTCCATACAACTGCAAATCGGTGAGTTATTGGGGTTGCACTTTCCATATTGACCACATAGCCCATATTGTTGACACATGCTAGTATCTTCGTGCCAGTATGGGACCCACTTCTGGAGTTTATCATTCCAGATCAATCTTACGAAGTTACCGTCTGTACTTACGTAGATACGTGTCGCGACTGAACTGTTAACAGGTGCGTACAAGTAGTACGCCTCTGTATCATTAAAAACAAACTCGTGGGTGAATATTGAGTTAGATACGTGTTTAGGCAAGCCATTGAACGTGTTACCATTCCACGGTCCCTGCCTTCTGAACGGAACTGAACCATTGTATTCAAAAATCTGTGGGAACCCCTCGGTATCCATGAACCCTACGTACTGACCTGGTGAAGGATCGTCGATGCTCTTCCACGAGGTAAACCGCCTATCTAATCCGGAGAAGAGGTCCTTCCCGAATTTCATATTGGGGAGAAACGTGTCTGTAGGATAATCAAAACTTTGCCAAACAAAAAAATCATCATCATTAGCCCTCACAACCAGGTTTCTGTTGGAATTAGATATCAAGACATTCAAATAAATAATCACCAAAACATCAAAGTAATATTGCGGAAGCGTATAGGATGTATTAACGAATAATTAATTAACATAAAGAATATGCGTACCTTTGTTGATTCTAGCCGAACAAGAATCAAATCCACAAACTAGCAACGGATGAACCCTAATTTGATTTAGTTAGGATTATGAATTACCCTACGGTTTTGTAATTCAATCCAAGATAATAACAAAATATGTTATTACTAAGTTCTTGTACACGTACTAAACCGAATTAAAGTACCGCTAGTTTTTATCAAACCAAATAACTTGATGTTTGGAAAAGAGTGGATCGACACCTATGAAGGGTGTTCGACCGGTTTTAGCAAAACACACACACAAAACAATTTTTAGGTTTAGCTAATGAGCACAAGAGATGGAAAAACAAGACCCCTAGCCTTGTATATATACCCAAGCTAACTTGGTGAACAAGTTGTGGATTGTTTCCATGTTTCTTTGGCCGATCGGTATTAGGAGTCCCAAAGGATTCGGAACCTTCCAACTTTTGCAATTTGATCCTTTTCCATAAATATTTAACGACTGTTAGTCCATTACATTAATTACTTAACGTCCGTTAGTTATTTCGTTTAATAAATAAATAAATATAACGTTTATATTTAATTATTAACTTTAAATTCTCATACGTAAAGTGTGCAATCCCATAGTCTCAAGTTCGATCCTAACTCACGTCTACTAATTTATATCCATAAAACCAACGACTCCCACTTGGATATATCTTAATAGAGTGATCACATTCGATTAGCGTCTAGCAACACTTGATGCCTCTAGTACAACTCGAGCAAGGCTCTGAAAACCTTTTAATGATTTCTCATTATTATTATCCTTTTGTTTCTAATACCACGTTAAATAAAGATATGGAATTAAGTCATTCTTTATATAACTATTACATTTCTCGTTTGTAAGTGATTGACCAAGATTACCGAATCATCTAAACATATTTAGGGAGATTTGGGTGCGGCGACAAACATCTTGTCAACCCTACGAGGGCCCAGAAGATTAAACTCCAATAAATTTGAAGGAACAAATTCTATTTTGACTACAAGAATAACCCACAAACTTTGTAACATTTAAAAACAACCTTATGACTACCGATTCACGATAGCGTTAAGTTGCTCCACGAAATGCACTACATTCATGACACTTATCCGGTATCTCAAGTCCGAGGATAACTATTCATAATTTACTTATAACAATATCCACAAAGTAAATTATGTAGTTGGATAAGTCCTATATTCAATTCATTGAATATCATCCGAAATTGGTATGCATTCTCATCAATATACTTTCAAGTATATTCTACCACATCTCTCAGATTTGTCTTAGTTTAATGATACTCCCATATCATTAATCGACAACGGACATTTAGAATAACTTAGTTACTCACGGATTAAACATGCAAATATAGGACAACAATATTATAAATGAAAATAAACATAATCCAAACTTTATTTCATTAAAATAATAAATGTTTTACAATATCCTTTATCCAAATACTAATCACAGTTATGCATGAAACTATTAGCTAAACGAAGTCCAATTCCATTGGCAAGTCCTACAAGCTTGTCTTTAGCTAAAGCCTTAGTGAGCGGGTCGACTAAGTTATCATCATGTGAACTTTCGAGATTTATTTCACCTTCCGGACTTGTTCCCGAACATAGTGATACTTAGTAGAAAATGTCGGTGCCTTTCATGACTCGTGTTCATTGGCAAATATGATTGCAGCAGAATTGTCACAATACATATCAATAGGTGATTCAATTGAAGGCATAACACCAAGCCACGAAATGAATTTCCTAATCCAAACAACCTCCATTGCATTTCTTAAAGCGCCTATGTATTCGCTTCGCCAGATATCGCATCGTAGTTTGCTTCTTCTTCCACCAATCTCCTCCATTGATGACAAAGACATAACCCGTCGAGACTTATATCATCTTTATCACATTGCCGGGCGCATCACGGTAACTGTAATACCAAGCTCGTGTTTGGATTTCCACCATACACTAAAACATATCTTCGTATTTACGAGATACTTTAGAATATGCTTAACAATCCGATGAAGATTACGGATTCGTTGATATCGACCGGTCATGTTTTGAGCAAGCGCCACATCGGCCTTGTACATCTCACAACATACATAATAGATCCTACTGATAGAAGCATAAGGAACTTTACGCATCGTGCCACTCGGCAGTGTTGAAGCACATATCGCTACATAAGCCATGCTTTACTTCCATCGGCAAATATCCTTTCTTGGAATTTTGCATCTTGAATCTCTTCAATATTTTATCAATGTAAGCGCTTTGACTTAAACCAATTAACCGCTTTGACCTATCTCGGTAGATCTTAATTCCCGAATGTATGCAACTTCTCCTAAATCCTTCATAGAAAAACACTTCCCAGATATGCCTTAACATTTTGCATACTTGGAATGTCTTTCCCATAATTAATATGTCATCGACATAAAGAATTAGGAAAATTACATCACTCCCACTAACTTTGTGATATACACATGGCTCATCAAGATTTTGAACAAATCCATACCTTTTGATTTCTTCATCAAATCTTTTATTCCATTGCCTTGATGCTTGCTTCAATCCATAAATGGACCTTTGAAGTTTGCATACAGTTTGGAAATTGTGGATTCACGAACCCTCGGGTTGCTTCATATAGATGTCTTCATCTAAGCGACCATTTAAGAAGGCGGTTTTGACATCCATTTGCCATATCTCATAGTCATAGTATGCCGCTATAGCTATGAAATTCTAATAGCTCTAATGTCCGCTCACAGAGAAAAGGTCTCCTCGTAATCAATGCCATAAGTTTGAGTAAAACCTTGCGCAACTAGGCGAGCTTTATAGGCGTGTACATTGCCATCCATATCGGTCTTAATCTTATAGACCCACTTACTCCCAACCATTGAGGCGTTTGGAGGTAAGTCAACCTCACCAGACTTCATTTTCTCTCATGGATTGCATTTCCCATTCATTGCAACTTGCCATTTAGCCTTGTCGGGACTTGCCATGGCACTTTATAACTAGTAGGCTCTCCAAGATCTCCTAACATAGTTTCCTCAACCTCTACGTTAAGACATAGGCGTTCGGTGCACGTATATTCCTTACGGATCTCTGACGGGAATCACTTCAACTCACGGTGGAGGACCCGGACTATCCGACTCTCAGGAAGCGTTAGTGTTTTCGGAAGGTAATGCATCTTCATGATCATCTTCCGGATCATAAACTCTCCCAGCTGAATTCTTGAGATACGAGATCTTTCAAGAAAATCTCCATACCTAGCAACAATTACTTTATTTTCGGTTGGATAGTAAAGTAGTAACCCATAGTTTCCTTAGGTATCCTATGAAGATACACTACGGATCTTTGTTGGAGTTTATCTGTTTGAGTCACGTCTAACATACGCCTCGCAACCCCGGACCTTTAAATAAGACAGGGTTAGGGCTTTACCATGCCATATTTCATATGGTGTCTTATCAACCTTCTTTGGGGAACCATATTTAGAATCGAGCAGTGATTCTAAAGCATAATCCCAAAAGGATAAAGGTAGAGTGGTAAGATTAAACATAGATCGTATCATGTCCAACAATGTACGATTTCTTCTCTCGGATACACCATTTTGTTGTGGAGTATATGGAGAAGTGAGATTACAGACAATTCCATTCTCATTAAGTAATCTTTAAACTCTTGGCTTAGATACTGCCTCCTCTATCGGATCGAAGAGCTTTAATCTTCTTTCCCAATTGCGGTTCTACTTGACTTTGAAAACCTTAAATGTTTCAAACACCTCATGTTTATGCTTAAGTAAATAAACATAACCATAACGTCTGAAATCATCGGTAAAGGTTAAGAAGTAGCTAGCACCTCTCTTTGACACATGTCTAAGTGGTCCCACACATCGGTATGAATAAGACCAAGTAGATCGAAGCCCTCTCCATATTGCTATGAAAAGGTTTCTTAGTCATCTTCCGGATATGCATGACTCACATTTATCAAATGATTCATCATTGATATTTTGCAAAAGCCCTTGTTGCAGACTTATGCATGCGAGCCTTGCCTATATGAGCAAGTCTACAATGCCAAAAATAAGAAGAATTCAAGTCTAACTTTATCTTCTTTTAATGCTAAACATTGAATTATTATTATTGTTAGATTCATTTCCAATCATATCAATTTCAAACACACCATTCACGATAATTGCTTTAAAATAAAATACACCATTTAAAGAAACATCAATTCCATTATGTGAAATAGTATGAGTAAAACCATCATCCAACAATCTTTGAAAACAACACCTCTAATTATAGAAGGTGCGTGTGACAATTGTTCAATAACGATTACTAAGCGGAAGGCAATACTAAACTAAACGTTACTATGGCTTCCAGCAAATTTGCATATGCCCATTTCCCACGTCGGATATTGCTCCCCATAGGCAAGCTTCCTTCCACTCTAAACCCTGCGGTGTATTACAAATGTGAATACCACGCCCGTATCATATACCGGGGAATTATTATGATTTAGAGTAAATAATTCAATGACAAATAAATTACACGAAATACCGGCGCGCACCCTTCATACTTCATCTTATTTGCACCGCAATTCATCAAGATAGAGAGCAGTTTCTCTTCCAATGCCCAGCGCTCTTACGGTGATGGCATGCTTGATCCTTTTAGGATTATCCTTCCTAGAAGTAGGGTTCTTCTTGGGTTGAGGTTGATAGGCCATCACTGTTTGCCTTTGTCAACCTTTCCTTACCCTTCCCTTCTTGTTGTTCGCCGCTTGGTTTTGGCTTATTAATTCTTCCACCTGAATAGCAAGTACACAGGCGGTAGGAACCTTTTGAGGCAACCTTTCTCATAATCAATGAGCAATGCGTGTAGGTCGATGCTGTCTTCCCGGTGTCATATTGAAATTTCGACAAAACCATTAAAATCCTTGTTAAGGGATCGATTAATCGATTCTGACCATGTCATCTTCATAAGTTTTGCCAAGTGCTTTTAGTGGTCCATGTAACCTTTCATTTCCGGCACATGAGCACTTACGGGTTTACCCTCTCCCTGCCTTTCACATATGCGTCGGTCAAGTCATAAATCTCGGCGGTGGTTTTCAAACATAGTTCAAGTTCATTGAGCATATTATATGGGAAATAATGTTCAAACTGCTTTTGAAGAGCGATTCCATTGTTCCCAACATAAGACAAACCCATCATTATGACGCTTATACTCCGGTTTCCACTCGTCCTTTTGAGCTTGAGTAGCTTGAGGACCAGTTGGTTCGTGAGGCAAGGTTCATAAAGATATTTCATCGATCGGAACTCTCGAGACAATTCTCAAAGCGGTGCCAATCATTGAAATTCTTAGAGCGATCGACTTTCTCGATCAAAAACTTTTGAGCGCAATTTAGAGCGATGTTAGTGTTATCGGTGTTTTGAGCCATTTCTACAAAAAAGTTCAAGTATTAGTATTTTCGATAATACACTTTTCAAGAAAATAAATACACCCAACGGTAATATAAACATATAACCATATAATTTTCTAAAACTAGGATCCAAATTATCATAGGTTCGTTACATCGATTGATCCGCTAGCAACAAGCGCATATAATAAGGTGTCAGCCGAACATTAATTGGCAAACAATTTCCAACTCCTAGATCATTATGGAATTTATATTTTCCAACGCTATTGCAAATATAAACATGTTTCATCCCATCTTATGCCATTGAGTCGAGGTCTCACTTCTACTCAACTTAAGTGTCTAACTTAAAGCGCAAATATGTCCATGTAAGGTCCGACTTTACATAGAGTTACCTCTCCATCACAATCTCGCCAAGTAATCTTGTCATGGCGTAAATTGCAACTTCAAGTGTTCCTTTTAATTAGATGGCATATTCTTAATTTTAAAAAGGTACTAGTTTTGATTTTATGTGGTCAAATCAAATATGTACAAAGATGTCATGCATTCATATTGTAACATAAATTTAATAAAAAACTTTTTATTACCAATTCATAAAGATCAAATTATCAAAGTTTTGATTGAGGTATTGGGTTCACCAATCAAGGAATTTAGTGTCAATTATCATCCATTATACCGTACTTTTGCATAAGTGTAAACACTTAGTGTTTCGGATAATTACCACCAAAGTGGCGCATGGAATTAACACTAATTAGCCATTAAGATGAGCTTGCACATTTATATGGCTTACTAAGTAGCTCCACTCGAACTTCTGAGGCGAGAGGACCAGGTGCAGCTAAAGCACAACCTAAGACATCCATTCGATGTGACTATCGCACTTCTTTAAACCCTTTATTAGTTCATTCTCATGGGTGAGCGTTCGGACCATTTGTACCAAAGTCACCAATCAATTAAACTATTTTGACAACTTGACTCTTCCAAAACAATAAATTTCGCCATTGTTTAGTCCGTATTATTTTCTATTCAAAATTACCCTTTGCTTAAAACTGTCTAACATAATAAACAAACAAGTAACAAATAAAAAATAAACTACTAAAAAAAACAATGCGCATATAATAAACAATTTATACGTGTAAACAAATAGCCACATACAACTTATTCAATAAAATCCTATTAATAATCAATATCTAGGTTAAATTAATGTATAGATTAATTTAGGGTTTTCACTCCACAATAGAAAGTGAGCCGCATACATCGATGAATCGATTACGTAAACCCTTAATTAATTATACCAAATTACATATAATTGATTCATTAATATATTAATTGAGTCTTCCCAATTCAAGAACTATCATAAATAAATATGTCTCAACAATTAAACAATATATTAAAGAAACTTATCCATGACTAACATGCATGTATAGTCATGGACATCATAACAATTTATACAAGTAAGCCACAAGATCGCATATAAAAATTCCATGACACATAACAAATTATTCATGAATTAATCACGTAATCAATATTAATTCTAGGTTTTAATAAGGTTAGCAAACAATTTTCAAAACCCTAAAAATATATGTGTATGTCGATTTTAAAAAAAAATATGGTACGCCCCAAATTTAAAAAAAAATTCTACCAAAACATAAATTAGCATAAACCCTAGATAAACATAGCAAACAACATACAAGTATTTGTTTTATTACGCGTTTATGTAATTAATTACTCATTAATAACCAATGACTCGTGATGCCACTGTTGGAATTAGATATCAAGACATTCAAATAAATAATCACCAAAACATCAAAGTAATATTGCGGAAGCGTATAGGATGTATTAACGAATAATTAATTAACATAAAGAATATGCGTACCTTTGTTGATTCTAGCGAACAAGAATCAAATCCACAAACTAGCAACGGATGAACCCTAATTTGATTTAGTTAGGATTATGTGAATTACCCTTTACGGTTTTGTAATTCAATCCAAGATAATAACAAAAGTATGTTATTACTAAGTTCTTGCACACGTACTAAACCGAATTAAAGTACCGCTAGTTTTATCAAACCAAATAACTTGATGTTTGGAAAGAGTGGATCGACACCTATGAAGGGTGTTCGACGGTTTAACAAAACACACACACAAAACAATTTTTAGGTTTAGCTAATGAGCACAAGAGATGGAAAAACAAGACCCCTAGCCTTGTATATATACCCAAGCTAACTTGGTGAACAAGTTGTGGATTGTTTCCATGTTTCTTTGGCCGATCGGTATTAGGAGTCCCAAAGTTCGGAACCTTCAACTTTGCAATTTGATCCTTTTCCATAAACATTTAACGACCGTTAGTCCATTACATTAATTACTTAACGTCAGTTAGTTATTTCTTTAATAAATAAATAAATATAACGTTTATATTTAATTATTAACTTTAAATTCTCATACGTAAAGTGTGCAATCCCATAGTCTCAAGTTCGATCCTAACTCACGTCTACTAATTTATATCCATAAAACCAACAGTTTCCAGTGCCCAAAAGTTGTGCTACAGGAATTATGGTTGTGGGAGATAATAGACTATTGTTAGATGACGTACCAGCGATAACCAATAAGGATCCGTTGGTGTCAACTTTGAACACCCTGACGAATCGATTATTGGTGTCTCTCCGCTAGCAACCCACACTCTTTGTTTGTGGGATACGTTTTGTACCATATCCCCAAGAACCGATTTGTAGACCTCCGGGACTAAAAACCCGAGTTCATACATAGCATTGATCGAAACAAGGGTTTCACCATCTCGGATAAGCTTGATCAATCATGTCGTGTCTCGTCTTTGCACAAGTTGCTAGAAAAGAAAACACAAAGAATACAAAGCGCCTAGGACCTCCATCGATGTTTTCTTGTGTGCATAAATTGTAGTGTTTCATTTGGAATTTATTCTCTGTTCAAAGTAGGTTGTGTGGTTGATCGTACTAGAAGACATTGAGTTGACCAGCGGGTTGACCCTATCACACTCAATGTTATATGAATGGGTAATGTAACTTCGGTTTAGGATTGAAAGAGTAATGTATGAACATAAATTAAATATTAAAAAAAATACGGGATAATATATGAGTTGACCACCTATATGTTTTTAACATATAGGTCGTAAGTTTATTGAAACTATTACGTCATTAAAATATATGTTTACTTTTTATTACACCAATTTCGGTCAAATTTGATCCGGATAATTATCAAACGACAACAATGAACCTATCACTAACATATTGAACAAAAAACTAGCCGCAAATATCAGTTTCATCCTTGTAAAGTACTTTTGATAATATATATGCACATTTAAAACAAATTGGTACTTCACAAAAAACTTGTCATTCGTATTACTTTTATAAGTTAAAGGTTAGTTTCTTAATTACGCTTTACAATTTCCAGGCATAAACAAGGCTAAAATTGGTGTATGAAAACAAATATATGGTTAAACAACCTATAAGTTGGTTTAATAAACGAGCGATCTATATGTTAAAAACTTAATATCTAGAGATGGCCATCAAATACATTACCCCAAAAAATAATTGTACAAGATGGTTATAAAAACTAATACGTTAGACACACATAGTACATAGATGTTCATATACTGAAACAACACAAGAATCAAAGGTTTTTAGTGAGGACTCTTGTATTAGTTTGTGCAATTGAAGACTTTTGTGTTATGAATCTAATGCTACCATTAAACTCATTGGTGCATCACACACATTTATTGGTCCTAATATAATAATGTTCTAGAAGTCAAGCGTGCCTTTCTTATGCAGCATAGGCTCAATAAGGAAACAAAAATCCTTTCATTGTATGTATATGTTTCTTCCTTTAAAATATTGATTATTTCTCCATTATATGTTATATTTTGTTTAAGTGAATTACGATAATACTATGTTCAAAAAAAAAAAAAAAAAAAAAAAAAAATTGATAATTGTTCGGATAGTTTGCCACCGTGGATATCCATGAAAGATAACACCAACCTTATCGAAAAGATTGGAGAAAAAAGAAGGTTCTAATAATAATAATAATAATAATAATAATAATAATAATAATAATAATAATAATAATAATAATAGTGATAGTGATAGTGATAGTGATAGTGTGAGAGGTGAGAGTAAAATGTAACAATAATAATAATAATAAGGACTTGGTGTTGAGCAGGGATCATGCTTCCCAGAAGGAACTTCGTGTGGTTGTGATGGGCTTAGAGCACAACATTTAATAGATATTTTAGGAGGGATTGTGTTAGCTATTCTGCGATGATCGCTAGGATCATTATCGGAGTTGTCAACTTTGTTTCTCGGTGGAAAGTACCCTATTCAACAGGGAGTATATTGATAGTACCCTTTGACTCCTGGTCGAACACAGTAGTGGTATCGCCTTATTTTTGTTGGTCTTGTATGGCGAAGGCTTGTTTCTAAGGTGGCTTCTTCTATTGGTAACTCTATTAATACTTATTTACAGAACTTTCAATTTGGTATTGGCGTTGCTGGTGGTTGTGAGGCTGTTCTCCATTATGTGAATAGGCTCATTGAGTCTAAGGGTGATGAGGTTGGGCTTTCTATACTTTTGGTAGCTTTTAAGAATGCTTTAAATTTTTTCGATAGAAGCGTCTTACTTCAGGAAGCTAGGGTGAGATGCCCATCCATTTCTCCTTGGGTTGAGTTTTGTTATGCCCGAACTGCTAGGCTTTATTATGATGACTCTATCCTTTGGTCTTGTCAAGAGTTTCAACAAAGGGGATCCGTTAGATCCGTTGCTATTTGCCCTTTCTTTGCACCTTTTGGTCCATACTATTAATCAGTATTGTGAGCTTACTCTTCAGACTTGGTATCTTGATGATGGTACTATTGTTGGATATACCCTTATGGTTGTCAAGGCGCTTGACATTATCAGGACGGATGGTCCGGCTCATGGTTAGTTTTTGAATGTTGATAAGACTAAACTTTTCTGGCCCGTGGAGGATCCTAGAAGTAGGGCGGAGGGTGTTTTCCCTAAAAATATCTCTCGCCCGCTCAATGGTGTCAAACTTCTTGGTGGTTCAGAGTTTGGATGAAAGTTTTTGTCGGGATTTGGCTTTGAAAAGGGTCTCTAATGCCATCCCTTTAAGGGAGGCAATCCATAAACTCAATGATCCCCAATGTGAGCTTCTTCTTCTTTGCAATTGTGATGGGGTTGCTAAATTATCTTATGCTTTGAGGACGTGTTCCCCTTTGTATTTATGTGAGGCCTAAGTTCAATTTGATTAGACATTACGTGCCTCCTTGGAGAAGATTGTTATCGCTTCAGGGTCGGGTTTTGGTGATTGGCAGTGGAGAATAGCCACTCTCCCAATCAAGTTGGGTGGTCTTGGCATCCTTTTAGCAGGAGACATTATCGAGTATTTGTTTCTCGCTTCTTGTATGCAAACGAGCGTTCTTCAGGACAAGATACTAACAAAATCCAGTATTGTCTCCCATGGTTCTTCTTCAGCATACTCTTGATACTTTCAACATTACTAGCAATATAGATGTGTTCTCTGTCACCCTTGGTACTACGCTCCCAAATGATGAAAACATTGGCAAAATGTTACTTTGGTGTCATTGAAAAGACCTTGTTTCTAAGTACTACGCAAGTCCATGACATGTGGCTATTCTCAATTGCATCCGCGCCACATGCACATGATTTTCTTTTCACTATCCTATTAATGGCTTGGGACGGAGGATGAATCATCATGAATTTCGATATGTGTTGTGTTATAGAGCTTCTTGTATCGATGTTCTCTAAAGGTAGCCTTTTTACGAGTTGCAAAGTGTATCGTATGGACCAATGAGGAGATCACACTAGTGAAGTGGGTGCGAAGTTCGGGGCATAATCTGGTGCTCGATATACTTGTTGATATATGTTCCAAGATTGGGATCACGGTGCGTAAAGAGGCTCCAATTGAGTTCCTTTCGGAGGATGGGAAGGAGCTACGACATGCAGACTTGTTATTATTTAATTGGATCCAAGGTAAACATGCATGTTTGGATGTGACTGATATCTCTTCATTTGTTGGTATTGGGGTGACTTCATTGGCTTATGGGGTAGTCTTGGACAATGCTGTAGAGAAGAAAAAGATGAAGTATACATCCAAATGTGAGGACAACGGATACAAGTTCATACCATTTGCTTTTTCTACGTTCGGAGAATTCGATACGAGGCTTTGGACACACTTTCATGTATTAAGTCTATTGCCATTAGCCACTCAAATAATGTTAAGAGTGGTGTTTTTATCTTTCATCGAGTTAGCTTTTGTATTCAGAAAAGAGTGGGAGCCAGCTTGTGTCTAGACTCTCATCCAACTTAATATTGATGATGATAGTTTAGATTTGGGTGACCGTAATGTCAAACAATGCAAGAGGAAGATTTGTGATGGTCGTTATCTGTTGGGTCGAGTTCTTTCATCTTGGTGTGCACCTATGATGTTTCTACTCTGAGGACTTAAAAGCTAAGCACCCTGATCTGCTCCTCCTTTTGCATATACCCATTGATCATTATCACCCATCGCATCTTCTTCTCACGGTTCTTGACATGATCAAAGAGTTTCCCGTGGCACTTATTGTGGGCGGGATGGGTTGCGATGCAACACCTTTTGGATTGTTTAAATGAATGCTTGTGGCTATTTCGATGAGTTGGTCACTTCTATACCCAGTGGTGAACCTTTTCCTTCTTTGGTAAATGCCGAGGCATTGGTGAGTACTTTGCTAGTGCTCCCTCACTATAGTCGAAACAGGGATGGGATTAAGCCTATTCTTTGTTGGGACTGTTTGGGCGTTTAGTTTCAAGGTTTGTGCTTTATGATTGGCCACTCTTGAGATAGTTATTTAGATGATTTGCAATTTGGTGTTGGTGTATCCGGTGGAGGGCTATTCTTCAGCTTGTGGATCGGTTGGTTGAGGACGAGGGGATGATGTTGGTATGTCTATGTTGTTGGTTGACTTTAAAAGCGCTTTCAACATGGTGGATCGGTTGTTATATTCTGAGAGGTTCGGCTTCATTTCGGCTATTTCATGGTGGGTTGAATTACATTACTCCAGTCCTTGATTATATTATGGTGACACACTCTTTGGTCTCACCAAGGTGTGCAACAAGGTGATCTGTAGATATAACTTTTCTTACACATCAAACCATAACACAAAGTAGCATATAGATGGAATTCTAGAGAGAAAAGTTAGAGGTTTAGGGAACTTAGTGAGAAAGTGAAGATATTATTATGTGCTCGACTCTACCTTGGGGTAGAGTATTTATAGTCTTACATAAATCGCCGCACTTTGGGGCATGGATCGAGGCATCTGAGTGGGTAAGAACCCGTCCAGTCCTCCACGGTGTTGCTTAACTAAATACTACTAACTTAAAATAACTTCGACTACGAGCTTTCCTGCGATTACATATACTTGAGGTGACCGACTCTTTATCTTGGGAATTTCTAATTCCTAACAATCTCCCAAGGAGGTCACTTCAATCATGTACCAAAATTACATTGAATACAAATAGATAATACATTAAACATAGTTCTTGCATTCTTGATGTAGTCCTTTGTACTTGAGCTCGTAGTCATTGATTCTTCACAATGCATGTTTGGTTATTCCAAGTGGAGGTCTTTTCTTGATCCAGCGTGATGATAATTTTGAGCCATCATTTGAGATCATCGAAACAACAATCTACGAGACTTCCATTGTGGTGTTGTGACTTTGGGACCGACATGCTCACATTACGGATCATGATATCTTCTCCTGAGTAAGCGGAAGCATTGTTGAATCATGATATTGGCGTGAGCGAAGCATGGAGTGAAAATATCGAGTCATTGATGCACTAATCATGATTTCTTTAGAGATGAATGTGTTAAGTGAGCATGCGGCTATGGATTGACCGCTTCATTACGATCGGTTGCAAGCGTCGAGGCGTGCACGCCTGCAGATTAGCAACAAATCGCACGAAAGTGTCTTTGATCACTTCGATGAATTAGAATACCATGCGGTTCCCGATTGATCGATACAAATCTTACTGTGATCGGTAGGATTCAAAGAATCTCCTTAGCGGGGTTTGTAATGTTCTGCATTGTTCTCAAGCGGAACATCTCAAAGAAGACAACACGGAGTGAGTGAACCAATAATTTTAAGTCCAGCGATTGATGAAAAGAGATTTGAAAAACAATCGTGTATTGCTCGATAGAAATTGTTTTGCAATACAGCGAAGGTTTTATTGAAAATCAATTATCAATCATAAAAATACCTTTTGGTTTGAAAAATGAGTACCGTTCGATGTGCTGAGAAAAGAGTTTATTAAGCACTGACGGCGGTTTTCAAAGGCATCCAGTCGATCCATAACTGAACCGAGTTGATTCAAGATATTGAATCGCCCATTGTTTACATTCGGTTGTCACATGGTTGATCTATATAATAGATCTCACATGCCACCTACCGGAGCTTGTTTGATGTTGGCTCGAGAGGCTTTCCATCTTCATTGTGGTATGTAAACACATCACTCGGATATTACAGCAATACCACAAGGATAATCGTGGGACTCAAGATATATTTCTCTTTCCACATTGTGTGAAGCAGAGAGTCTTCATTGAAAGTGTCTAATGAGATTTATTGATGATCTCGTGGCTCTAGACTCAGTTGTGCATATTTGGATCCTATAGCGGAGACTAGGGAGAGGTCTCCTTCTTGATATCAACCATCTCTAAGAAAGTCGATAGATAATGTCGGTTCCCGTGAGAATGAAACAAGCCCTTTTAAGAGGAACTTGAGTGGTTTGGAAAGTTGAAGTGCGATCGTCCTTGGGTCCATGGCGTCTTGTCTTCAATACCGATGTTACCATCAGTAGCATATGAAGTGAACGGTTTACGCCTAAGGTTGAATTAATGGAGGCTATTTGTTTCACCCTTTTCTCATTCAATTCTTTTAATTCTTGACCCCTTGATTGCTTACAAGACTTCATAGCTAATACCTTGTTGGGTTTATTCGATACTAGCTCGATCTTAGTGGCACTCTTCCCATATCTCATTTTCTCCTTTTATCATCATACCTAAGGACTTCTACTAACTAGTGGATTGTCACAGGTAGATCCCTCCGGTTCGGCGGATCATAGGGAACCAATACCTAACCTTATCATCCTTATATCACCGTACATAAAGTAAAGTTGGTGGGTCAATTTGGTATTCATCATCGCCATTGGATCAATTGAAAACCATTTGAAAATCAATTCGGATACTTGTGATGTATTATCAAGCATTTTGTACAGAATTGTTTTGATATTTTAAACGAACTCCCCTCAACATGTGCATCAAATATCAAAATGTTTTGCACGGAGGCAAGAAAGAATTTACTTCTTTGATTACCATTTCTAAAGATATCAACATCACTTCCTCAACAAATCAAGTAGATATAGCATTTCGGGAAGGATGAGGTTTCCATAAATTTGCTCCCCATTATGTGCCTCGAGGTTTGAAAAGAGTTTTGCACATACTAGAGGAACTGCACTGATGGGATAAATGATCACGTTTTAAATCAAAGGTTTTAAGATAGATGCTCCCCTCAACATGTGCATTGAAAAATTGAAATCGTTTGTCACATGTGGTAGGATAGCATGTACATCCTTTTATAACCATTTACCTAATTATCGGTTTAAATCCAATTTAAATCCACATTCTCCCGATCACAATTATCAAATCATTTGAGATTTGTGATCTCGTATAATTAAATAGATTTTGAAAGCTTTTAAGGAAATTGTGACTTGATTGTGAAAGTGTTTTTAGCGTCTGGATCGGATTTTGAGACTTTAAACTCCATTTATAAAACATGCATGTATATCTTTTGAAAACAATTTAATGCCAAATAACTTTTTAATTTAATTGAAATCATTCTCCCCTCGATCAATAGCGTGGGTTGTTGATTGAGAGATAAGGCCTGACAAATAAGTCACGATGATTATCAAAAATAGAGATTGAGTTATTTTTCAAAGCATTTAGTTTTATTGAGATAGGAGTTTATAGAATCGAGCAAAGATTTGAAAACTTGGTAAAACATGGCTCTGTTCTTTCTTTAAAACCGGGTTATTACTGAAGATGACAATAAACCATCTTTCTTTCTCCAAAAATATTTTTGATTTTTGATTTTTTTTTTTTTTTTTTTTTTTTTTAAGAATTCGAACAACATCTAAAGTCCCGTGTCATTCTTTGAATGACTGACACAAACCGTAGATATTATCGAGCAGGAAAGAAACATGACAAAAATGACAATATTTTTGAAGATTTTTCGACTTTTGATTTTATGGATTTTGAAAGTTTTATAATTTTGTATTTAGATTTTCGAATAGATATATACAAGAGATAGATGAAGATAGACCTTTACTCCTCGTCTTCCTCCACGAAGGCGTTTGAGGAATTCTGGTTGAAGGCTTTTCAAACCAAGGCGTGGAAGAATAAACTCAAAACGTTCTCTTGGAAGAGCTTTGGTGAAGATGTCCGCTAAGCGATATTCGGACCTCACAAAATATAGTTCCACTACACCTTTTCACTTGTTCACGATGAAATGATGTCGAGATGTCGATATGCTTTGCTCTTGAGTGTTGAGCGTTGTTGCATGAGAGAGCAATAGCACTTTATTATCCTGATGCTGAGGGATTTTGTTGAATTCAAAGCCATAGTCGGATAATTGAGATCTCATCCATAAGATTTGAGGCACAACAAGATGACATGGCTATGTATTCAACCTGTAGAGGAAATAAAGTACTCATTTGCTTCTTTGAAGACCACTCACAAACTTATCACCCAAAACACGAGCACCTCTCGGCGTGCTTGACGTGTATCTTGGCTGACTGCATGATCGGCATCTGCATAGGCGTTAGTGACATCACGGTGTCTTTCGGGTACCATAGTCCCATATTGATGGTTCCTTGGAATACCGAAGACCCGTTCTGCTTCAGGTGCTTTTGGTAGAAGCAGCTGGTATCTAGCACACATGCACACAGAGAACAAAATGTGGTCTACTAGCGGTGAGATACATCGTGGATCAATCATACTTGATATTTAGTTTGGTCAATCATGATCCGAGAGGTCCTCATCTAGTTTGGTTCGGTCGATCATGGGGGTGTCAGCGGTCACTTGAATCAAATCAAATTTCTTTAAAATCTACATTGCATATTTAGATTGATTTATAAAAATGCCTCGGGACTTTGAAAATCTGTAATCCCAAGAAAAATGACATTTGTCCATCATTGACATTTGAAACTTTGAACTCATTTCATTTGAAAAGCGATCACATTCCATTGGGTCGATCGAGGCAAAATAATATCATCAACATAAATTTGAACATGAATCAAATGTTTGCACTTCACTGGTGAACAATGTAGGATCAAGCTGCTCCTTTGATGAATCCGGTTGATAGAAGAAATTTTGATAGTGTATCATACCATGCCCTTGGAGCTTGCTTTAAAGTAAAGAGCCTTCTTGACGATAAGCGTGAGTAGGATGCTCTTGGTTCCACGAATCCTTCGGGTTGGCTTACGTAGACAACTTCTTAAGATCTCCGTTCGGAAATGCCGTCTTTACATCCATCGATATACCACCATGTTCTTACTAGCGGCATTAGCCAAAAGATTACGATTGCCTCGATTCGAGCAAGCTGGAGCAAAGATTCTTCAAAGTCTATGCCTCCTCTTGGCGATATCCTTTAGCAACTTCAATCGAGCCTTGTTCTTGACACATCACCATGCTCATCAAGTTTCACTTTGAAGATCCATTCTACGAGCAATAATCATATGCTACGGTCTGGGCGGTACTAACTCCCATACATCAAGTTGATCAAACTCATGAATTTCATCTTGCATGGCATTGAACCGCTATCTTTATTCATGGTGGTTTAACATCTTTTGGTTCGATCTTAGAGTCTGAGTTGAAGAAGCACCATAAGGCATCGGTTGCAAGTTGTTTCGGTGTGGATCTTCGGGCGAAAGGATTTCAATGATGTTGTCAAGTGGATGATCGTGAGTCCATTTTACGAGGTGTTCATGTGGTAGTTGTTGAGGGCTGAGGTAGCGAGTCGATGTCTCTGAAGAAGATGGTTACGATGATGATTCGAGAGCAAATATGTTTTCAAATGGAGCATCTTGAGGGTAGCAAAGGGATTAACTTCATCATTGATGTCGAAACATTTCCATGATGTACATTTGAAGAATGATGATTTGTTGATGAGGCTGAAGGATCGTGAGGGTGCTTCTGACTTAAAGATATTGAAATCGAGGATTGACATCATTCTTTGGAATATGAGCATCCTCTGTTGTGGGATCGGCACCTCATTAGAAGTAGACTCATCTGATTCATCAAACATTGGATCAAACAATTTCTTTACATCATCTTGAGATGGAGATCGTATAAGCGTTTCTTGAGAGGAGTGCGGAACAAGGGATGAACCAATAGGATTTGTTTTGAAGTGCGGGTCACAGTGGGTGTCCGGGAGCCATTTGACGGTCGGCTCATCAAGCGTAGCATGAATTGTTTCCATGATATTTGGGTTCTTTTGTTGTAGATTCGGTATCCCTTTTGTTTGGTGCATATCCTACAAATACTCAATATCGACTTTAGCTCTAAGTTTGCCCAAGTCTTGTCCTCATTAGTTGGATAGCACAAGGCACCAAACACGAAGGAAAGATAGATTGGGTTTCTGTTGTGGACAAGTTCATATGGAGTTTTTCCATGAATGGTGTGAATCGGGGAGCGATTTTGTGTGTAACATGCGTGTGGCAATTGCTTGACCCGAGAAACATTGGAACCTTTGAGTAAATCGGCATTGTTCTAGCGGCTTCAACAGAGAAACGATTTAGTCTTTCAACTACACCGTTACATTGAGGGGTTCGTGGAACACTTCTTTGATGGTGAACCAGGTTGAGTCAATAGAAACGAAGCATGAGCTTGAGCTGGATGATCAACATTCGTTAGAGGTTGGAAGTACTCATCAAACATATCTTTGAAAACAATGAATCCCAAACAATGAATCCCAATTATCCTTAGTAATTGAAGCATTAGGCGTTGGAGGTGTCATCAAAATCAAGCAATGAATCATTGCTAAAGAATCTGAACAAGTCTAATTGGGGATAAAATTTTGGCTTTTCAATCTCCCCAATTAGTGCTCTCCCTAAGTCAAGATTTTCAAGTGTTCTTCTCGGCCGGATTAAGAAGAAGTCTTTAGATCATCAAATGCAATTCATCTTTAGTCTTCTAATCATGTAGCTTTCAAATGTAGATTAGGCGTAGACTCGACCTTCTTCAAGATTATCCGAATGGGAAATAGGCAGTTAACATCTTCTTCACACCAAAACATTCCGTTAACTTGTAAATAGCAAATTCCTTAATTAAAATCCTCCCAATCAAACAAAACGAGAAAGATGTTCATCAAAGAAATCAGCCCGACAACTAGAAGCACTTTGTCATTTAATCATATCGGCCCGTGTGAAGATGTCAACCAACGGCTCTTAGAAGAAACTACATGTGAAGATGATCCGATAAGGAGAATCTCGGTTCTTACATGGGTTAGGAGCCGTTTGACCATATATTCTCAAATATCGATCAACCATGCAAAAAAATTCACACTTCTTCTCCCCTCAAGAATTGCATACGGAGATGCCATTCTTGATTAACCAATGATTATCATCCAAAGTATTATATTCACACTTCTCCCCATAAAATTAGCACATGATGTCATGTCTTCATTATATTGAGCAAGAGGAATAAGAGTAATTATGTCGGTAGTCAGGTTCCTTGATGGTGAGGCGCATGGAAAAAACATGAAGCATGTTGATGAAGAATGTCGATGAGAATGGTCATAAACATGAAGATTTCTCTTAAGAAGATAAAAGCGCCTTGAAGCGTACCTTTCTTTTCTTTGAGGAGCGGGGCTGAAGTGTTATCTGAGACGCCATAATGATGAAATCTGAGGCTGAGGCGGTTTGAGCAGACGTCATTGTTAAGAGCCCAGTCATATGTTTAGGCTTCAGCCCGAATCAAATGCCAAGGGCGATTTATACGACTGCTTTGGACAACAGACGAAGACGAGAATTGGAAACATTGGATCCCCATGTCGATGGGTTCCTTTTGGTTAGCACAAGCGGTCTTTGAATCGGTGAAACCCTAGATGCAATGTCATTATCCCTAGGAGCCCGAACTAGTAGAGGCATCGGACTTAGTCAAATGACATTTTGTGCTTAATGGGATTATTCTACCGGTTGGCTTCCAAACCTTGAGGCACTATTCTCGGCATAGTAGATCTAGTTAAAGAGCAAGGTTTTCCATTCGTGAACATTCGACCAGAGGCTTCCTTGAAATCCTACATTGGTAAAAACCTTCCTGTAGGTTTCGAGGATTATGTCTGTTTTGCTTTCAAACTTTCTTAAGCGGGGTATGATTCTTAGATCTCGAAATAACACATCACATTTATCATGATTACGGAAAATAAACATTTTTACATGTTTTGCAGAGCGGCATGAGGCCTCGAATTAATTTGATGGCTTAGAGCTAATACTAGAACTAACACGATTCTTTTTGTTCGGATCAAACTTCTTGTCCCTATGGTGTTCTTCCACTTCCTTATCATGAACACTTTTAGTTTGTAATCCTATCCTTCTTTGCATTGCTTCTAGGTTTTGATCCTTAACTTTAGTGTCAATCTTAACATCTCCTGTAGAAATATGATGGAACATTACATGGCTTCACTACTTTACGCATTTCTTGTCTAGAAGTCTTTGGGATCAAAGTTCTAGGAGGCACATCAAGGTTGCTTGCTTGAATTTTGACATGGAACAAGGCATATCAAGGGTCACATGCTTGGCTTTAGGCATAGAACAAGGCACAACTATTCTATCTACTTTATTGCTAGATTTTGGACTTGTGACAATTACATACTCTAAGAGTTCACGAGATCGTTTGGCATCCATGCAGGCATAGGCTATAGTACTATCAAAGGTTTTCTCTTTCATCTTCAACAATCTCACGGAGACCCTTCAAACTTTCCTTAAGGTATGAGAGATATGCTTTATGTGCAAGTTCATTATTCTAATGGTGGGGAATATATAACATATCGATAGCATATTTATCTGTGAAACCTTAGGAGCAGTATTTGCAATTTGGGATTGGCAACTTTCCTTTCACCTCACGCTTGATTCTCAATATCGTTAAGTAAAAGTTATCTTTTCAATTTGTTTATCATGATTAACTTTAAATGAATCACATAACTCTTTGTTTTGATCATTAACCTTTGAAATTTCGACTTTAAAACAATCATTTTCCTTTTGCAAGTTATCAATTATGTTTTGAAGTTGGAAATTAGAATCTAAAGGTGAGGCATATGGAACCAGATCGCATCCTTCTTTCACCTTCGATTTGTGAAATTTGGGCTTTCAATCTTTTGATCGTGTTATAATGAGCTCGAATTTGTTCATCACGTTTGCTAATTTCAAAAGCGCATCAAACTCGGGAGCATCGAGGATGTCTTGATATTTGAGGTTTAACATTTTCTTTGAGATGTTGATGTTTTAATTGCAAAGCAAGATGTTCAACTTCTAATTTAGAATAATGTTTGACCAAGTTATCATGATCATCTGTTCTATTTTCTCATGCAATTTTGAATTTGTTGTTTCAAGCTCAATGACACGATCATGGGAGACTTCGAGCAACAGATAATTCATGAAATTGAGAAGCATTAATGGAACAATTTGTAGCGATGAAAAACACATCTTGAGCAATACATTCGAAATCGATTCTCATTCGGTGTATGCAAGTTCTTCCTCTCAATCTCATTATATTTTAATTCTCTCTCATAATCATTAACCTCAACAATCATTGCATCAAATACCTTTTCCATTTCTTTAATATCGAATCGTCCCTTTTTAAGACTCTCAAATTGATCTTTTAGTTGTTTAAAGAAAGGCATGACCTCGGTTAAATAGCATTCTTTAGTTTGCTCAAAACCCCTTTCCCTTGATGATACGGTGGGTGTGATCCTTTTCTTACAAGTTTTCTCAAAATCAACAAATAGTTGAAAGATAACATATTCAGCGATTAAGGTCTTGCTTTTAGTGGCAAGAGATCTAGGAACTAAGTGCATTGGTGTATTAGGAGGATACACGAGTTGATTTAAGCGATTTCTACAAGAGTTCTTTTCAACAAGATTTTCGACTTTTGCATTTCCATATCCTTTTCCGAACACTTGTTCGGGGGTTAATAGAGTCGAGGCTTAAACTTGTTCAAGGAGATCCAATTTTCTTTAGTGTAATTATGGGGTTTGATCGTTATGTTATTCTTTTTACACTCGGGATCTTCTAACTTCTTATTCATTTTCTCCTAGTGACTTCATTGATTTCTTATCTTCTCGGTGCACTCAAGCGCAACTAGGTTTACTGCCTAGGCTTAAGGATTTCATTACCATCATAAAGCACCTTATGAGCATTTCTAGCCTTTTTAATTACCTCTGGATTTGGTTCCTCAAGGGAATGCTATGCTTATCGCTTAAGACTCGATGCTTAGTGATCATGTGAGCGGTTTGAATGGTATTCCCTTGTAACGTACAACTTATTTTCAAGCTTGTTTTCAAAGTTTTAGATTGGAAAAATCATTCAAAGTTTTGATTCCTTAGCTTTGAATTCTTGCTTAAGCATTTAACATTTCTTGAAGTTCATGTTTTGCTTAGCGGTTTTGGAAAGCTTTTCTTGTAAGGAGTTTAACTCTTGTTTTAATACTTCTTCTCTAAAATTCTTGTTTCTAATAATTGTACGCATTTGGATATCCATCTCCTGCTCACGAGTGGTAAGTTCAAACTTAGCGCGTTGTTCGTATATGGCAACTTGATCCTTATAGGTATTGAGTTCGGTGGTCAAGGAATCATCGAGCACAAATCGGTGTACTCATGCAATCCATAATCATCATTTTGAAGAAGATGCATACCTAGATCTGCGAGAAACTTTCATGCAAGTTTCCTCTGCATTAACGTGCACGAGGTTGTGGCGGTGCATCTCATCTTAGGTACATCCGAAGCTTCCATGTAGCGTTCCTTTGCATTAGCTTGCAGGGTTGTGGTGGTGCACCTCTCTCTCTTGTGGACATGAGCATGAAGATTCTATTTTAGCATTTTCCGACTCATCATTATTTGTTTTCTCTAACATTACGCATTGACCACCCGATTCTTCACGGATACATTACCCACTTATCACAACAATTTTTCAAGCGCACGACTCTCATTCACGTCTTCGTTCTTTTGTGCTGATTCTTCAATGAACTTTTCATATTATCCATGAGTTGGATAAATGTCTCAATGAATTCACAATTTCCATTCGGTATGTTTTGAAGGAAATTCGGTCAAGTGTTGATTATAATCTACTGAATATTCCCCAGCGATGAATGGTTGAAATTGTTTGTAGATTACTTGAAGACCTGCTGGAACCATCTTTTGAACCTCTTCATTAGTAAGTTCGACTTTAAATGTTCTAAGTTCATGACAAGCTTCTTGTCAATGTAGGTAAGTCTGGTGGAAAAGAGCACTACATGTTCGATCCCCGACTATGGATATGATTGTATAAGGTGCGGATGAAGTAGGCGATATGACTCGATGTTGCATTCCATTTGCGTGGCATTCTCATTGTACTCGAACATGAAGATCTCACATCCTCATTGTTTAATTCAAACATCTTTAATCGTTTAGTGTAGCATTCATTATCATTATTATCCACAACATCATACAATTTAAGCACTTACGAAATCAGCTTTGGTCGATAGAGTAAGACATGATGTGGTAGAATGCGCGGGATTTTACTAAAATCAAGACTAAACCGTTAAGCAATGACCAATGGAATGTGTTAAGGCGGTGATGGATCGACACAATGATGAGACAATTGTGTGTTAGGTCTTATGATTGTTTGTGGGATAAGCGAGATGTTGTTTGGTTGTGATTCGGATTGGTTTATGCCCGTTTTTCACGAGAAATTTAGGTCTAAAACTTAAAAACCTCAATAACCTCATTCGGAGGCGGATTTAGACCTCGAAGGTTGACCTAGTTTATTCGTGCCATTCTCCTCGTTCTCACGGTCGTTTTGATGGGTAGAGACGCTCAAAGCGAGATTCTGGTTCAAAAGTTATGGCGTTTGAAGTTTTGTGGGAAAAATCAACCAAGTCGCTACAATTCTTGAACCAAGTCGCTAACAACTAATTAAGCTATACCACCAAGTCGCTAGAGTACCAAGTCGCTAGCCGGATGTAAGTCGCTAAGTAGTAACTCGCTAAGACTCAGTCGCTAGACACAAAACAAGTCAAGCTAAGTAGTAACTCGCTACCCTCAGTCGCTAGTAAAATTTTGGCGATGGTGCTGCAGTCGCTAGAAATACAAGTCGCTAAAGAGCAACTCGCTAACACTCAAGTCATTACCACAGAGTCGCTACCGTAGTGGAGGTCCACTACTTGTCCTTTAACTATTAGCTAGCTCAACTCGCTAGCTTTAACACTACATAACTTCGCTACAATTTTGTGAGCAAGTCGCTACCAGAAAAATCAAGAGCTAAGTCGCTGGCTTGAAAAACCAAATAAACTTCACTTTTCAATCCGAAACAACCCAACCAAGATGATTCAAGCTTACAAATGAAAACCTAAACACTTTTGATGATTCTAAACATAAAAGTACCAACAAAATTCAAACTTTAACACAAGAAATCAATCAAATGATGCAAAAACCACTAAACTTTTCAAACTCAAAAACCACCTAAAACCACTATAAATCAAAGATGTGCAAGATATGATCTAACCATGGCTCTTGATACCAATTGTAAGATATAACTTTTCCTTACATCAAACCATAACACAAAGTAGCATATAGATGGAATTCTAGAGAAAAGTTAGAGGTTTAGGGAACTTAGTGAGAGAAAGTGAAAGATATTATTATGTCCTCGACTCTCTACCTTGGGAGGTAGAGAGTATTTATAGTCTTACATAAATCGCCACACTTTGGGCTGTGGATCGAGGCATACGAGTGGGTAAGACCCGTCCAGTCCTCCACGGTGTTACTTAACTAAATACTACTTAACTTAAAATAGCTACGACTACGAGCTTTCTAACGATTACATATACTTGGGGTGACCGACTCTTTAATCTTGAGAATTTCTAATTCCTAACGGATCAACTTGGGCCTCTTCTTTTTGCTTTAGTGTTACATCCTCGGCATGTAAGATTAAATTCTTTTGACCTTTCCTTTCAAGCTTGGTATCGGATGATGGCACTATTATTGGTGATACCTTGGTTGTCGGTAAGTTTTGGAGTTGATTATGGCGGATGGACCGTGTCGTGGCTTACACCTCAATGTTGATAAAAGCGAAGTTTTTGGCGAGGGAGGACCTAGGAGCAGGTATGTCGGTGTTTTCCCCAATATTTCTCGCCCCTCACATGGTGTTAAATTATTGGGTGGACTGTTAGTGTGGATTTTGAGTTTAGTAGTAAGTTGGTTACGAAAGAGTTGCTAAAACTATCGAACTTATGGAGGCGGTTGCCAAACTCAATGATCCTCGATGCGAGTTGTTGTTCTCCGTACATGTCTTTGGTATTTCTAAGTTATATTTTTCTGTCTGCGCATGTTCTCCTCGGGTCTTTAAGTGTGCTCGGGTTTCTTTGATCGGTGCCATCTCTTGCTGGAGCGTATTGTCTTTATACAGGCGGTTTGGTGGTGGCGGTGGAGACTCGCCACCTTACCGCTTTGCTTTTGGGGGCTTGGTCTATATTGCGGTGATGTCTTGAATTATGCCTTCCTTGCTTACAGACTTCAATCTGCTAGCTTCGATCTAAGCTTCTCCTTAGTTACGGTATTATTCTGCTGGTCCCTCTTTTGATGATGCCTACGTACTTTTAATGTGAATATGGATATTGACCTTTTGAGTAACCCTAGTGAGGTGGCTGCCCCAAACTTATGAAGAAATTGGATATATATTTCGTTCGGGTTACCCACTGTTGAGTCTACATTCCATCTTTCTCTCGGCGGATGGCGTTATGGAGTTCACAAAGGAGGATCATACTGGATTGGCTTAGGGTGGCTCGATATGTCACGGGTGAGGCAAACTATGAGCGCTAGGGCTTATCGTTGTGTGCTATGCTATCGGTTGGGCGTTCCTCTTTTCCTTTGTTCGGTACCGTGTTGAACATTTCTAGGTATTTTACGGAGATATTTACGAGGATCATCTTTGTTTGATGCTTGGTATTGTTGGCATTAAACATCGGCATAACCTTGTGCGTGATGTTCTTGTTGATATATGCTCTGGTCCGGAATTTACGCTCGTAAGGAGGTGGATATTGGGCTTTACGGAGATGGGGCGGATCCTTGCGACCGGTGATATATTACTTTACCGTGGGATAGTGGGCGTGATGTGTATGTTGATCTTACGGGGATCGTCGCCTTGGGCGCAATCTGGGATGGGCGATTTTATGCGGCGTGCGATCATTGATCTTGCACACCGTAAGCGTGTCAGTACGATGCGAAATGTGCGGGTATCGGATATGGGTTTCTCCTTTTCCTTTTCTTCTTTTGGAGAACTTGAGAAAGATCGGTTATCTTACTTAAGCGTATTCGGCGTTCTCTATGACCCGGGATATTGGGTAGCGTGCAGCAGTTCATATTTTAATAGGATTGGTTTGCAATTGCTAGAGGTGTGGGGGCCTAATTGGTTTGAGGCTTCCCTAATTTTTGTAATCTATGAGTTTTTAATAAAAATAATAATAAAAATAAAATAAAATAATAATAATAATAATAATAACAACAACAACAACAACAACAACAACAACAACAACAACAACAACAACAACAACAACAACAACAACAACAACAACAACAATAATAATAATAATAATGGAGACGATTATGGAGACGCCACCATCTCCTTGATCTGCTGCTCCGATACTACACTATGCCCCACTGATTCAACATTCCGGTTGGAACAGTGATTCAACTGCCTTGTTGGAGTGTGGTGTCTTCTCTTTCTTGTTGTTTTTGGCGTTCTAGGGGCTTGGCGGTTCGCTTTTGGAACCAGCATCGTTGTGACGGGTTCGTAGTATCTTCCACTTGATCATCTTGTTGGGTACGTTGGTGTGGTGACCTTGCCGGATCCCTCCGTTTGACAAGAGGTGGTGTTTTGGTACTTGGCTCCTAGTAGCGAGTTGCTTGGTTCTTCCTGGTAGCGAGTTGCTTGCTTGGTTCTTCTTTCGCTTTTTCCGGAAGCGGTTTGTGGTACTTGCCTTTTTCTGGAAGCGAGTTGTTCATAATATTGTGTAGCGACTTGGTTCTTTCTTCTTTCGTTTTTTTTGGGTAGCGACTTGCCCAATTTTATTGTGTAGCGGGTTGGTGATCCAGCAGGATTTAAAATTTGTTTTCATTGGTGGGGCCCGCACTTCCTAGTTGCGTTTTGTCCCTTTAGCCTTTATATGCTATGTTGCGTATGTGGTGGACCATAGCCACACGTGATGATGTTTTTAATTTAGCACTTATTTGTTTTATTTGAGAGGTGGATAAAAAAAAAGGGCTATCTAATTGCGGGCTGGCTAGTTCTTCATGGCTAATCGTGAGGCTTTTAGAATCCCTTGTCCGTTACAAGGTTGTGAAGGGTGCAGTGGGGGAAATGGTAAAGGGCTCACTAAGAAATACTTTATTGGCCACTTGAATACGCGCCATTTTAAAACGGATGTTCTAAAAGCTTCATACAAGGATCGGGTTACGAAGGATTTTTCCCTATTCTCCGCGCTTGACCAGGCACTTCATGCATCGGGAGTCTGGCTTTGTGGGGTGTGTTTTTGTACGCACACCTTTAGTAAAAATTGTAAACATGCTGACGGGGGAGTGGTCATAGCACCTAGTTTCCATGAAGTTTCGATCTATGGCATCAATGCGCCTCCAACGCCAGTATTAGATGCAGTAAATGGTGCTATCGTTGCATCGGCTATCACTGATGGGGACTTTGGTGGAGGGGCCGATCCTGTGGCCATTTCACAGGAGAGTGGGTTCGTTTTTGATATCAACTTACTGGGCCGAGTGTTCTTGAAAAAGTTACGTACGGTTAAATGCATCCTCCTAGGCTGCGGCTCGGGTTCGCCAAGATTTTTCGTAATGCACTTGATAAGGTTCTTGCGTGCCCGGGGGATCTTTCGGTATGGGTACAACTCCTCATCCTGCCATGTTGTGTTTTGACCACCTTCACGCCTACCAACAGAGCCCAGCGACGTTCGGGAGGCGAACGCAGTGCCAATTTGAATGTATATCGCGGGCTATTCTCCGTTGGAAGGATCCTGCGCATATTCGCATTGGTAATGGAATGTTTATCTGGGGTCGCTTCATCCCTAGGTGGTATGGCGAAAACCAAATATCTTGATACTGCTAACCTGGTTCAATGTAAACGTAAACTGGGGGACGGACACTTCACCGCTGCCATTAAGGTGCTTACGTCCTCTGGTGTCGCCCCCTCTACATCTGACACCTTGCATGAGCTAGAGGCCAAACACCCCCGTGCCTCACCACCAATTTTGTCATTGGACCCTCTGGGTGAAGATGCACTTATTGTGGATAAGGACTTGGTTTTAAATAGGATACGCAGTTTCCCGAAAGGGACATCATGTGGTCGAGATGGGCTTAGGGCACAACATTTAATGGATATTTTGGGAGGGGTTGTGTCCGCCATTGCCGATGACCTGCTAGGTTCCATCACTGGGGTTGTCAACCTGTTTCTTGATGGAAAGTGCCCTGCTATACTAGGGGAGTTTTTGCTAGTGCCCCCTGACTCCGTTGGTTAAGCCAGGTGGAGGCATTGACTATTCTTGTCGGCCGCGGTTTGGCGTAGGCTCGTGTCGAAGGTTGCTTCTTCTTCAATTGGCAACTCTATGAATACCTACTTGCAGGACTTTCAATTTGGGGTTGGTGTTTCGGGCGGTTGTGAGGCTGTTCTTCATTCGGTGAATCGACTTATTGAGGCTAAGGGTCACGATGTTGGGCAGTCCATGCTGCTGGTGGATTTTCAGAACGCTTTCAATCTGGTTGATAGGAGTGTCCTTCTCCAGGAGACCAGGCTGAGATGCCCTTTTATTGCTCCTTGGGTCGAGGTTTGCTATGCCAGGCCTGCTAGACTTTATTACGATGATTCTATCCTTTGGTCCTGTCAAGGGGTGCAACAAGGGGATCCGCTAGGTCCTTTGTTGTTCGCCCTCGCTTTACACCCCCTAGTCCATGCTATTAATAGGTCCTGTGAGCTCTCTCTCCAGGCTTGGTATCTTGACGATGGCACTATTGTCGGGGATACTCTTATGGTTGCTAAGGCGCTCGACATTATTATGACGGATGGCCCCGCTCGGGGCTTGTTTTTGAATGTCGATAAGACTGAACTTTTCTGGCCTATGGAGGACCCCAGAAGCAGGGTGGAGGGTGTTTTCCTATAAATATCTCTCGTCCAGCTGATGGTGTCAAACTACTTGGTGGTCCCGTTAGTTTGAATGAAAGCTTTTGTCAGGAGCTGGCTTTGAAAAGGGTCTCTAAAACTATCTTGCAAATGGAAGCTATTCTTAAACTTAATGACCCCCAATGTGAGCTCCTTCTTCTCCGTAATTGTGTCGGGGTTGCGAAATTATCTTACGCTTTGAGGACATGTTCCCCGTTGTACATGCGAGAGGCCCAAGTCCGGTTTGATCAGATGTTACGTGCTTCCTTGGAGAAGATTATCACAGCTTCCGGGCCAGGTTTTGGCGACTGGCAGTGGCGACTTGCTACCCTCCCAATCAAGATGGGTGGGTTGGGCATCCATGCGGCGAGTGACATTATCCAATATGCTTTCCTCGCCTCACGTTTGCAAACCAGCGATATGCAGGACCGGATTTTGGTCAAAACGGGCATTAACTGTCATGGCCATTCGTTTCAGCATGCTCTCGATAATTTTAACAATGCTTGTAACAAAGACATGTTCTCTGTCACCTCTGACACTCCTGCCCCCTATATGATGAAAACCTTGGCAAAGTGTTATTTCGGTGTCATCGAAAAAGATCTTATTTCAAAGTATTCGTTAAGTCCAAGGCAAGTGGCTATCCTCGGTTGTGCCGGGCTCCACATGCACAAGACTTCACTTCACCATACCTATTGATGGGTTAGGCCAAAGGATGAACCATCGCCGTTCCGTCGATCTTGTGTTATAGGCTTACCATACCCATGTTTTCCGGTAGTCCTTGTCCGAGTGCTGCAAGCATCGTATGGACCAATGGGGAGACCATGCGGTTCATTGTTCGATGAAGTGGGGTGAAATTTAGACATAACACAGTGCGTGATATTCTTGTCGACATATGTTCCAAGGTTGGGATTATGGTGAAAAGGAGGCCCAATGGGGTTTCTTTCGAAGGAGGAAAGAATTACGTCCGAGACATGTTATTATTTAAGCGGTTCCAAGCCAGGGCGCGTGTTTGGATGTAATCGGGATCTCTCCTTTGCGGGTATTGATGCTAATTTGTGGGCTCAGGGGTAGCTTTACATAGCGGTGGAGAAGAAGAAAAGAAATATGTGTCCAAATGTGAAGAAAATGGCTACAAGTTCATCCGTTTGCTTTTTCTACATTTGGGGAGCTTGACTCACGAAGCCTTGGACACACTTTCACGCATCAAGGCATTGCCATTAGCCACTCGAATAATGTCAAGAGTGGGGCTTTCATCTTTCATAGACTAAGCTTTTGTATTCGAGAAAGGGTGGGAGCCCAACTAGTGTCTCGACTTCCACTAATTTCTTGTAATTTCCATATGGTTTCTAATGAGTGATGTTTTACAAAAAATAAATAAAATAAATAAAATAAATAATAATAATAATAATAATAATAATAATAATAATAATAATAATAATAATAATAATAAATAATAATAATAATAATAATAATAATAATAATAATAATAATAATAATAATAATAATAATAATAATAATAATAATAATAATAATAATAATAATAATAATAATAGCGTGGCGTAATGATATGATAATAATAGTCATTCGATAACCACCAATACGTTCATGTTAAGGTGCCTATTTTATATGCTATTTTCATACTCGATGTCTTAAGATAACGTACTTTCTAACATGTTTTGTTTAATTATTTACAAATATTTTTGGTGGGTTATGCGTAATGAACAACATATAGTTTACCCAGGATTAATATACAATGAAGTACATAATAATGATTAACAAATTATGCATATTGAATTGTTATATAACTTTTAGCGTAAGGAATTATTTAGAAGTGAACAATTCAACTGAAAAATCAACTATTTATTTCTACACGTTATAATCAACGACTACCGTCTACCGGTGATTCGTGTCTATCATCAACCATTGTCGTCTTCTCCTCTTAGATACTGTCGCATTGCATCCACATACCGCTATATATTATGAAGGATTAATTCGCAAAGAAGTTGTTACAGTTTTTCTTGCACGTCATAAGATAATACAAAAACTAAAATTGATAAATGGAAAACAAATAACACAAAGTTGGGGAATCGAATGTTAGATTGGACAACCGAGTCCTGTTGCACCACAGTATGGACTAAGACAAAAATGATGGTCCCAAATCTTGGATGTGGACTAATTGGACAAGGTTTCCATTTGATTTTTTTTTTGGAACTACCTTCTTTCTTTTTTCTTTTGAGTCTCAATATGTGTTTAATTTATTTAGGGCAAATAACCTATTAAAGCATCATGCTTGTCACAAATGTCAGTTCGACGTAGCGAACAAAAAAAATAGCTCTTCTAAACATTAAACTTGACATGTTTGTCTTCAATTGAGTATTATGACCATTTTACCCTTCCAAATTACATAAATGGTCCCTGTGAGTTTGCGAAAATTGCATCCATCGTCCCTAGGCTAAATTACAAAAATAGTCTCTGTCGTTTGAAAAAATTGCGTCTATCGTCCCGCTTCTCTTCCAATGACAAACCTCTTTTCTTCAACTATGTCATTAAAACCCATGTCCCAAATCCACTAAACATCAATCTCAATCTCATTAAAATCAACTGTTAAGCTCAGTATCTCAGTGGGACAATACTCAATCTCATTAAAATCAACCGAAGTTTACAAAACACATAATTTTAATACTCAATAACTGTACATCGGGACCCTTCACAAGTAAATAACCAGAATGAGAAAAAATATACAAAGAGAAAAACTTAAACTTTATCATGCGCCATATGTTAGACTATCTAATTTGAGTTCCTACCATGAAATAACTGTGTCCCCAATCCACTCACCAACAGTTAATACAACAACCAAGATCCTGCTAGCTCTTCATCATCATCTTCAAGTTCACAGAGCAACCAGCACCTGCTACTAGCTCTTCATCAGCAGGCTAACATATCTCTACTTGATCACAAAGAAACCCAAAAAGCTAAGGTCTTTATCACCACTAATTCCACATACAAGGGGTGTTAGATTTTTCTTTGAAAAAATAAAAGAGGTCATCAAATCATTTTAATTGACAAAATAAAAGCGGCGAGAATACTCCAACCCAATCATCAATACAAGGGCTCCATATCTTTGGTTTCCTCGGCATGTCAACAGTGTCAGTGGTGGTGGCTGCAGAATTAGTCAGGCGGCTATGGTTAAAAAGAGAGTATTGATCCCAGGTGAGAAATGTTGTTGTTTTTTTTTTTTTTTTTTTTGATGCGAGGTTCTTTTCTCCTTCGGCGGTGTCAAAGATGGTGGTGTCGTGGTGGTGTAGATGTGGCGCGTGGGGTGGTTCGAATGGGATACAGGGGTGTGTTGGGCGCGGTGGTGGTGGATCGGGTAGAGAGTGGAGGATTGTTTTGGTGTAGGTGGTGAGGGTGGTGGCGG
This sequence comes from Chrysanthemum lavandulifolium, assembly GCA_022545495.1. NCBI lineage: Eukaryota > Viridiplantae > Streptophyta > Magnoliopsida > Asterales > Asteraceae > Chrysanthemum > Chrysanthemum lavandulifolium. The sequence goes on from CM040245.1 coordinate 45,772,413, forward strand.
TGGTGAAGCGGCCGGGTGGTTTCGTCCGTGGCTAAGGTGAGGAGAGACATAATTGATAGCAGATGGGTTCGGGGTTAGTTGTGTGTGTGTTATCTTTATTACTCAATTGAAGAATGATTTAAAAAGATTAATGGGGTTATTTATATACTTGGGACAAAGAATACAATTTTAATAAATTCAAGGGTAAAATAGTCATTACAATTTTGTATTTTATCTTTATTACTCAATTGACGACAAACATGTCAAGTTTAATGTCTAAAAGAGCTATTTTTTTTGTTCGCTACTTCGAACTGACATTTGTGACAAGTATGATGCTTTAATAGGTTATTAACACATTTATTTACGCGCAATATAGTCACTTAACTTTATTTCTTTTTGTTATTTTATAACACTTCATGACCAACATCGACAATTTTGTCATGTTTCAAGTGACTTATATAAAACTGTGAGATAAGATAGTGACTTGCGTTGACGTAAGTAAGTAGTGCGATCGTGTCCATGAAAAATAAACAATTAAGTAAATTAATTGTTGAAAAGATATGAACTTAAAACTACCACTTCTTTCATACATATGACTTTATAAAAAAAGAATACGCTATAAAATTCGTCTTTATAAAACGAGCTCGTTTTTTATAAAGAAAAACCACCTTTAGTGACAAAACAACTTTCGTTACTAACAGTATCAAAATTGTCACTAATTCTGTTAGTGACCAAAACCAAAGTCGTCACCAGTCATCACTATAGCTCCGTCACTAATTCAGTTAGTGACCAAAATAGAAATCATCACAGATTAGTGACCAAAAATGTCGTCACTTATGGGTTAGAGTGATAACTACTTTATAGCTATCAGTGGCGAGTATCTGGTCACTATGTTTCATTTCTAATGACGAGATAGTTGTCACTAATGAGTATCAGTTAATGACGAAAAAATCGTCACTATATGGGTTTAGACTAAAATACACCGTTGGTCCCTAAAACTTGGCGTGGTGCATCGCGATCGACCGAAGCCGTATATTCACGTATAGGTCCAAAACATTGCCATTAAATGCCAGATTAGTCCTTTGACCAAGTCAAATTTTTGTTTTGTAGTCGAGGGTATTTTAGTCCATACACATTTATACTTTTATAACACATTTATATTTTAGCCCTTAATCTTTCATCATTTTCATCATCTCCCCAAATTATCATCTCCCCAACATTCATTTAGATCCGATTGACAAAGTCATCATCTCTCTTAGCTAATAGAAATCTGCTACATAAAGTGAACTACAAGATATTCTCTAACTGATACTATACATAAAGTGACTTGTAAATATGTATTAATAGAATTAGTGATAAACTGAACTACAAGATATTCTCTAACTGATTCTCATAAACAGTTTTTCCACTGAAATTTATAGCTTACATAAAACTATTTCTAAATGCTAAAAATTGATCACTGCAAGCTGTTTTAAAGCTTCTAGAATGTTCGTGATGTTGTTAGCACCACTTGAAGTTAGTTACGGAGAGGTTTAGTTCACAACTTTGTCAATGAGACGGTACACTGTTGGACAAGTAGAGTCAATATGGTTCAATGTATGAGTGTTGACGAGTTAAGATGTTGATGGGTAAAAGTGTGTTGTTCATGTGTACCCTGTACAATGCATTATCCTATTGGCTTTTGTTAACGATTTAAACTTGGCCATCTAAAAATGATAACGTTTATGCAGGGTGCAAGGACAAAACGAGGCACGCCTTTTGCGAGATCTTCGGTTGCTAGCATACTTCTGAAAATGCTTTCCAACTGACAATAGTTTAACCACACTTGAGGAACTTGATCAAGGATTGGCTGTACACCCTCCTTACGAAATTCCTATGTCCCGAGTTACAATCAAGCAGCTTCATCCCGAGGTTTCCTATAATTAAGATTTTTTTTAAACATATATCATCTATTCATCTTTCAACTCGCCCACTTACTTATAGCGCTTAAAAACAGGATTATCAGGGTATTATAATAGTCTAGAGCATCCAAGTGTTACTTCATCGCGAAGTTCTATAATGGGTCAAAATGGTCAATTTTTATTTGCGTCCAAACCGGTCGGACTGAAACTGAAGCACTTATTATCCAACTTCTGTTAGTTTTAGAAATAATCTATTTATGATTACAGCAATATATATCAGCACAAACATAATCCTAACTTTTAAATACATCAATGTGTTCTACCTATTTATAGGTAATAAATAGAAATTGCTACATCTACTTTTAATTGTCATGGGCATTCAATATATCAGGTTCCAGGTACTGAAACGAAGAATACAACTAGCAAAATTGTGGGATTGGCAATTAGCTCGTCAAGTTCTGAAGATCTACCCTGCTGCATTGGCCTTGGTACAATCAATCATTTTATTTACATGATTTGAATACTATAATAAGCTTAAGTTTATCTCACATTTAAGTTATTGATGGAATAGGAATTTTGAAGGGTGAAGACACTTCAAAAGACGTCATCTATTTGATCACACCAATTCCGGAAGACGTGGTGAGGAAAGTTGATCTCTTTCTGCATGGTTTGATCAAAATTCCTGATTGTTTACGACAGGTAGCAAACTATGAAGCAATGCAAATTTTAAAGTATCGAATAACCTTATTTTTCATTTTTCAGGTTTTGTGTTTTGAATATCCAAAAGGGCTAATTCTTTGATACTTTTTTTGTTCAGGTGCACAGATGCGTTGCTTCAAACAATCTGATTACAAATTAAAAAGACGATAGCAAAGGCCATAGCAATTAGCATACAGCTTTTTTGTCTTTTTTAACTAATCAAGAAATTAGATTGATGCTATCATGTTTTGCCAACTCTTATGGGTTATGAACCGCTAGAATGTCTTCTGTTGTCAAGGTTTGTAAAGGCTAAACCTTTCTCTACGGCTGAAACCAGTAAAACTTGGAACTCTTTTGACAAGAAACAAGTTGTTATGATATTACGAGTGCTTGTACATAACCTGCATAACTTTTAATATCCACATTAGTTCACTTCATAAAAACTTCTAAGCTATTTTATTGAATGTCAATCACTTAAGAAAAACTGTATCAACCTATCTGTTTTCTCGGTTATAATAATATAATCACGTTGTTAAACTTAACTGCCTAGAAAATCATCAAATATAAGTTGAGATGTTGTAAATCTTATTCATCAGGTTATTCCCCTTTCTGCTCAATCCAACTTGAATGTTGGGGAGATGATGATTTTGGGAGATGAATGATTTGGGGAGATGATGAAAATGATGAAAGATTAAGGGCTAAAATATAAATGTGTTATAAAAGTATAAATGTGTATGGACTAAAATACCCTCGACTACAAATAAAAATCAGACTTTGACTTGGTCAAAGGACAAATCTGGCATTTAATGGCCATGTTTTGGACCTATGGCGATGAATATGGCTAGTTTCGGTCGATCGCGATGCACCATGCCAAATTTAGGGACCAACGGTGTATTTTAGTCATGGGTTTAAGTATAAGCATCTTTATGACCGTTAGTGACAAAAACTTTCGTCACAATCTGATTGTGACGAAAAGTTGGTCATTGATACTTACTATTAGTGACAAGATAATGGTCACTAATTATGATCATATAACAAAAAATATGGATCCAATTTACTGCTCAATTGTTTTTACAAATTAAATTCTAAAAATTTGTGGTAACGCAAGTATATTTTCTACATGAATGGCTATAAATAGCGCGAGGCATGGCGTGTTGACATGACCAAGCTTCATCCTTTAACGGCTAAGACGGAGTTTTTGTATTTATAAGATGTGGCATAATGCACAAAATATGAAACTATTTATATATTTATATCAAATAATTTCATATATATTAAGTTTATAAAAAGACGTGTCATAAAGCGACATAAGACATAACGTGATGACATGATCAAGCCTCACGTCTTTACGGATCTTTTAACACATCTTTTAGAAAAACCTATATATAAAATAGCGGAAGGGATTTGGTAGTAATTAAATAGGATTACGAATTGGCATAAGAATGATATGTTATTATTTCTTAATAAAAGTGAAATTTGACTAGATTCCATTTTTCAAGTTTTAGATTTGATTGTATGGTAAAGTTATTTTATACTATTTAACTTTAAAGTTTTATAATGTACACCTTTCAAAAAGCATTTTTTTCAAACTAAGAAAATATGAGTTTATAGTTTTTTGTTATTTTATCTGCAAAACGAAACAGAACTCATTTTGACCAAATCTAACTAATTTTTGAATTTTGTTAGGCTGGTCGCAATCGTGTAGTTTAAATCGGTTGAGCACAAAAAAAAACGAACCACGACCGATGTTAACATCGGTCGGCCGGATGTGGACTTCGGTCTTGACATCGGTCGAGGGCCTCAAATGCAATATCGGTTCAATTTTGACCGATAGTATACACCAAGCAAAAGTCTCATTTGATATTAAAAAAAAAAAAAAAAAAAAAAGACTTGGTCATTGTCTCGCCAATTTAGGTGTATGCGGTGGCTCGGAGAGAAAAGGCGATGTTGCGAGGGTGACTGGGTCACGGTGATTGGGGTAGCCAAGGGTGGGGTTATTCATACGGTGGTTATAATACTATTCATCTGGATTACCCATTGGGTGAGCCCTCTCTTTAATCCTCCTCTCTCCCATGGCGGTGTGGGTGGGTCCCCTCACAAGCAAAACTTTTTTTTTTTTTTTTAATTATATGTAGTGTTTAGGTATATGTATAGTGTATTTATTTGTGTAGTGTTTTTATATATATAGTGTTTTAATTGTGTAGTGTTTTTATATGGTATTTATTTTACGTTACATTTATAAACTTTTTTATAAATTTTTATAAACTTTTTTTATAAACTTTTTATAAACTCTTTTTATAAACTTTTTATAAACTTTTTTATAAACTTTTTATAAACTTTTATAAACTTTTTATAAACTTTTTTGTAAACTTTTTTATAAACTTTTTTATAAAAGTTTATAAAAAAGTTTGTAAAAGTTTATAAAAAAGTTTATAAAAAGTTTATAAAAAGTTTATAAAAAGTAACGTAAAATAAATACCATATAAAACACTACACAATTAAAAACACTATACATATAAAAACATTACTGTAAATAAATCACTATACATATACCTAAACACTACACATTTAAATTAAAAAAGAAATAAAAATAAATAAAAAAATTGCATGTGAAGAGAGACCCACCCACAGCCGCCCATGTAGAAAGAGAAGGAGGACAAAAGGAGGAGGGGCCCACGCTTAAGGGGTAGACCCTTTATTAACTATCAGGTGACTCCATTTGAGAAACAATGCCCACGCTTAAGGGGTAGACCTTTATTAACTATCAGGTGACTCCATTTGAGAAACAATGCCCTGGAAATAGTATTTTCTTTATTATACAAAACATTTAACTTGACACTTTTTTTCTATGTAAATTACTTTTATTTAGATGTTACATGTTTCTAACATCTTCAAATACACCTAATTAGCTATTAGCACTTTTCCCCACTTCTTGTCAACTCTCACCTAGCTTGAAACAAACATGGTCAATGGTCGATTATATCCGTGTAGCTCCAAACATCGACTTTCACAACCTCTGAAACCCCCATCATTCACCCTAACTGACAGATTTAAAGAATGCACCACAAACGGATCAAAAAATAACATGCACCTCTAGACCCTTTCATGATCCCACATTCCCACAACGAACATTTTTAGCAATCGATTTGTTTATTAAGGAATAGTTGAGATGATGCTGGTGGCACATATATAGTGGCGATGATGGTGGTAGATGACCAAAAGTCCAAAAGTGGTCTTGAAGATAATCTTTTGGATTTAAAGATTTTTTATTATGGGTTTTTGAAACCTTTGGGTTAAATACTTAAATGTAAAATAGCGCTACATTATGATTTTAAAAAAAATTAAAAACAAAGTAACACAAAAACTTTAGAGGTTAAATGTAAAATAACGTTATCTTTTGATTGGCAAATAAAAATTATAATCGAGTCTAAACTTTAGAAATATAATAATCTAATCTTAAATTCGATTTATATACATAACTATAAATTTACGTTTTCCATACTTTTAAATTTATTATTATTATTATTATTATTATTATTATTATTATTATTATTATTATTATTATTATTATTATTATTATTATTATTATTATTATTGAATAAATCGTAATACCAAAACTTCATATATATATATATATATATATATATATATACGTGAGATTATAAATATCAAATGAAAACTCAAAACCATGAAATGCAAATTAATACATTAAATTGTACATCTAAAACTCATGTAAAATATTACTCCGTATTTAGTAATTTACTATTTAGACAACTCACGTATTTATAACTAGTATATATAAAATCAAAATGTTTGTGTTATATACTATGTATACTTTTTGTGACATGTCCCTTATAAAATTAACTTTTCACTTTTATTAATTTTTGTTTTGGTAATTTTGGTTTTCGATTTCTTAGCCAACTAATAAACCGAACCTACTGTCACACATAATCAAACCGGGTAAAACTCTTTTTTTTCAGGTGGTTAGTGTAGCTACTTCAAAGTTATATGTATCTAACAGGAACAGGAACTGAACTTAAAACATCTTATATTTTAATAATGACTAGCAGGGTACCCGGGCGTTGCAGCTGCAGGTACCCTAAAACAAATGTTACAGCATCAAAAGGCGAAATTGATAGCTAAGAGCTTACGCTTGTTATATATTTATATGATTGTCTATTAAGTGTTTGGTCTTTTAGTAGCTTTCTTAGATTGAACCGTATGATAATATATTTGTAATTTTGAGTGAAATGGTGCTTTAAGAAGAGCATTAATTATATTTGTTGAATTTATGTATTTGTGCATTAAGTATTTGTAAACTTAGCTATACAAGTTGTAATGCTTAAAAAGTATTTATTATATACAATTAATGACATTTAATAAAGAGATCGTGTTTAAATTGATTGTACATTTAACTTTATTACTTGTGATGCTTAATTTTAAGTTTTTAGTGTATGGAATTAATGGCTTAAAAAGGCTTCATCCATTATAAAACTTATACATTTGTTGAAGTACTATTCATAGAAGCCTTCTTTGGCATTTTTTTTGTATTGGTAAGTCCAGGTTCAGATAAAAGATTGTACCGGATCCGAACCATCTCTCACTTATCTCTCACGTTCTCTCTCATTCACCGACGCACCGACCACCAAAAAAACCGATCGGCGAACCCAACCTGATCTAGCAACGAATGATTTATAGTGATTTGTGTGAGTTAAAGCACAGTATCATCTACAGGAATAGATTATTTAAATGGGGGTACAGTCTCTTTGTGAGAGGGATAAATATTTTTATTGTGGTGTGTGGTTGTATCCTTGCAATTTGTTACCCGGTACTACTCTCCTTTTTCCTCAGCCACATGTTGGTTATTTGCTATGGTTTAAAGTGTTTTTTTTATCATTGAATTAGGTTGGTGTTTTTTGATCTTCTGGTTTGCTTTATTTCATGATATTATCGATGTTGGTAGATCTCAATGTGGTTATTTGTTATGGTTTAAAGTGTTTTCTTCATCATTGAGTTAGTTCACTTTTTTTATCTTATGGATTTGCGACAGATTACTTACATAGAAGACATGCATATACATGAATTTTATACTCTTTTTTTGTGTTTGACGAGAAACTGTATATTTGTAATTAAATGTAGCATCTAACATCGTTAGGCAATATTTGCAAATGAAGAACGTGGTGCACTTTAATGTGCAAAGTTTCAAGCAACGAGCCTTTTTTTAGTTTTTTTTTTCTTTTTCTATTCTTTTCTTTTTTCTTAAATTTAAATTTTCAAAAGAAACATATGTGTTTTTCAGTCAGATTCTTTCTTCTTTAAAGCCCACCACGTTCTTCATTTGCAAATATTGACATACGATGTTCAGCATAGTTACCCATTCTAAGTTCTCATACAGTTCCTTTTGTTTTTCAACAATCTAGCAAATCGCTTGGTGCAAGCCTTTGCAAAAAGGGAGTTGAAACGACAAAAGGAACTAAGAAGGGTTAACTATGCTGCTTTATACCTGTTACATTGAAACTATTGATTGCAATGTTTATTGCAAAAGACAATGATGATTTGTCTGCGTGTTAACTATTTCTTGAGTGTGCCTCGCGCATTCCCGTATCTTGGCAGGGTAACCAGGAACGTTATGTGGTTGCAGCCATGGCGGGTGCGTAGAGTGGCTCAAGAAATTGCAGATCTGAGCCTCATTAAAAAAGAATTGTATTATGTCTCAAATTTTTGTTTGGTTTTTCGAAAAAAAAAATGAATAACAAAAGGTTGGCATGTGATATATGATAAGGATTTAAAACATATGTTTTTAGGGGGTCATTTAAGCCCTAAATCGACGCATTTTATATCTGTTACTGCTTAAAATCGTTCCTTTTCACTTTTTAGGTCTTTTGGAAGCAAAATGTTGGAATGAAGCATATTAGGACAAAAAGGAGGAAAAACATGAAGAAAATGGCAAAGTCAAGATCAAAGACACTACAAGGTTGTTCATTACACCTGACGGCGTCCCATACAAAGGGCGACGCCATCCCTATATAGAAGACTTGAGCAATAGTGCACGCGACGGCTCAGTGGAATTTCTGGTCCTAAAGATCGGCGTCGCGCCTTATTTCCGGAAGGTCGTCACTCCACTTTCACACCGGGCGCCCAAGATCCAAGACTCGGAAGGCGTCACGTATGAAGGCGGTGGCGTCACGCTCTGAGGTGACGCCGTCCCACGATGACTTGGCCTAAACGAAACCCTAATGACGGCGCCCTGACCGCGTCACACACAAAAGGTGATGCTGTCGCATTTGTAACTCTATATATAGAATTTGATTTTTCTGTATTTGAGGAGGTAGAATTTTGGAGAGCAAACCCTAACTCAGTTGTAGTCCGACTTGGACAGTATTCTAGGGTCCCATACCTTATTTTACACATCAAGATAAGTTTGTTTATCCAATTTATCATTATGTCTACCCTATGTTAAATTGATTGTGTGTATGCTTGCTTGTTTAACATGTCTAACTAAATTACTTGTGTGTTTGCTTAGATCTATGAAACCTAGTTCTTAATTGTTGTTAGGTTGTCTTTTTCTTAATTGGTAGACGCTAGAGTAAGGAAAAGCGGCTTCTTCTTTCATTGTTGCGACTTGAGCGTCCTAAATAGCAAAAGCCATAGGAGTGCACCTAGGCCATCGTTGTGTTTATTAGTGAGTTGTAGTTTTATGACAATAGTGTATTCGGGAGATGCTATTGCACTTGCCGATCCGTGTATTCTATAAGAGTTACAATTCATATAGCTAGGGAATTAGGCACCCCTACGACTAATAGGAATACAACACATCAATTAAGATAAAGGAAGTGACAATTCAACCGACCAATAAAAGATAACTAGGAGTAATAGTATCTAAGTGAACACATCTTTAATCATCATACTAGAACACCTCAATTAGAATAAACTATCCATAGGGTAATTAGATAATTAGATAATTAGTAAAGTAGTGAAATCGGTAGAAGTACCACCCCCCAATAATATACCCCGATATATTTACCTTTGCTTTCAAAAAAAAAACATAAAAAAAAGAATTAAAAGAATCATCCTCAAACCCACCTTCTCGTCATAAATCTTTTTCTAGCATTTCTATTCCTCTAGAGAATGAAATCAATCCCCGAGGCTTACCCCATATTACACTACAACGATTAAGTTCACTGCCTAGAGAAAGCTTGCTCGTAGAAAAGGAGGTTTTCTTGACCCCGAACCCACACTATCAAGTTTTTGGCGCCGCTTCCGGGGAATAGAATAGCTAGTTAGATTTCTATCTCGTTTAGGTCCACTTGCTTGATTCCTATCAAGTGAGATTTTTTCTCTTTTTCATTAGCTTCCTTGTAGTCTATCCTCTTTCTTTGTATTTTTGTTCGTAACCTTGTCACTTTCCACCATGGGTGACAATCAACCACTTCCACTCAACCAACCACCACTTGACCCGCCAAGAGGCCGTACTCTTGGTGAATACTCTAGGCCCGATCCATCAAGGCTATAGGAACACCATTAAGCTCCCAATTCAAGCTCAAACTACGGCCTGCGATCCGACACCATCCGGTTGGTGCAAAGCGGATGTGCATTCTATGGACTTAGTTACGAAGATCCTGTCGACATCTCAAGGACTTCCTAAAAATTATTGACTCTATCAACCTTGATGCTACCACATGGGAGACCACGCGCTTGCGTCTCTTCCAATTCTCTCTACGGGACCAAGCTAGTAGTTGGCTTCAGCGACTTCCCGCCGGATCCATATCAAGTTGGGATGATCTCACCACTCGTTTCCTCGCTCAATTTTTCCCACCGGGGAGAACTACCAAACTAAGGAATGACATCTTGATGTTTCAACAACGTCAAGGCGAAACTCTCTACGAGGCGTGGACTCTATTCAAAGACTTGCTCCATAAAGTCCCTCATCACGGCATTGATCTTTTGCTTCAAGTCTAAATCTTTTACGATCATGTCAATCTCTCAACTAGGCAAACCAACGACCAAGCGGTCGGTGGCAAGCTTAGTGAACTTACCGCAGAAGAGTCGTGGGGTACAATAGAGGACCTTGCCCTCTATGACAACGAATGTTGGAATGACCCCCGTTAGTTGCCCAAAACCATCAAGGAAATCTCCTTGCCTTCTGTTGACTCACAACCTTCGAATAGTAGGATGCTCGAACTTGAAGATCAAGTCAACTTCCTAATGAGCTCCTACGAAACTCCCAATCCTTCACGCCAAGTGAACAAAATCACTTTACCTTGTGAATTATGTAGTTGTCCCCATGACACTTGTGATTGCACAAAAATCCGAACAAGCTTTTGCGGACTACTCCTCCACGAGTACCGATGGAGCTGCAGAAAAGTGGTACACTTTCAAGCCCGAGCAAAACAACCTAGGAAATTCCTACAACCCCTCATGGAGGAATCACCCTAACCTTAGGTGGAGCCAAAACTCAAACCCGTCCCAAAACAACTCATCTAGTCCACCCAATAGGTCCCAACCAAACCACACCTCCCACAACAACCCTCCAAACACCAGACTTCCACTAGTCTCGAGGGAATGGTGTCCAAATTCATGTCATCTCAAGAAGCTCGATTTACTAAGCTTGAAGCCGATTTCAAGCAACGACAAAGCGAGATGACAACCAAGCTCGACACCGTCTTAAAAGCCTTCAATGACCGGGATGTAGGAGCACTCCCAAGTGACACTATAAAGAACCCAAAAGTGAATTTGATTTCATCGACTTCATGTTCTTGCTCACCAAGGGAGAGTGCATATCCATGCCCCTCGCACCCACAAGTCCATTCGGTCAATGCCATCAACACGTGTTCCAAACGACCCATCATGAGATACCAATAACCCGAGTTGACGGTCCATCCAACTCTTGAAACACAAATCAATCAAGAACCCAAATCTACTCTAGAAGATGAGTTTAAGGAGCTTTACCAAGAAAGATTGGTTCTTGAAGTCTTGACTCATGCGCCTTACTATGATGCTTTAAAAGATAAATATGAGCAAGAACTAAAACTAGGAGAACGTGGGTCCGCATTTGTGCAAATAAAATTACCTAAGAAGTTAGATGATCCCGGGCTATTTATTCTTCCGTGTAGCGTTGGAAATTCCAAAGCTTTTGACACATTAGTCGATCTAGGGTCAAGCATCAACCTTCTTCCGTTTTCCCTCCATAAAAGCCTTAACCTAGGTAAGATAGAACCAACGGAAACAATCTTAGGTTTAGCGGACGGTAGTATTGCATATCCTGTAGGAATAATGAACGACATGGTAGTATACGTAGGTCGATTAACTCTTTTAGCGGATTTCCACGTGCTATATATAAATAAGAACCCAACATGCCCATTGTTAGCTGGAAGAGGATTCTTAGCTACCGCTAGTGCCATAATTGATTGTAAGATGTCTAAGATAGTGGTAGGCAAAAGGGAGTGCTAGGTCAATTTACAATGTCAAGAAGCATTCCTACTACAACGAGGGTGAGCAAATACCTTATGAGATCATGTTGGATAGAAAACCATCTAGATATGGACCTTGGACCAATAGAGACTTTGTAGGCCCTCAACGACCTTTCTATCTAGAAGAGACCTACATGAGTAACTCAACACTCAATGAACAACAATTGGCTAGGGACATTGAAGTGAACCCATTCGAGGATACTTTAGTGTTTAGGAAGATGACCGAATTCCTAGGAACCTTGCCCATTAATCTTTGCATGAATTGGTGGAAAGTTGAGAGCTAGAAGGCTAAGTATAATTGGAGTTGGGATAGACAACCTAGTGATGGGAATGGAGAGTGGCACATTAGGATGACAATCTATGACCCCAATGGCGAGAAGTTTGAAAAGACATACCGAACTAAGTGTACTAAGAGGAAATTAAAAGATAAGTTTGATTCCTATGACATTCTTGAGGATAAACTTACTTACATAGGTACGTAGGAGCACGACTTCGAGTCTAGCTACAAGACTCATAAATAAAAAAAGCGCTTCGTGGGAGGCAAACCATGCTTAATTGTTTGCTTGTTTTGTTTTTCAATTTGTGTGTTCATATATCTTTTTCATTGTTGTTTATTCTCATGTTAGACTTTGTGAAAATGCTTTATTTTGTTTTTAACCTCGTCTTAATTACATAAGAAGGTATTTTACAAAAAGACAAGTGTAGGGAAGATCATATATGTTTTTAAGAACAAGAACATGAGAATTACAATCATTGAAATTGATATATATGTGTGTTTGTTAGAGTCAAATGCTTGTATGGAGTCATAATGGATGTTTTGCAGAAAATTTTTTAGGTTTTAATGAGGTAATTTTTTCAGAATTTTTCCAGAATATAAGGGTTTTATAGGCACATCATTACACTTGAGTTTTTATTACTCTAACACTACATTGACCCGAATTGAAAAGATCAAAACACTTGAGTACATTATTACGTTAATAAAGGGAATTTGAATTTAACATTCTTTCCGTCACTCCATAAAATTTAACTTTACCCATGAGTCCCAATCATCCCAAAGCGATTGTACAAAGATATGACTCGACTTAGCAACCATGCAAGTAACTAGATAATTGAACTAAGGGTTTAGTATGATAACAATAATGCACTAAAAGTGAGTGCATACAAGGTAGGCTAAAGCGATTTGGGTGTACATTTGGGGTGGATTGTAAACAATGCTCTTCATTGATATTCGGAAAACCGAAACATCACGAGAACCGCGAAAAGGATAGGCTCGAGGGGTTAACTAGGGGTATCGTGTACTAAAGATGAGTACATCGCAAGGATGTGGGGGAATTACTCAACCGATGTGGAAGAAGTAATTATAATACGGGTATCAAACAATGGTTATCCTAATGCCTCTTATCATTTAGTTATTCCTAACTACACAAGTGTAGTCTCACAAGCGATCTCGGGATGCATCACAAAACAAGTTCTAGAATCTAATATACTACTGGTACACTATCGAAGCATTAAAGGTGAATGCTTTAATTCCTATAGATCTATGGGGAACCTCACATTTTTGGGGTGGAATTTAAGTGGTAAAGGGTTTTTGTGCTAGTCATATAATTTCCTATCCATGAGACGCTTTATTAAGACTAAAGATCCACTCCTACATGTCATGAAAAATTTTAAATTTGGTGCTAAAATTACCCTAACCGATATTTCTCATAGCTTATTACACAAATGAAATAGAACAAGACAAATCATCAAGAATAAGCTTAGTTTCAAAGTTCCCGTTTTATTCTCCCTCCCTACACTTAAACTGAACGTTGTCCCCAATGTTTCCCGAAAGTATCAAAGTTATGATAATGAAAGATAATTAAAAGAGAAAGAAACTAATACTCTCCTGATTAGCTCGGTAGGATCCGTGTGAAGTAATGGTTAAATTCTTTCCAAGAAGAATGTATCGTGAAAAGCTCCATCAATCTTTTGTTTCTTCTTCTTGATAAATAAAACTGCACATTTTAAGAAAATAAGCGAAACCTTGGCGTAAAATCGGCGATAAAACTATATATGACTCTACTAAACTAGGATATAATGCTTGTGGAATGGATGTTTGCAGGTTTTCTGGAAAATTAAAACCTGAGAAATTCCAAAAATTTATATTCCAAAAATTTATAAGTATCACAGAAAACCAGAGAGAGTTAGATAAGTTGTTTCTGCTCCTCCTGACGCCGTCGGGTTACAATCCTAACGCCGTCAGGTTATCCTGACAGAAACTGGTCTGCTGCATTTTTTTTCGAAAAATTCCTGGAAAAATTACACCTTTAGAATCTGGAAAACTTCCTGCAATACATCCATTTTGACTCGATACAAGCATTTGACTCTAACAAACACACATATATATCTTTTTCAATAATTGTAATTCTCATATTCACGTTCTTTTAAAAACGTGTGTAATCTTCCCTACACTTATCCTTTTTGTAAAATACCTTTATATGTAATTAAGACGAGGTTAAAGACAAAATAAAGCATTTTCACAAATTCAAACATGAGAATAGACAATCAATGAAAAGATATATGACACACAAACAAGCAAAAATTAAGCATGGGTTGCCTCCCACGAAGCGGTTTTCTTTATTTATGAGTCTTGTAGCTAGACTCGAAGTCGTGCCCCTATGTTCCCCTTATTTTAGAGGCCCATTCGATTTCCTTAACTCTTCTCTCATCACGAATATATTTAGGGCCTAACTCTAGACAAGCGGTGTAGTAAACCTTGTTCTCCCAATCTACTTCAAAGGCCGGAATGTTGTCTACATCTAGATCATCAATACCCTCAAACGTTTTATTTTTGTAGGGTATTATATACTTAACACATTCGGTTCCGTTTGAGAACTTGGCTATTCCTTCCTCTTGATCATAAACCATCTTAGATTCCTCAATAAATGGTCTCCCAAGTATCACATCTCCTAAAAACCCATCAATGATGCCCTTAACATTTTCCAGGATCATGAAATCACACCTATATGAGAAGTTACCTACAAAGACATGCAATCCTTTAACCCTCCCAACATAGTTACTCACTTTCCTAGGGTAAAAGGGGTCCCTTATAGGTCCTAATTTCTCGCTCATGATTAGGAATGGCAATAGGGCGGGTTTGGGGTGGGGCGGCCATCTCCATCCCCAAACCCGATTACAAAAATCATCCCCAAACCCGCCCCAATCCCCATTAGGGATCTTATCGGGGCGCCCCATTGGGGCAAGATGCTACCCTAAACCCACCCCATTCCCCATTGGGATCTTATCGGGGTTTCTTTTTTGAGCCTGATCCTCCATCATACTCATGCCTTTCCCCGTTTATTCTTATTTTTACGCTATTAACAATAGGATTTTACGAAATAACTTAAAGAATCGATAACCCATTAATAATATATTAGGCATTGGAATAAATCACAATTTTTTTAGAATATTATGACACAAAACAAGATTTTATGATAACACTTTGAAATATTACAAAGATAAAAAAATAACAAAATTAGAGATAAATAGTAGCACAATATTTAAGGTATATAGATATATGTATATGTTTAGAGGCGGGGCGGGGATAGTGTGCCCCGTCCCCATCCCAAACCCAATAAGAATCCCTGTTAAGGCCCCAAAACCCGCCCCAAAATCCGATATGCATGCCCCGCCCTGCCCCAATAAGTTCGGGTTTCGGGTTTTCCCGTCGGGTTCGGGTTTTTTTGCCATCCCTACTCATGATTCAATTGTAATAGAGCCTAGACATTATGTTCATGGGTGCCTTATAGTCTATGTAAGTGTGATCCCTATATGAGTACCCAATCATGCACGGTATCTTAATATTTTTAGGGTCACCACTTTTTATGCATGGCTCAAAAGTTGGTTGCGGGAAGTTAACTACGTTATAGTGATAAGCTGTTTCCTTCCCGTTAGGGTATGAATCGAAATACTCCCTAAGTTTCTCGTCCTCCTTACTACCCTCCATAATTTATAATACTTGATAATCTCCTTCTTGTAATTCATCCTCTGAATCGCTTGAGGTCGAATCACTATCTAGAGTACTAGTGGATTCCTTAAGGTCTTCCTCAAGTGCACTTTTAATTATCCTATTCAATTTCTTAAGCTCTCCAATTTCACTAACAATACGAGCTCGAAGTTGGTTGGCAAAGGTTTGATCAAGTGGTGGGTATTTGTTTGATGGTAGTTTGTTGTTTGGTGGGTTATCACCTTCCATGATGAAAAGTGATAGGATTACGAACAAAGTCACGAAGAAAGGGATAGACTACGAGGAAGCTAAAATTGAGAAAAAAAAAGCTTACTTGATAGGAATCAATCAAGGAACCTAAATGAGATATAGATCTAACTAGCTATTCTATTCCCCGGCAACTGTGCCAAAAACTTGATCTGGCATTACAGCGGGTTCGAGTCAAAACTTCCTTTTCTTGAGCAAGTTTTTCAACCACCTAAGCGATGAACCTAATCATTGTAGTGTAGTATTAGGGTAAGCCTCGGGGATTGATATCGTTCTATAGGGGAATAGGAATGCTAGTGAGAAATACTACGCTAAGGTTAGGGTTGAGGAAGATTATTTTTATCTTTTATATTTTTATAAAATTAAAGGTGCGATCTCGGGGTTTGGATTGGGGCGGTGGTATTTCTACCGATTACTCTACTATTCTAATTATCTAATCTAAGGGGTAGTCTATGTCTATTGAAGTGTGCTCATATGATGATTAAAAATATGTTTACCTAGATACTATTGCTCCCTGGTTATCTTTTATTGGTGGTTGAATTGTCACGTCCTTATTCTTAACGCGTTGTATTTCCTAAGGTCGTAGGGTGTGCTTTTATCCCTAAGTCTTTGAAGCTACCTAAGGTTAATGACTACGAAATCTCTAGGATTCATAAACTTATTACTAAGGTTATTTTTGGATTTTTAGCCTACAATTCCACTAGTAATTATAAACTAATGTTCATAATTAATCAAGCATTAAAGACACAACGATGGCTTTAAGCACATCTAAGCCAATTACAATTAAGATAAGAGACAACCAATCAATATTTAATAACTAGGTTTCATAGATCTAAGCAAACACACAAGTAAATTAGCCGGACATGTTAAACATGCAAGCATACACACATTCAATCGAAGACATAATGAAATTAAGGGAATAAATAACTTATCTCGATGTAAAATAGGGTATTAGAACCCTAAAATACTGTCCAAGACGGACTACAATCGTTTTAGGTTTTTACTCCACAAGTCTACCTACTTAAAATTCTAAAAATCAAATTCTATATATAGAGTTACAACTGCGACGGCGTCACCTTTTAATTGTGACGCCGTCAGATCTGCCGTCATTAGGGTTTTGTCTTGGCCAAGTCAACTTGGGACGGCGTCACGTTGTGGTTGTGACGCCGTCAGTCTTAAGTTCGGCGTCGTCGTGCGAATCGTATCTAGGCCGTGCGGGAGGAAATTCTACGTGGCGCCCCTTACTCTTCAAAGCGGCGCGTCGGTACAAAATAGCAAAATCGCTAGTGAGCCTTCATAAATCCAATCACACAAAGAGGGACGGCGTCGCCTTTGGTTTGTGATGCCGTCAGGTGTAATTTCAGCAGCTTGAGTGTCTTGATCTTGACTTAGCCATTTTCTTCATATATTCACTCCTTTTCGTCCAAAAATGCATCATTCCAACATTTTGCTTCAAAGAGACCTAAAAGGTGAAAAGGAAAGAAATTAAGCAGTAACGAATATAAAAGTGGGCGATTAAGGGCTTAAATGACCCCTTAAAAGTGTATGTTTTAAATCCTTATCATCACACCTCTCAAGTGACGCCGTCCCAACGATGACTTGGCCCAAATGAAACCCTGATGACGGCGACCTGACGGTGTCACTAGCAAAAGGTGACGTCGTCGCGATTGTAAATCTATATATAGAATTCGAATTTTCTGTACTTAGAGAGGTAAAATTTTGGAGAGCAAAGCCTAACTCAGTTGTAGTCCGACTTGGACAGTATTCTAGGGTCCTATACGCTTTTTACACATCAAGATAAGTCTGTTTATCCAATTTATCATTATGTCTACCCTATGTTCGATTGATTGTGTGTATGCTTGCTTGTTTAACATGTCTAGCTTAATTACTTGTGTGTTTGCTTAGATCTATGAAAACTAGTTATTAATTGTTGTTAGCTTGACTCTTGTCTTAATTGGTAGACGCTAGAGTAAGGAAAACTGGCTTCTTCTTTCATTGTTGCGAGCTTGAACGTCCTAAATAGCAAAAAACCATAGGAGTGCACCTAGGCCATCGTTGTGTTTATTGCGTGAGTCGTAGCTTTATGACAATAGTGTATTCGGGGGAGATGCTATTGCACTTACTGATCCCGTGTATTCTATAGGAGAGTTACAATTCATAGAGCTAGGGAATTAGGCACCCCCTACGACTAATAGGAATACAACGCATCAATTAAGATCAAGGAAGTGACAATTCAATCGACCAATAAAGGATAACTAGGGAGTAATAGTATCTAAGTGAACACATCTTTAATCATCATACGAGCACACCTCAATTAGCATAAACTATCCATAGGTTAATTAAATAATTAGATAATTAGTAAAGTAGTGAAATCGGTAGAAGTACCACCCCCAATCATATACCCCGAGATATTTACCTTTGCTTTCTAAAAAAACATAAAAAATGAATAAAAAGAATTATCCTCAACCCCACCTTCTCGTCATAAATCTCTTTCTAGCATTCCTATTCCCCTATAGAATGAAATCAATCCCCGAGACTTACCCCATACTACACTACAACGATTAGGTTAACTGCCTAGAGGGTTGAAAAGCTTGCTCGTAGAAAAAGAGGTTTTATCGACCTCGAACCCACGCTATCAATATAACATAGTCTACAATATCAGTCACAATGGCTTTAATAGTCCATCGGCCATTATTGCAGTTCTAATTGAAATTATGATGTTTTAAAGCAATATTGAGCATGTGGAACTATTAAACCCGTGTGATGGAAGCGAGGACACATGCATCACAACAGTGCAAAAGAAGATGGTAAGATCTTTTCCCAACATCTTCTTAACGTTCACTATTTGGTTTACATGTATTAACCTGTATAGGTAATGAAATGCGGGTGCGTAGAAACAGAATGAGGTGTTGAACATAGGCTGAGAAGTGGCTTAAGTACCGTGGATTGTGTATTGGTAATTACATGTAGCATCTAACATCGTTTAGCAATATTGGCAAATGAAGAATGTAGTGCACTTTAAAGTCCACCATGTTCTTCGTTCGCAAATATTGACATACGATGTTCATCATAGTTACCTATTTTGAGTTCCTATACAGTTTCTTTTGTTTTTTCAACAATCTAACAAATCGCATGGTGAAAGCCTTTGCAAAAAGGGAGTTGAAATGACAAAAGGATCTGTAAGGGAACTCAGAAGGGTTAACTATGCTGCCTTATACCTGCTACGTTGAAACTGTTGATTGCAATGTTTATTGCAAAAGGCAGTGATGATTTGTCTGCGTATTAACTATTTCTTGAGTGTGCCTCACGAATTCCTGTATTTTGGTAGGGTGTGGATGCAGCCATGGTGGGTGTGTAGAGTGGCTCAATGAATTGCAGATCTGAGGTTGTTTTTAAATATCATTAGTGTTCAATTTAGTTGCCTGCTCTTATCTTTCTTCTCCTGTTTCTTTTGTTACTTCAGTGGGCTAGCAGTGCGTCTGGTGCAGGCCACTGTGTAAAGCCTAACTAAATAGCAAAAGAGGCTGGAGAGGGAGGTAAGAGCTTCTAGTTATGTTGCCATTCGGACAGTTTTACAATCAAATATTGAGTATATGAGATAAGAAAAATGGTCTTAATTGGGGTGCTAAATTAACAGATTTGCAAAGTTACTCTCCTGGCTGCAATGTTGATTACAAAAGACAATGATGGACTTTTTGCTTATTAACTATTTCATGTGTGTGCCTCATGTATCCCCATATCGTGGCATGGTAACCAGAACTTTTATATGGTTGCAGCCATAGCGTGTGTGCAGGGTTACTCAATGAATTGCAGATCTGAGCCTTATTTTAAATATTGGATCGGGCTGGGTTCGCCGATCAGTTTATTTTTGGTTGCCAGAGTGCCAGTGAATGAGAGAGGTAATCAGAGAGATAAGCGAGAGATACTTCGGGTCCAATGCATCTTATTTTCTACGGATCTGGGCTTACCAACAACAAACAGGGTAAGATACAGATCCTCTTTTTTATTATCCACATGTTTATTATTTGTTATAGTTTAAAGTGTTTTCTGAATCATTGACATAAGTTCTTTTTTTTCATCATCTGAATTTGCTATGTTTCATGAGATAAGCAATGCTTTTAGGTTTGAAATCCTTCATTTTTTTATTAGGTTAACTTATCTTTAATTATAAGTTTGCTATTTATTGTCTTACAGTTACCAGCTTTGCCATTTGTCAATTTAAGGTTTTAAATACCTTTACATGTTCCTGTTACTTTTATGTAAATATCATACCTTTTATTTACTTGAAATTATCAGTGTTGTTTAAAGCTAGATGTTTAAAAATAATGTAAAATGCAACTACTGTTGGATGTATTAAGATAGTGTAAAAGGCCTTTATATTTAGTTGAATGAATATTTAAAAGTTGGTATGGTGACTAAATAATATGTAAAGTTAGTAACATAACCATTTTTATTTGCTTCAAATTATGAATGTCGATAAGTGCTTTCTAATTTTTTTTGGTCGTTTGTTTTATAGGCTTATGAAAGGAAATAGGCAATGATGAGCTTTCTCTATATTAACTATTTCTTAAATTTGGCCTGCGTGTTCTCGTATCTTGATGGGGTAACCACGACTGTTATGTGGTTGCAGGCATGGCGGGTGCATAGAGTGCCTCATGAAATTGAAAATCTGAGCCTCGTTTTACATGCCAACAACACCATCCATAGTGTTTTAAGCCACTTATTGAGCCTGTTTGATGCATGTGAAACTAAATAAAGATTGGGCAAGTGATAATACAGTCACCATTACCTAATATGTCTTCTAAGTCAGCTTCGCACACTTTAATAAAAGGTTGTGATTCTTTATCTCTTGAAATAAAATGCCGCAATTGTTGCTTCTTTTTACCTCCAAACTAGCGACGTTTTCCGTTTTAGGAGACATCGGTGTAAACAAATATGGTGATCAGTATTCGACCAACAAAAAATACACCTCTTGTTGGTGTTCTCTCATCTTTTTTCTTGGGCGAGTATTGATCACCACTTATAATTCGTTGTCTTGGACTTATGACAAGTATATCACAACTGCAATAGCAACTGTAAAGGTGGTAAGGGAAAAAACCTTGTTGTCTGTGACGGATTCCTTACACAAAAGGCATATGTATGACTGAATTTTTATACTGTTTCTGATGTTTGGGTAGAAATTGTGTATTTATAGTTAAATGTATCATCTAACATCGTTTACCAATATTGGCAAATAAAGAACGTGGTGCACTTTGAAGTGCAAAGTTTCTAGCAACTAAGGTTTTTTTTACCTTTTTTTGTTTTATCCTTTCAAAAAAAATTAAAACAAAATCAAACCAAACAAATCTATTTGTCAGCTAGATTCTTTCTACTTTAAAGTACACCACGTTCTCCATTTGCAAATATTGACATACGATGTTTAGTATAGTTACCCAGTCTGAGTTCCCATATAGTTCCCTTTGTTTTTTCAGCAATCTAGCAAATCGCTTGGTGCAGGCCTTTGCAAACATGTAGTTGAAACGACAAAAGGATCTGTAAGGGAACTCAGAAGGGTTAACTATGTTGCTTTATACCTGTTACATTTACACTGTTACATATGAAATGAGAAGAATACCCTTACTTGGGGTACTAAATTAACATATTGACAAATTGACTTTCCTGGCTGCAATGTTGATTGCAAAAGGCAATAATGAATATTCTGCTTATTAACTGTTTCAGGAGTATGGCTAGCGTATCCCCGTATCTTAGCACGGTAACCAGGACTCTTATATGGTTGCAGCCATGGCGGGTGCGTAGGATGACTAAATGAATTGCAGATATGAGCCTCATTTTAGATGTTTGTATCACTAGAGGTTTCTGTTTACATGTTTTATTTGTTTATTTCTAAAACCAGTATGCCTGTAACTAATATGAATACGTTGTATGTAACTTTCGCAATTCTTTATTGCGCAAATCCAGACTATTTTATCTTGATATTAACATCATATGCATATATTGAGAAATAAAGTGCGAGCACTTGGCAATCCAAAAGTTTTCTATTTTTCCTTTAACCTACATCGCGATTTTTATTTATTAATATTGGCATACAATGATGGTCAATATGCTTTTTGCCCTCTTGCACTTATCCCGAGCCTCTCTTTTGTGAAATAAGAGACAAAAAGTTTCTTGCATACATTAAATAGACCTATGTTAAAGTTTCATGTGAATGGTACTTTGGCAAATGTATAAGTTTTATAATGCAGATATAAAAATGACTTTTGTGTTTCTGTGAAAGATCTTGTAACCCATTTATATAATATATTCTTGTAGATGGTGCTGTGCTTTCACTCGCAAAGATCACTATATATCTTTCGATTAAATCGGATCAGGCTTCGTTCTTTGGTAAGTGAAGCACTTATGTATGATATGGATCCAATCCATATTACTTTTTAAGGGTGTAAGCTTACCAACACTATCAAGGCTATGATGAATTCTGACGGGTAGTTTTAAAAATGAGATTGCCCTTATCTTGGCTTGGCAGCCTGTTAAAGTTGAAGCCATGGTGGGCAATCCACTTTTTGCCAACTTCTACCCTATCCGAGCCTATCTTTTGTGACAAATAACTTTTTTGTTTGTTGTGTGCCTTGCTATTTTTGATAGATGAATTTACATTCAAGTCTGCAGACACCAAGGAAAATCTTTGCGCTTACGACTTTCAGAAACATTTGGTATGCTTTCTCTTAAACTTCTTATAAAGACTGTGTAGCTACAAACCGCAATAAAAAAAAATTTATCTTTCTACATATGCCCATAATCCCTCTCACCAAAAGACTGTATCCCCATATGTGACACAACCTGAACCTCTTTCTAATGGCGTGTGTTTTAGATATACTCATTTCCAGTCTCTTATTTACACTGCGATAAGTTTAACGGGTATAGTTAAATGTTAGGTTGCACATGTATTGGTAAAACAACATGCTTCAGATTGTAACCACAACAATCACATTTCCAGTCACTACCATATCTTCAAATATGCAACTGTGACATCGTCTTGTAACACTGCTAAGGCTATGATGAATTCTAATAGGTTGTTTGATACATAAGATTGGCCATATCTTGGCTTGTGATTCGTGCCAAAACCGTCAAGTTATCTTACACAAGCTAGCCACTTGTGAATGGCTAACCGTAAGAAACTTAAAACAGTTCGGACACTAATGCAATGAAGTCCAGGAGAGTATAGTGTTTCCCAGTGTCGTTATGTCCCACGGTACGTGCGAGAATAGTCAAGCGTGTGGTGATCGAGAGGATTTGAATGGAAAAGGATTTTGATTGATTATAACTAAAGAAGAGTATATAAACTACAGGGCTTAAATGCAAATTAAAGAAAATTAAAAGATAAATTATATTAAATAAGCTATAACTATATTTAAACGATGTTTTGATTTTCCTTTTATAAAACTTAAATTAAAAACTACATGACGTCTGAGAAGAAAATGTGGCGAAACAATATTAATCCTAAAAATATGAAAATGATATTTTACAAACCTAATGATAAGAGAAAATTTTAGAAAAAGAAAATTATTTTTATAACTATTTAATTAATTATTATTAATTAAAAACTAATTTTAACTATTTAATAATACCCTAAAATACAAGATAATATGAAATAAAGCTAGAAAATGAAATTATGACTTGGAAAATCTAAAATAACTAAAGAGAATTTTCAAAACTATTTTTATATTTTTCGATTATTTTCTATTTTCAATGAATTAAAACTATTTAAAACTAATTAAATTGCTAAAAATTACAAATTAAACTAAGAAAAATCGGAAAAATATTTTTGACTTTTATATTTATCTAAACCTAGGAAAATAGAAAAATTATTTTTGAAACTTTTAGATTAATTGTATTAAAAGCTAATTAAATAAGCTAAAAACTATTTTTAATGAAGAAAAATAGCAAACAGTGATGAAAAATTATGAAAATTTCGGAAAAGTCTAAATTAATATCTTGATCTAAGAAAATATAAAAGCAGTGGCTTATGTGGTAGAATATGAAGCTGCGGTTACAAGTGCTTATAAATAAGCACTTGGTATAAACAAAGGTACCAAATGGGCACCAAGCGTCTGAAGCTATAATAAGTTGAAACTACTCAAATGCAACTAATTACAACAAGCTTTAACCTCGGAATACAAACTACTCGATTTGGTTGATTTGAAAATCAAGTGCTATATGATTTTGGCTACCACTTTGCAGTTAGGAAATAAGCACATCAAATAAGCTAAACTCAAAACCAAATGTTGGAATCTAAACTAGACCTGGCTAGGTGCTTGTAAACCAAAAACCGGACATGGACAAGCTCTTATGAGCTTTTGACAAGCCTTGCTCAAACACATGAAAACTCGGTATTCATCGAGTTTGTGAACGAGCGAATAAGCCACATTGACAAGCTCTTTTGGAGCTTTTACAAAATTTCTAAAATCTATAAAATCATAATAAGAAACTAGACCGGTTGAAGTTATTAATCCCAAAGTTACACTTGATTTGACCCAGAATTGAATCTATGAAAAATCAACTTAGGTTGGTTGAAAACTGGTATTTTCAAGTTTTGACTTTTGCACAGTTATGAAGAAGTTTGACTTTTATGAGCTTTGATTCCAATTTATGAACTGAATATGATGTAATATGTTAAATTAAGGTTACATAAGGCTACTCCATTGATTTCTAAGTACAAATCAAACTTTTGATTTCACAATTTTTTGACAGATATGAAATGAAGACAGGATGATGGTGATTTTGACTTTTAAGGTGCACAAATGATGTTTGATGACTAAAATGGTTACATTACAACTAAAGAGGACTTAAGCAACAGGTTTTAACCACAGAACAGGCCTTTAACTCAGGTAATGCATAAAATCCAAACACCATTTAATCACTGTTTTGATCTTTAAACTAAGCTACCCTTGATTTGGCTTAAGCTAACACTGAAGTTTAATCTAGTTATCCTAATTACAACTAACTGAACAGGTTTAAGCCATTTAATGTCTACAGATTCCAACAAAAATACAATATGCAAACTGTACTAGAAATGAAAATGAGATAAAAAGCTCACAAGTGTCCCAACTTATTTGTGCAGCTTAAACAGAACCCAAACCAAACTAAGCTACTCAAATCCAACCCAAATCAACTCTGCATCAACCCCATTCCATTTCCATAACTGCTTGAACCAATTTTTCTTCTCAGTTGACTTTTGTTGACCAAACACCAAACTTGCTTAAAAATGACTAGTAAGCTTACCAAAAGCTATAATAAGCTTAAATAAGCTTGTTTGAGTTTAACATAAGCTATTAGAAGCTTGGACATAAGATTTTGAAACTGGATTTTGCAACAGTGAATATGAACATATGAAACTTAAATGAAACTTTGAATTAGCACTTGAAATGAATTACAATGACTAAGTGGCTTAGTCTTAATACAATAAAGCTTGAAATTATAGTTTAAAACACTAATTAAGATAATTTTAATAAAAATGACATACAATGAATTTAAAAACTAAGTACTGCCTTATTCTATTGCTTCTCTTCTTCTTTTTATACACCATATGTCTTCTCACCTCTCGATCCTTCCCATCAATAATCACGGCCATTGGATCGGTGAAATGATTTTGGCCATTTGATCATTTTGCGGAAAAATTTGTTTTGACCTCCGGGGCTTGAATTTGCAACTAGGGGGTGGCATTAATTGTGGTGTGTAAGGTTGGTAGACATGATGATGAGGGGAGGGATAAGGTGAGGTGATGGGTGAGAGGTGCGGTCAGTGGGGAAGAAAGGTGGGCGGTGGGAGGAAGGTGTATCGGTTGGATTTGACCAGGGTCCAAAATAGGGAAGGGTCAAGTGTAATGGCGGGGGCTCAATTGGTATAAATGGCGGGGTCCAAAATGGTTTGACAAGGCTTGGTTTATTAATGATAAGGACCAAATGCAATTTCGATTCTTGAAGGACCATTACGCCAATTTCTCAAAAGCTGTTCAAGGGACCAAAATTGACAAGTCTCAATAGTACAAGGACTATTTTGACATTTCAAATTTCAAGGACTATTTTTGACAATTTTCAAAGTTTAGGGACCTAAGTTGTAATTTTGCAAATTTAAATCTCAAGGACCAATTTTGACAACTCATGAATCCTAGGGACTTGAAATGATATTTTCTTTATTTAGATTTACGAGGGACCTGTTTTTGACAACTTTTGAAACTTGGGGACTAAAGCGCCAATTATGCAAACTTGATCGTTTTCACCGTTTTGATATTTTGCATTTAAAACACATAAAACACTATTTGTGATATTTTATCATTTTGATGCATTTAAAGTGTTTTCAAATGTTTTGCGGTTTAATTGGTACAAAAATGATGAGTATTTGAGACACTCATCAATCCCACACAGATATTGCTAGTCCCTAGCAATGTTTTGAGAAAAATTAATGGATTTCATCTCTTTACCAAAAGCCATTACTTACGGAGTAGCCAAATGTTTCGATTCAAGTAAGAACCTTGGTACAGATAACCAATGATTTTGAGCAAATCACCGACTTTCAGCAGATTTGATTTGTCTTTACGGAAACCGTTTGTACGGACTAATAACTCTTAGATAATATATACTATCTTTGGTGGTGATTACCAATTATGGTTTTCCACGCTTTACCACGAAGCCATAAACTTGCGGGCTAGTGACTCTTCACTAATTAAAGATATGGTGAAATTTGAACACCATACAATTTTGGAGCAAATTGCAAGCCGTCAACGGATTTGAGATATCTTTACCAAGAGCCGTTTGCTCTCGGATTAGCCAATCCTTTTGTTTATTAGACATGGCGGATTTGATAACCATAAAGCGAGTAAGTGCAAGACACTTACTCCAAAAAAAAAAATTTGGCCAAAATGGGGAATTGGCGGTATAATTACATGATAAAATTCGAGAATTCCCCATACTAAAATGAATATTGCCCTCAATATTCAAAGTACCGGCTGTTATGCCAAAACATAGAGCGTAAAGGGAAATACTACGGCCATTATTTGATTTTTTTTTTTTTTTGAAACTCTTATATATATACACAACATGTGGGGCAACTCCCCGCACTAGGGGTGGTACGGGTGAAAACCCATGTAGCATGCTCTTGTTTTTGATTCCAGTCGCTAGCTTGACTCGATCCCGCATTCATTGGTTCATGGGGAAAGTTTGTAGATCCGGGACAACCACGGGAGGAATGTCCTCTCCAAAATAATGCTTCAATCGATGACCATTCACTTTAAAGTTTGGACCATCGGGTTGAGATAACTCAATGGTTCCATATGGAAATACTTTAGTGATGGTGAATGGTCCGAACCGGTGAGGATTTTAGTTTTCGAGAAAATCTTCAATCTTGAGTTGAAAAGAAGGACTCGATCACCGACGTTGAAAACGCGGTTTTTGATTTTGAGTCATGAATCTTCTTTGTCTTTTATTTATAGATCAAAGAGTTCTCGTATGCTTGATCACGGAGTTCATTTAATTCATTCATTTGAACTTTCCGGTGATCACCGGTATCTGAATATCGAAGTTAGGCGTGTTTCAAGGCCCGAGTGCCTTGTGCTCAAGCTCAACCGGAGATGACACGCCTTTCGTACACAAGCTTGTATGGAGTACACCCGATGGGTGTTTATAAAGTCATCTGGAAGGCCAGTGCGTCATCTAGCTTATCGACCAAGAGGCACGGTTTTAGCCTCTCGTCCTTTCAAATTCTTTTAATCCCTCGGTTGGAAACTTCCACTTGCCCACTTGTTTGGGGTGGTGCAGCGATGAAGGCGGTGAGTTACACCATACTTTTGCATGACTCTATCAAACGGTCATTTGAAATCGTACCACGATCACGATTATAGCTCGTGGAGTTCCAAACCTAGCAAAAAGAGATTTTAAGAATTTCACCTGCTCGGGCATCGTTGGTGGCAAAGCTTTCTTCAACCCAATTCGACAAGTAGTCAACGGCCCACAGTATGTATTTGTTACCGCGAGGCGCAGAAATGGCCCCGTAAAGTCAATGCCCGGATGTCAAAATCTCACACACTTGAATGGCGTTTTGCGGCATTTCATTTCTTTATGAGATATTCCGTGACGTTGACAAAGCGTCACGGTTTTTACAAATTCGTGGGCATCCTTGTAATCGTGGGCCAATAGAATCCGGAATCAAACACCTTCTTGGCGGTGTAGTTGGGGCTATGATGTCCCCGATGGGTCCGAATGGCAAGCCTTGAGAATGTCAATAACTTCGACCATACACCGCATCGCTGATGACTTGATCAATACAAATTTTGAATAAGTAGGGGTTGTCCCGAGTAATGTTTACATCTTTAAAGAATTTGTTTTTGTTGGGACGACATCCCTTTCACCACAAAGTTACCTCCTCGAGGGACCACGAGGTATGAATTACCTCATCGCCACCGTGAGACCTAGCTACAACATCCGCCATCCGTAAAACGAACATAGAAATTAGTGAAGAAACATATATATAATTAAATAAATAAATAAATAATTAAATAAATAAATAAACAAACACATTTTAAAGATATATCAACAAGATAATTATAATAAATAAATAAACAAATAAATAAACACATTTAACCACTGATAACAATTTCATTCAATAATTAAGTGTTGTTCTACAAATTACAATTCGAGATTAATCTTCCACATCATCAACATAAAATTCAACATTATTAGTAACTGCCATCTTCATCATCTTCATTCTCGTGGTCATCATCATCATGACAAATCATGAGGAACGTGATCATCATAATCAATATCATCTTCGCCTTCCACAATAGTGATAATGGTGGTGGTGCCTCAACTCTCACTGTGAACATCTATATTTATAATGTTATAATCCAACCGATCCAACTGCAGAGTGTGATATGTGATGAGTTGTTTTCATGTACAACATCCCGGTTGTCTTCTACCACAATGATATCCGGTTCCAAATCTTCAAGATAAGAATCTGGATCGGCCTTCCAATTACCACGCTTATCCGGAAATCAAGGTAAAAGACTTGTTTGCTATGCTGCAAGAATGAATGGTTCATTTTGAACGATACACGATCATAATTTATGTAATGTTGTTTCTATAGGTACAACGCTTTAGGCGACATCATATTAGTGTCGAACCATTTGACTTTGAACAACACAACATTGAATGAAATATATGAAAACTCTAGAATTTCTTCGTCGCATAATGCATTCCTCCATCGTGGTTAGGAGTCAAATCACTGCTTTTGAGTCGAACGACGAATCACGGTGCAGCAGAAATCACACCGCTGACTACGCAAGAGTCGAATGAGACTCACAGTACATGATGGTCCACAAGCCAAAGCGAATAACTCAAGCAGTACAACTTAGGTCCTTCCGTATTTTAATTCACGAATCTATGAAAAGTTTAGAATAGATAGATATGAGTAATAGTCGTTATTTATAGGTAATACATACAATAAGTCTACCTTCATCTCAAACCAGCTGAGAAACCCTTCTTCCAAGTCTCGCCAGAAATGCCCGTAAATGTTCATGATATTAGAATAAGTTGTCGAATAACAACTTACGTAAACAATTTTGAAATAAAACGCTGCACTTTGTACGCTGCTCATGTGTGTCGGGTCGATTTCATGATCATGTGTAGTAATGTATCATACTACTTGCTTCATTGTATCCGCTTAAACCAACTAATGATTGTTTACCATTTTTTGCGGATCGATCAAACACCTCAAATCGACTTGTTGGCCTTGACCGCCCTCATTCCGCCGTGGACGAAATCTCGCCTCAACACCCGAAAATAATGCGAATGTAGTTAATGTTTCATCTGCAATATAACCCTCCGCTATTGAACCTTCAGTTTGGCTTTATTTCTACATAATTTTGAGCTTTTCATGTATCTTCAAATGGATACATCCACCCATGTAAACAAGACTTCAATAGCCTCTTCCAAGAGATGAATAACCAATCATAATGTCAAAAGTCGGAGGATATATTTGCTCAAATCGCACAAAATAATGATCGCTTGTGCTCTAGCTTTCAACATGTCATCCACCATCAAAGTTCGAGCACATATTTGTTTGAAGAATGAAAAGCTCGATTATTGGTGTTGCGTGGTTCGTCCTTCTAATTTGAAGTCCAGAAGCAACCGCATCATTATGTGACAGCCAATGAGCCTCAAGCCCGTTATGTTGCTATCGTTGTTTGGTCACTTTATGCTTGAAGTTAGATCCAAACCCATCGTAGTTTAACACCTTGATGAATTAAGAAAAAATCGTGATATTAGAATAAGTTGTCGAAATGAATACGCAATTAATTCAACAAAGAAATTTTCAAATAAAACGCTGCACTTTAATGAATTGACAAAAAGTTTTCTTCTTGCCAGAAAGAGTACGAGGGATGAGGCTTAGAGCATCTTCCTTTGTTGATGAGCCACAAGTCAAGACGATATTCAAATTTTGTAAGTCTTGTCTTCTTTTGGTGTCTTTGATTTGTCATTCATTAACAAAGTACCCAACACACTCTCACACATTTTTTCGATATGCATGACATCTAAATTATGTTTTAGTGTAAGAAAAGACCAATACTCTAGCTCAGAGAAAATGCATTTTTTGTCCAATTCAATTCGCAATCTTGATCACGCTTTTTTCGCACCCCATATCTCGATGTTTCCCGGACACGCTTAGGCAATCTTCTTAGTTGATCCAAGATGTCATCGGTAAATTTTCTAGAGGGTCCAGATTATCTACTCAGATAGAATGCCCTTCGTTCTTCCGCCATTTATGGTCATTCTAAGAATCTTCCGTGACCAAGATAAGCGGTTTTGTTCAACACGCCGATAGTCGAGTGTCTACATTACGTCGGACATGCCATAACCTGCCCACTCCACCCGCACAAACTACTTCGAGCAAGAAAGTCGATACCATAAAAGCGCCGCTTACATAGAATTAAGCGCCTGTAATACATCCTTAGTCATGACTCCATCTTTCCATAAAGTCTTTAGGTCATCAATCAAAGGCCCTGTGTAAATATCAATATCCTTCCTCGTGATTTGGGGCCCGGAACAATGTCAACATAAGAGAAGTCTCTCCATACATCTCAGGAGGCGACATGTGGTTAATATGATCGCCACATGTTGTATGATCGACTAAGGTCTTGCACGGATTGAAACCATCACACCCAACCCTAACCGGATGTTTCTTTTTTCTTTAGCAAATTCCTTTGAATACTTGATGTCAAATTTCTTCCATGCTTGACCATCAACAACCGTGCATCTTACCGTTCTCCGTAGACGCCCAGACGCATGCCAAGTCATATGTTTTGCAGTGTTTAGACTTAGCAAACGTTGTAGTCTAGGAATGATAGGAAAGTAACGCTACACCTTGTTAGGAACTTTCTTCCTAGTGTGTTCTTTTCCATCTACTAGCGCCGCAGACGGACAAGTCTACAAATCTTCGCATTCCCTCGATATAAAAAGCAATCATTTACACAAGCATGTATCAATTCATATCCTAACCTGATAGTTTTAAATGTCTTCTTTATTTCATAGTATGACGATGGCATCTTGTATCCTAGAACGGGCGGGAAAACTTCCTTGAATAAGTTAGAACTCATTAAATGTGGTGTCACTCACTTTACCTTTGACCTTGACGAGTAATCTTTGGTATAAAGTCTAATGAAGACATCCACCATAGGTCGGTATAGTTTTTCGCTATATGGCAGTAACCTCATACTTATTACGCTGAGGAATTGCGCTACTTGTCTCGCCAATATTTCCTTGAGTTGGATCATCCGTTCATTTTCTGACTAATATCATGAAGGAACTCAATGTCACTCATCCTGTGATGTCTTGTGTTGTGACGCTATTCGCCATCCACTCACCCTGATTATACCATTTCGAGTAACTATGGTCCCAAATGATTCAAGTGTATGTGGTCAAACAAAATTGTGGCTTAATCCAATACGCTTAAAAAAAGCACAGGACATTTTATATTTGATAAGGTTTTAAAAGGTACCTTGAAAATACGGCCCTTATTCGATCACTTTTGTATCCGTTATTGCTTAATATCGCCCTTTTCACTTTTAGGTCTCTGAAGGCAAATGTGGAATGATGCTTATTTGGACGAAAAGGCTAACATAACAAGAAAAATGGCCAAAGTCGAATCGAGACACTCAAAGCTTGAAACAACATAAGCGACACGTCATAACGATCTCCGCGACGGGAAGGCACTATGCACTGGCTCAGAGGCAAATTGCATGTTTTCAGGGACGACACCAGTTCTAAAGGAATAGGTCGCACTCAGACGGCCTAGATGCAAAATGCAAGATTCCAGAGTCAAGGGATCACACACAAATATATATGACGTCAAGGTTTACAAGACGAAACCCCATTTATGCGACACGACGGCCACGAAACATAAGGTGACGCGTCAAGCATGTAATCTTATATAGAATCCAATTTTTCGCCAGTGTAGTCTTTGAGTAAAACCAAAACCGAACCAAGGCTGGCAGTATTTTAGGGTTCTAAACCCTATTATACATCAAGATAAGTATTTACTTCATTAATTTAATTATGTCTTTGATTATTGTGTGTATGCTTGCATGTTCTCCATGTCCCATTAATTTATTTGTGTTTGCTTAGGAATATGAAACTTAATTATTGAATATTGATTGGTTGATACTTATCTTAGTTGACTAATGATCTGTATGCTTAGATTATTGCTGTGTACTTAATGCTTGACTTTTCTTTGTGAACTTTAGAATATAATTATCTAGGTAATTGTAGGATAAAGTATTCAAGGACAACCGTGAGAGTAGGCGCCTATAAATCACTAGAGGATTTGTAAACAAGACCCTTTGGTAATTTCAAAGAGTTAGGAAACAAGCACTTATAGCCTTAGAATCACAACGCAACTTGGAATAAGGATGACAAATCAACCATCAATAGGAGATAATTAGGAGTAGTAAAACCTAAGTAAACACATCTTTAAACCATCATACGAGTACACATCAATTAGACATAGACTATCACAACCTTAGCTTAGATAATTAGATAATAGTAGAGTAATCGTAGCAATACCAACCCCCAAATCCAATACCAGATTCTGCACTTTCAATTTCTAAAAACATAAAAGATAAAAATAATCTTCCTCAACCTCAACCCATGTAGTAACTCTCACCAGCATTCCTATTCCCAGAGAACCATATCAATACCCGTGGCTTACCCTAATTACTACACTACAACGATTAGGTTCAACGCCTAGTGTTATAAACTTGCTCAAGAAAAGGAAGTTTTTTCCTAACCGACGCCGCAGTAGCGCTATCAAGTTTTTTGCCGCTGTCGGGAATAGAATAGCTAGTTAGTAGTCCACCTCGCTTAGGTTTCTTTGCTTGATTCCTATCAAGTAAACTTTTTCTCATTATTAGCTTCCTTGTAGTCTATCCCTCTTCGTGTTTGTGTTCAGAAACCTTTCATTTGTCTATGGCAAGTGAAATTGCATTTGCATCATTAACAAATGAGGAACACTTGAATTTCGCAGATTGGTTTGGTTTTAATTGTTCTAATGAATTCATGAGTGAACTTAGAGATATCCAAAAGGAGATGGTAAGGTTGATGGATTTGATACATTTTGTACTTGTGGCTTCTATTCAACAATCATTATCGTGGATCAACCCTTTAGTGACACCATCCTGAGAATTTTCAAAAAGCCTCCTATGCATAAACCATCAATTGAATGATCTTAGGCACCATGATCAAAAGACCTAGTTTAGAACATGGAACCTAAGCCCAACAAGATTGTGAGATGGTTATAGTTGAACCTTAGTTGCATGCGTGATAGATTTCAAAGCATATGACACGCGAGGAACTTTAGGAAAATAGAACATAATGATCAAATTTTGAGAATAATTTTATGAATCGGACCAAGAATTGAAATGGCTAAAGAAGGATTGAGATGCTTAGGAGTGTATTTTGGCCGACCATACTAAAACACGAACATTTCGTAGGTCTAGACATAATGGAGAAAAAGGTGGAAACCCAAGCCCACAAGCCCTACCATCACTGAGGAATACACATCACCTATAACTTACCCAAGAAGTTAGGAGACTATAGGAGCCCGATTGATAGAGAACCTTGGACCAAACGCCACTAGAGAATGTAGGTTTAGATGCTTGTTGTCATGACCTCTCTTAGTCCTAGGGAAGTTCCTAATTTTGATGAACCGAGCCTCAACCAAAACCTTACCCAATGTTCCGCCTTAGATGTGAATCTTGAATTGAATTAGGCCCCAATCCACCCATCAAAATAGATAGTCCGGTAGTTGCTTGATAAAGGTGGAAAATTCTAGGCCATGTAGAGTGGAAGCTAAAATAGAGTAACCATGACTCATACACTTATATCACCCATTCATGGTTGATAACAAGAAACACGGGTTTAAACCGGTTTATTAGGTCAAGATGGATCCTTAACTAAGAATCTTTGAAGTTGATAAGATGATCCATTTTAGAGGGAGATTTGATTCACCCGCTACACCAATAGACTTAGGTAAGATTATAATGAATGGAGCACACCTTCGAGCATATAAATCACCCATCACCTCTCCTCACGTGCAAATTTCCACCTAAGCGTGTATCGCTACTATCACCCGCACTTAAACTTAAGTAGGAAAACTACCTTTATCCGTTAAATAAGTGGAGTCAGCTCGTGGACTCAACAAAACAAGCGCTTCGAGGCAACCCATGTGTAGTTTTTCATTTCATTTGTGTCGATATCTTTATTCATTGTTTATTCTTGTTTAAATTTGTAAAAAGCTTTATTTTGTCTTTAACCTCGCCTTAATTACATATAAAGGTATTTTACATAATAAGTGTGGAGGATTTACACGCTTTAAAAGAAACGTAAACATGAGAATAACAATTAATTAGATATATATGTTTGTTTGTTCGAGTCAAATGCTTGTATCGAGTCATAATGAATGTTTTGCGTAAATTTTTCCGATTCTAAAGATGTAAATTTTCCAAATTTTTCCAAAATCGTGATCGCTTTTTGTCAGATAACTTATCGCATGCAGATTGCAACTGACGGCCAGAAGGAGTAAAACATCGATTACTTTTTCTCGTCGAGCTACTTATAAATTTTTGGAATTTTCCAGTCTTAATTTTCTTAGAAATTCAGAAACATCCATTCCACAAGCATTATATCCTAGTTTAAATCGAGTCTTATATATTATTATCGCCGATTTTACGCGAAGGTTTCGCTGCTTTCTGCCACAAGTGTGTTTAATTTATCAAGAAGAAGTTACATAAGATTGAGGAGCTTTCACGAAATTCTTCTCGAAAGGATTTAACCACTACTTCACACACGGATCCTACCGAGCTAATCAGGGAGTACTAGTTTTTCGCTTTTAATTACCTTCCAATTATCATAACTTTGATATTTCGGGAACATTGGGACAATGTTCATTTATGTAGGAGGGAAAATAAACGGAACTTTGAAACTATGCTTATCCTTGACTATTTGCTTTGTCCAATTGTGATTGTGTAATAAACCATGAGAAAATGTTGGTTAGGGTAATTTTGGCACCAAATTTAAAATTTTCATAATATAGGTGGAGCCATTAGTCTTAACAAAAGCGCCTCACGGATAGGAAGTTGCATGACTAGCACAAAACCCTTACCACCCAAATTCCACCAAAATGTGAGGATCGCCTTAGATTAGTAGGAATTAAAGCATCTATCTTAATGCTTAGAGTGTGAACCAGAGTATATTAGATTCTAGAACTTGTTTTGTGATGCATTCCAGATCGCAAGTGAGGCTACACTTGTGTAGTTAGGAATAACTAAATGATAAGAGGCATTAGGATAACCCTTGTTTAATACCGTAATATAATTACTTCTTCCACCCTCGAGTAATTCCCCACACCCTTTGCTTGTACTCATCTTTAGTACACGATACCCCTAGTTAACCCCTCGAGCCTATCCTTTCGCGCCTCGTGATGTTTTGTTTCCGGAATATCAATGAAGAGCATTGTTTACACCCCACCCCAAATATACACCCAAATCGCCTTAGCCTCACCCTTTATTGCACTCACTTTAGTGCAAATTTATGTTATCACCTAAAACCCTTAGTTCAATTATCTGTTGCTTGCATGAGTTGCTAAGTCGAGTCATATCCTTTGTATACTTTGGGATGATTGGGATTCATGAAAAGTTAAAGTTTATGAAATATAGGAAGAGAATTAAACTCAAATTCCCTTTGTTTGCATAATAATGTACCCAAGTGTTTTGATCTTTCAATTGGTCAAATTAGTGTTAGAGTAATAAAACTCAAGTGTAGGGATGTGTCTATAATCCCTATCATTTTGATGTACCGTAGAGGATGGTAGAGTAAAAGTATAAAAAAAAAAAAAAAAAAAAAAAAAATCCGAAAAAATATATATATAAAAAAAAGAAAAAAAGAAAAGAGAGGAAAAAAAAAAAAAAAACCATACTGCCACCATCCTACATCTATCTTTAAATTATGTTTGTTTATTTTGCTGTGAGTTTTAGAGTGTCGAGTCTTGGCTTAGCAACGCCATTCTTCGTGATACTTGCAACATAGAGATTGACTATCCACCACTAAATAGCCTATCCCACCAAACCCTTCATTTCCCTACCGTAAGCCTAACGTTAACCCTTTAAAAGACCTCTTTGATAGTCTTTCCTAGTGCCGCCAAAGCGACGGAGGTTTGATCTATTCTCGCCTATGGTAATCTATGTACTAGGACCGTTAATGAGTGTTTATCTTCCATTTCGATTTGTTATATTTCATATACACCGAGAGAGATGTGAGTATCCAAACACCCCATGAGGTGCTAGTATGTATTCCGTGCTTGTTATGACTTTTATGGGCTTATATGTGTTGTGGACCGTTTGAATGGATGCTTCATGACCCTAACTTATAAATTAATTAAAAGCACATTTGTCGAGGACAAGCAAATACCAATGTAGGATATTTGATAAGGTTTTAAAAGTACTTTGGGGTCATTTAAGCCCTTATTCGATCACTTTGTATCCGTTATTGCTTAATATCGTCTTTCACTTTTAGGTCTCTTGAAGGCAAATGGAATGATGCTTATTTGGACGAAAAGCGCGAATATACAAGAAAATGGCCAAAGTCGAATCGAGACACTCAAAGTCATTAACATAAGGCGACGGCGCCATCAGATATCCGACGCCCGCCGGAAGGCATTTTATATCACGAGGCGAAATTGCATGTTTTCAAGGACGACGTCAGTTCTAAAGGAATAGCCGCCGCTACTCGACGGCCTAGATGCAATGCAAGACGGGCCGAATAAGGGGACCACACACAATATAGGTGACGCCGCAAGGTTTACGCGGCCAAGACGAAACCCTAATGATGGCGATACGACGCGTCATTTAAACATAAGGTGACGCTAGTATGTAATCTTATATATAGAATCCGAATTTTCTTTTGTGTGTAGTCTTTGAGTAAAACCTAAAACCGAACCAAGGCTTTCTTAGCATTTTAGGTTCTAAACCCTATTATACATCAAGATAAGTATTTACTTCATTAATTTAATTATGTCTTTGATTATTTGTGTGTGTTGCATGTTCTCCATGTCCCATTAATTTATTTGTGTGTTTGCTAGGGAATATGAAACTTAATTATTGAATATTGATTGGTTGATACTTATCTTAGTTGACTAATGATCTAGTGCGCTAGATTATTCCTGTGTTTAATGCTTGACTTTTCTTTGTGAACTTTAGAATATAATTATCTAGGTAATTGTAGGATAAAGTATTCAATGACAACCGAGTAGGCGCCTATAAATCACTCAGAGGATTTGTAAACAAGACCTTTGGTAATTTCAAAGAGTTAGGAAACAAGCACGCCCTATAGCCTTAGAATCACAACGCAACTAGGAATAAGGACGTGACAAATCAACCATCAATAGGAGATAATTAAGGAGTAGAAACCTAAGTAAACACATCTTTAAACCATCACACGAAAGTACACATCAATTAGACATAGACTATCACAAACCTTAGCTTAGATAATTAGACAATAGGTAGCAGTAACCTGCAGCAATACCAACCCCCAACCAATAATTCTAGACCAGACCCACTAGGGGAGGCAGATGACCTGATAATCGATAGTATCTTTAAGACCAACTAAATTCCTCACCGGTACGTGCAAGCAAGGAGACCCAACTTTTATCAATTGGCATAACTGCTTAATGAAGCAACAACACCTACACGTAAACACATAAAGGTGGAATTACCAGTTGGCATTTTGTTCACCTAATCCAACTATGGAAGGCAATCCTAATTCATTTTTGAATGTTTCGTTCATAGAATGCGTGATAATTGAATTTATTATTTGAGAAAATTTCAAAGATTTCTCAACTCCCCAAATATGTGCGAAAGACATATTAGTAGGAGTAAAGGGAAACACCGCGAAATTTTCACAAATAGTAAATCAATTATACGATTCATATCCTAAATGAGACAAACATTCAAAAGCATTCCCAAATAGATTCTTCCAAATTAATTTCTAATAAATTAATTTCGGACTGGTTTTCTATGGATGATTATTGACGAGTTTATTTGAGACTTGTGAACTTATATAAGTTTATTATATCATAATATACTTATATCAGCCCACAAGTCTCCAAATAAGCCGGAAATTGAAGAAAAACATACCTGTGGTCTTGGCTCTCGCTTAATGGTCTTGAGAGAATGGTCTCATCAGAAAAATCAAAATTGTTAATAAAATCAATATTATTAAAAAATCAAAATTACAACATAAACCAAACACCAGGATGTCGCCGAAGATAAACCAAACGCTCTATCGGGATAAGCCGTTATGTCAAACAAACACCCTCATGGTCGATGTTATAAGTCAAACAAACACCCCTGGTCGATAAGCCGGGTTATAAGTCAAACAAACACCCCTCGGGTCGATAAACTATAAGTCAAACAAACACCTTGTGGGTCGATAAGCAATCTAATGAGTCACGACCCGAGACCAATACTAATCTACCAACACTCATTCCTAGATTTTAACCACTGGAAGTTTCAAAACCGATTTTACAATGTTAATTTGTATACGATTTATACATGAGACTCAGAACCACTCTGCTTTAACATCGACACTATCATTCCGCTACTATCATTCTAATGATAGAATACACTAAAACTAACACCAATTTACCATTTTTTGTAGTTCTGCTATACAAGATCTAAACACTATAGAATGCCACAATGGCAACAAAGTACTTTATACATGTGATGTTCAATGGCGTGAAACAAGTGATGTTCAATGGCAGAAACAAGTTAAAAAAAAAAGAAAGTAAATAAGTCACATACCCTACTCATATTAACAGATTGTTAATCGCCACCAATACTGCTAAAAATGATTGCTTGCATTGTATACCCACCATATTAACAGAAGCTAAAAAAAACACACACATTCAAAAACAGGAGCTATATACTTTGCCATGACATGTCCCCGCTAAAAATAAACAAAAAATAAACAAAAAACATAAACATACCTTTGGTCTTACCACTTGCCAGGTCCCTA
Source organism: Chrysanthemum lavandulifolium (assembly GCA_022545495.1). Classification (NCBI taxonomy): domain Eukaryota; kingdom Viridiplantae; phylum Streptophyta; class Magnoliopsida; order Asterales; family Asteraceae; genus Chrysanthemum; species Chrysanthemum lavandulifolium. The sequence continues at coordinate 45,812,323 of CM040245.1, forward strand.
CCGGTCTCGGCTCACGAAGCACCATATTGTGGTCTCACCACAGCCATCGCATCAAAAAAATAAACAAAAAAATTATAAATTAAAATTAAACAATTAACAATTAAAAAATAACAATTAACAAATAACAACGATTAAAACAAAAATTAAAATAACGAAAATAAAAAACTAGCAAAATAAAAAAAATTGTACCTTGGTTTGTTATAAGGATGTTAGAGAGTAGGGAAGAAAGAATCAAACAATGAGAGGGTTTGAGAAAGAATTAAAATGAGAGGTTGAGAAAGAATGGAGGTGGTGTACAGCAGCGAGCTGGGAAGACAACGCAGGGTGGGGTGGTGGTGGGAGAGTGAGCAGCAGGGTGTGGTGGTGAGAGAAAGTGCAGGCTGTAAGTGGTTGAGAGGAGGAAGACGAGGGTTTTTTTGTTTTTTTCCCAAGTGAGACCAGATCTCATAATAATTGAGGTTAATATTTCGTTTCAACTTTTGCCGTGACAAACCGCGAAAGTTTAATTTGTCTTCTAGCGATGATGGGACTAGTCCTGGAAAATGATGGCGGATAAAGTAAAAGCAGGAAAATGAATTTATTCTAACTTTCCTGGACATGTCCCGGGAAAGTTTTAATAGTAAAATTAAATTATCATTTTAAATAATTAGAATTGATAATAAATTATAAAATTATATAATTAAATTTAACCTATAAATTATAACACTAATCTAGTATAGGTGCATTGATATAATGATCATGTTAAACGAGCGAGTATAGGTGCATTGGTATACGATCATGTTAAACGAGCGAGTATAGTGCATTGGTATACGATCATGTTAAACGAGCGAGTATAGGTGTTATGGTGTAATGATGTTAAACGAGCCAGTATAGGTGCATTGGTATACGATCATGTTAAACGAGCGAGTATAGCATTGATATACGTATGTTAAACGAAAGCAAGAGGTGCATTGGTATACGATCATGTTAAACGAGCGAGTATAGGTGCATTGGTATAATGATCATGTTAAACGAAAGTATAGGTGCATTGATATCGATCATGTTAACCCAGCTTATAGGTGCATTGGTATACGTGATCATGTTAAACGAGCGAGTATAGGTGCATTGGTATATGATCATGTTAAACGATATAGGGTGCATTGGTATACGATCATGTTAAACGAGCGATAGGTGCTATGGTGTACGATCATGTTAAACGAGCGAGTATAGATGCATTGATATACGATCATGTTAAACGAGCGAGTATAGGTGCTTGGTATACGATCATGTTAAACGAGCGAGTATAGGCATTGGTATAATGATCATGTTAAACCAGCGAGTATATGTGCATTGATATAATGATCATGTTAAACGAGCGAGTATAGGTGCATTGGTCGTGATGTTAAACGAGCGAGTATAGGTGCATTGGTATACGATCATGTTAAACGAGCAAAGTATAGTGCATTGGTATACGATCATGTTAAACCAGCTTATATAGGTGCATGGTACGATCGTTAAACGAGCGAGTATAGGTGCATTGGTATACGTGATGATGTTAAACGAGCGCGAGTATAGGTGCATGGTGTACGATCATGTTAAACTAGCGATAGGTGCATTTGTATACGATCGTTAAACAAGCTTAGTATAGGGCATTGGTGTACGATCATGTTAAACGAGTGTATAGGTGCTATATGGTACGATCATGTTAAACGAGGAGATAAGCATTGGTGTACGATCATGTTAAACGAAGAGTAGTGCATTGGTATCGTGATCATGTTAAACGAAATAGTATAGGTGCATTGGTGTACGATCATGTTAAACGAGCAGTATAGGTGCATTCGTACGATCATGTTAAACGAGCGAGTATAGTGTATCAAATGATCATGTTAAACGAAAGCAGTATAGGTGCATTGGTATACGATCATGTTAAACGAAATGAGTATAGGTGCATTGGTATAATGATGTTAAACTAGCAAGTATAGGTGCATTGGTATAATGATCATGTTAAACTATGCTCAAGGTAACTCTATGCTCAAGGAAAAGAACTAGACATCAATGGCAACTCTATGCTCAAGGTAGTAACTTGTTTAAATATTTGATCAACTTTTTAGTATATGTTTAGATATGTTACAATATAATAGTTATGTATTAATTATTATTGTTATTATTATTGTTATTATTATTATTATTACTAGTCTTAACTTTCCACCAAAAAAATGCCAAGAGTTCCCACCAAAAATGGCGCCAAGAATTCTACAAAAACATGGCGCCAAACTTCCAATTAAAGCTACCAGACCGCTTTATATATCACAAAATCTACCAGATCTTATCCTCAAAACCACTCAACCTTGAGATCTTATCCCACCAAAATCTACCAGATCTTATCCTCAAAACCACTCAACCTCACAACCTCTTATCTTCACACAAATTTCAAAACCAGAGGAGCAATTTAACTTTTATGTTCTTGTGAGCAGAAATATAAAATTAAGAACATCACATAGAGAATACTCATATGGACAACAATATTATTCATGTCCTCCGCCAGGTAAACAATCATACATTTCTTATTTATGTAAATATACAAATAATGGGTTGTAACTTATAATTTTCTTATTATGTATAAATTTAAAAGATAATGGATGGATATTTTGTGGAAGGATGTATTTGATGTACTAAGAACAATCACGCACCAACATAGTGCTCGAGCCGCCATGAAAAGATCTTAGGATAAGGTTGCCGGAAACACAAAAACATGTGCTAGAGACAAGAGTAAGGTCATTGAGGCCAAACTTGAAATGGCAACGATTCGTGACGCACCACGCATGTCACTCGGATGCATTACTCGGAGTCGTTAGGTGACATGGAAAATCTTCGATGTAGTAGTAGTAGTTGTTGTTGTTGTTGTTCTTGTTCTTGTTGTTGCCGATCAAAGTAGTAGTAGTTTTGTAGTTGATGTTGTTGATGTTGTTGTTGTTCTTGTAGTATGTATCTCGCCAAGTATTTTCATAAATCAAAGCACATGCCGATTTGTAAACCCACCATGTTCTTAGTTAACCGATTATGGTGTCCAAACACCCTTTCCAATACTAAATTACATATGCTCAAAGAATGAAACCAAGAAACAATATCACATTTAACAAACACGTAATTAAGAACCATATTAATTCATCATAAATATAATATTTTGTTTTCCCATAGCTATACATCTACTCGCTTCACAAGTCTCATCAATAAATCCCAAGCGTTGATAACTCGGAGATACAACCCACCGCTCAAAATTCAAGTATTCGCTTCTTTGAAAAGATATTTGTAACGCTGCACGATGAAACTAAAGATATGCCGCTTTAATTTTAAAATAATATATGGTTTTACGTAATGAAAGACTATCCAAGCATCGGGTTTTAGTTATGTATTAATAGTTGTAATAAAGTGTAATTTTTCGAATATCAGTTTTTCCGGACATGTCCCCGAAAGGTTCATGGATTTTCCGCGAACAATTAACATGCTTTTGACTGGGTCAAAATTTGATAAAGTTGAAAATATTTGGCGGACACGCCCCGAGAAAGTTTACGTGAATTTTGACTATCCGTCAAAGTTTGATAAACTTACTTTCGGGGACATGTCCTCCGAAAGTGTCCATAATAAGTCAACAGATGTATATGCCACGCCGATTTTATTTGTCGTTTTTGTTTATCCGAGGACATGGTGTCCCCGCGAAAGTCTCTCGCCTGGCCCATCCGATTGTTGTAGTGTTTATTATTATTTTTAATTCCAAGTGAATCTAGAATCATCATTTCATCAAGCACATTAAAACATAAACTAAGGTCACACTCAGGCCATCACAACCAAGCATTCGGTAGTTTCTTCAGCATGGACCTTCAAGTTGTCGTTGATGAATGAAAACAAATGCTTGATGGTAGAACTCGTCAACTGCGTCTTACATGGGTCAGTTGGTGCTAAATATCATGTACTAGGCCATCATTTTGAGGTTTGCAACAAACTTTAGAAACATTGCATGTTGTTTTGGTCCATTTCCTATAGAAAAGTTATAATTCAAAGTATTTTTAAAATTATTGATAATATTTACCACTTATTGTCATAATACATTCATTTTATTCTCATATTTTCGTCCGCTTTTCCGCTTGGACGGATAATAAAACGGGTTTTATCCGTAATATTTTATGTCCGCTTTTATTCGCTTTGACGTGGATAATACAAACGGTTTTATCTCTGCTTTTATCCCATGTATTAAAATGAAAACGGATAAAATGGAATATTATAAAAAGGATAAAACGACCGAAAATAACCGAATAAAATGAAAACGGTTATGTATGCGATAATGTGAAGTAGATAGAGCATAACGAAGTTTTTTGTAAAGTACGTTAGAATTTATAGGTTTTTCCTTCCTCTATGTCTTAAGCGCATGTAATTATTGACTTCATATTCATGGATAAGTTTACTTTAACCTTTCTATTACACTCAGGTATTCTAATCTCATTGTTGCGCTGTAATTTCAACAACATCCGATATATGTGATAATTATGCCATTTGTGGTCCTATGGAGTCCGCAACATCAACAATGACTCTTTCTTTTGTACCTATATTTGTTGTCGCCGATCGCTTTTGGAGATAATACTGAGCATCGCCGTCAATCGCTTCCATTCGGGCCAACAAGGTGTGTCGAGACAAAGTAGTGTCGTGAATAAAATATAAATAAAAAATATACAAATTTAAATAAACAAAAAGTTTGAATAAATATACAAATTTAAATAAATAAAGACAATAATTAAATAATAAAGGTTAAAAACTTACGTGTAGATGCTCATGGATGCTGGCTTGGCCGCTTCGAACCTTAGCCCATGAATCGAAAACATGGGAATCGTGTCCCGTAACACCTCCCCCACATAGTTGGAGAACCAAGAAGAGTGAGGGACCACGGTGTCCAAACCCTCCTGGTTGACCTGAACTCGATCGACACAGACGCACCATCCAGCCCCTCTTCGCCTGAGTGTCGTGGTTCTAGCGGGACCACGCACCACCTTCCCGCCTTCCCGCTTTTGGAGTTCGTTGTTTGGATTTAGAGCCCAAGTAATCAAATTCAAGTGATGATGACATAAAATAACATTTTATCAATTTAAAATAACATGTAATCAAATACGCTTTATCAAAAATTCGTAATTCTTTACCGGCAATTGGTGCCTATCCTCCTCGAGGGACCACGAGGTATGAATTACCTCATCGCCACCGTGAGACCTAGCTACAACATCCGCCATCCGTAAAACGAACATAGAAATTAGTGAAGAAACATATATATAATTAAATAAATAAATAAATAATTAAATAAATAAATAAACAAACACATTTTAAAGATATATCAACAAGATAATTATAATAAATAAATAAACAAATAAATAAACACATTTAACCACTGATAACAATTTCATTCAATAATTAAGTGTTGTTCTACAAATTACAATTCGAGATTAATCTTCCACATCATCAACATAAAATTCAACATTATTAGTAACTGCCATCTTCATCATCTTCATTCTCGTGGTCATCATCATCATGACAAATCATGAGGAACGTGATCATCATAATCAATATCATCTTCGCCTTCCACAATAGTGATAATGGTGGTGGTGCCTCAACTCTCACTGTGAACATCTATATTTATAATGTTATAATCCAACCGATCCAACTGCAGAGTGTGATATGTGATGAGTTGTTTTCATGTACAACATCCCGGTTGTCTTCTACCACAATGATATCCGGTTCCAAATCTTCAAGATAAGAATCTGGATCGGCCTTCCAATTACCACGCTTATCCGGAAATCAAGGTAAAAGACTTGTTTGCTATGCTGCAAGAATGAATGGTTCATTTTGAACGATACACGATCATAATTTATGTAATGTTGTTTCTATAGGTACAACGCTTTAGGCGACATCATATTAGTGTCGAACCATTTGACTTTGAACAACACAACATTGAATGAAATATATGAAAACTCTAGAATTTCTTCGTCGCATAATGCATTCCTCCATCGTGGTTAGGAGTCAAATCACTGCTTTTGAGTCGAACGACGAATCACGGTGCAGCAGAAATCACACCGCTGACTACGCAAGAGTCGAATGAGACTCACAGTACATGATGGTCCACAAGCCAAAGCGAATAACTCAAGCAGTACAACTTAGGTCCTTCCGTATTTTAATTCACGAATCTATGAAAAGTTTAGAATAGATAGATATGAGTAATAGTCGTTATTTATAGGTAATACATACAATAAGTCTACCTTCATCTCAAACCAGCTGAGAAACCCTTCTTCCAAGTCTCGCCAGAAATGCCCGTAAATGTTCATGATATTAGAATAAGTTGTCGAATAACAACTTACGTAAACAATTTTGAAATAAAACGCTGCACTTTGTACGCTGCTCATGTGTGTCGGGTCGATTTCATGATCATGTGTAGTAATGTATCATACTACTTGCTTCATTGTATCCGCTTAAACCAACTAATGATTGTTTACCATTTTTTGCGGATCGATCAAACACCTCAAATCGACTTGTTGGCCTTGACCGCCCTCATTCCGCCGTGGACGAAATCTCGCCTCAACACCCGAAAATAATGCGAATGTAGTTAATGTTTCATCTGCAATATAACCCTCCGCTATTGAACCTTCAGTTTGGCTTTATTTCTACATAATTTTGAGCTTTTCATGTATCTTCAAATGGATACATCCACCCATGTAAACAAGACTTCAATAGCCTCTTCCAAGAGATGAATAACCAATCATAATGTCAAAAGTCGGAGGATATATTTGCTCAAATCGCACAAAATAATGATCGCTTGTGCTCTAGCTTTCAACATGTCATCCACCATCAAAGTTCGAGCACATATTTGTTTGAAGAATGAAAAGCTCGATTATTGGTGTTGCGTGGTTCGTCCTTCTAATTTGAAGTCCAGAAGCAACCGCATCATTATGTGACAGCCAATGAGCCTCAAGCCCGTTATGTTGCTATCGTTGTTTGGTCACTTTATGCTTGAAGTTAGATCCAAACCCATCGTAGTTTAACACCTTGATGAATTAAGAAAAAATCGTGATATTAGAATAAGTTGTCGAAATGAATACGCAATTAATTCAACAAAGAAATTTTCAAATAAAACGCTGCACTTTAATGAATTGACAAAAAGTTTTCTTCTTGCCAGAAAGAGTACGAGGGATGAGGCTTAGAGCATCTTCCTTTGTTGATGAGCCACAAGTCAAGACGATATTCAAATTTTGTAAGTCTTGTCTTCTTTTGGTGTCTTTGATTTGTCATTCATTAACAAAGTACCCAACACACTCTCACACATTTTTTCGATATGCATGACATCTAAATTATGTTTTAGTGTAAGAAAAGACCAATACTCTAGCTCAGAGAAAATGCATTTTTTGTCCAATTCAATTCGCAATCTTGATCACGCTTTTTTCGCACCCCATATCTCGATGTTTCCCGGACACGCTTAGGCAATCTTCTTAGTTGATCCAAGATGTCATCGGTAAATTTTCTAGAGGGTCCAGATTATCTACTCAGATAGAATGCCCTTCGTTCTTCCGCCATTTATGGTCATTCTAAGAATCTTCCGTGACCAAGATAAGCGGTTTTGTTCAACACGCCGATAGTCGAGTGTCTACATTACGTCGGACATGCCATAACCTGCCCACTCCACCCGCACAAACTACTTCGAGCAAGAAAGTCGATACCATAAAAGCGCCGCTTACATAGAATTAAGCGCCTGTAATACATCCTTAGTCATGACTCCATCTTTCCATAAAGTCTTTAGGTCATCAATCAAAGGCCCTGTGTAAATATCAATATCCTTCCTCGTGATTTGGGGCCCGGAACAATGTCAACATAAGAGAAGTCTCTCCATACATCTCAGGAGGCGACATGTGGTTAATATGATCGCCACATGTTGTATGATCGACTAAGGTCTTGCACGGATTGAAACCATCACACCCAACCCTAACCGGATGTTTCTTTTTTCTTTAGCAAATTCCTTTGAATACTTGATGTCAAATTTCTTCCATGCTTGACCATCAACAACCGTGCATCTTACCGTTCTCCGTAGACGCCCAGACGCATGCCAAGTCATATGTTTTGCAGTGTTTAGACTTAGCAAACGTTGTAGTCTAGGAATGATAGGAAAGTAACGCTACACCTTGTTAGGAACTTTCTTCCTAGTGTGTTCTTTTCCATCTACTAGCGCCGCAGACGGACAAGTCTACAAATCTTCGCATTCCCTCGATATAAAAAGCAATCATTTACACAAGCATGTATCAATTCATATCCTAACCTGATAGTTTTAAATGTCTTCTTTATTTCATAGTATGACGATGGCATCTTGTATCCTAGAACGGGCGGGAAAACTTCCTTGAATAAGTTAGAACTCATTAAATGTGGTGTCACTCACTTTACCTTTGACCTTGACGAGTAATCTTTGGTATAAAGTCTAATGAAGACATCCACCATAGGTCGGTATAGTTTTTCGCTATATGGCAGTAACCTCATACTTATTACGCTGAGGAATTGCGCTACTTGTCTCGCCAATATTTCCTTGAGTTGGATCATCCGTTCATTTTCTGACTAATATCATGAAGGAACTCAATGTCACTCATCCTGTGATGTCTTGTGTTGTGACGCTATTCGCCATCCACTCACCCTGATTATACCATTTCGAGTAACTATGGTCCCAAATGATTCAAGTGTATGTGGTCAAACAAAATTGTGGCTTAATCCAATACGCTTAAAAAAAGCACAGGACATTTTATATTTGATAAGGTTTTAAAAGGTACCTTGAAAATACGGCCCTTATTCGATCACTTTTGTATCCGTTATTGCTTAATATCGCCCTTTTCACTTTTAGGTCTCTGAAGGCAAATGTGGAATGATGCTTATTTGGACGAAAAGGCTAACATAACAAGAAAAATGGCCAAAGTCGAATCGAGACACTCAAAGCTTGAAACAACATAAGCGACACGTCATAACGATCTCCGCGACGGGAAGGCACTATGCACTGGCTCAGAGGCAAATTGCATGTTTTCAGGGACGACACCAGTTCTAAAGGAATAGGTCGCACTCAGACGGCCTAGATGCAAAATGCAAGATTCCAGAGTCAAGGGATCACACACAAATATATATGACGTCAAGGTTTACAAGACGAAACCCCATTTATGCGACACGACGGCCACGAAACATAAGGTGACGCGTCAAGCATGTAATCTTATATAGAATCCAATTTTTCGCCAGTGTAGTCTTTGAGTAAAACCAAAACCGAACCAAGGCTGGCAGTATTTTAGGGTTCTAAACCCTATTATACATCAAGATAAGTATTTACTTCATTAATTTAATTATGTCTTTGATTATTGTGTGTATGCTTGCATGTTCTCCATGTCCCATTAATTTATTTGTGTTTGCTTAGGAATATGAAACTTAATTATTGAATATTGATTGGTTGATACTTATCTTAGTTGACTAATGATCTGTATGCTTAGATTATTGCTGTGTACTTAATGCTTGACTTTTCTTTGTGAACTTTAGAATATAATTATCTAGGTAATTGTAGGATAAAGTATTCAAGGACAACCGTGAGAGTAGGCGCCTATAAATCACTAGAGGATTTGTAAACAAGACCCTTTGGTAATTTCAAAGAGTTAGGAAACAAGCACTTATAGCCTTAGAATCACAACGCAACTTGGAATAAGGATGACAAATCAACCATCAATAGGAGATAATTAGGAGTAGTAAAACCTAAGTAAACACATCTTTAAACCATCATACGAGTACACATCAATTAGACATAGACTATCACAACCTTAGCTTAGATAATTAGATAATAGTAGAGTAATCGTAGCAATACCAACCCCCAAATCCAATACCAGATTCTGCACTTTCAATTTCTAAAAACATAAAAGATAAAAATAATCTTCCTCAACCTCAACCCATGTAGTAACTCTCACCAGCATTCCTATTCCCAGAGAACCATATCAATACCCGTGGCTTACCCTAATTACTACACTACAACGATTAGGTTCAACGCCTAGTGTTATAAACTTGCTCAAGAAAAGGAAGTTTTTTCCTAACCGACGCCGCAGTAGCGCTATCAAGTTTTTTGCCGCTGTCGGGAATAGAATAGCTAGTTAGTAGTCCACCTCGCTTAGGTTTCTTTGCTTGATTCCTATCAAGTAAACTTTTTCTCATTATTAGCTTCCTTGTAGTCTATCCCTCTTCGTGTTTGTGTTCAGAAACCTTTCATTTGTCTATGGCAAGTGAAATTGCATTTGCATCATTAACAAATGAGGAACACTTGAATTTCGCAGATTGGTTTGGTTTTAATTGTTCTAATGAATTCATGAGTGAACTTAGAGATATCCAAAAGGAGATGGTAAGGTTGATGGATTTGATACATTTTGTACTTGTGGCTTCTATTCAACAATCATTATCGTGGATCAACCCTTTAGTGACACCATCCTGAGAATTTTCAAAAAGCCTCCTATGCATAAACCATCAATTGAATGATCTTAGGCACCATGATCAAAAGACCTAGTTTAGAACATGGAACCTAAGCCCAACAAGATTGTGAGATGGTTATAGTTGAACCTTAGTTGCATGCGTGATAGATTTCAAAGCATATGACACGCGAGGAACTTTAGGAAAATAGAACATAATGATCAAATTTTGAGAATAATTTTATGAATCGGACCAAGAATTGAAATGGCTAAAGAAGGATTGAGATGCTTAGGAGTGTATTTTGGCCGACCATACTAAAACACGAACATTTCGTAGGTCTAGACATAATGGAGAAAAAGGTGGAAACCCAAGCCCACAAGCCCTACCATCACTGAGGAATACACATCACCTATAACTTACCCAAGAAGTTAGGAGACTATAGGAGCCCGATTGATAGAGAACCTTGGACCAAACGCCACTAGAGAATGTAGGTTTAGATGCTTGTTGTCATGACCTCTCTTAGTCCTAGGGAAGTTCCTAATTTTGATGAACCGAGCCTCAACCAAAACCTTACCCAATGTTCCGCCTTAGATGTGAATCTTGAATTGAATTAGGCCCCAATCCACCCATCAAAATAGATAGTCCGGTAGTTGCTTGATAAAGGTGGAAAATTCTAGGCCATGTAGAGTGGAAGCTAAAATAGAGTAACCATGACTCATACACTTATATCACCCATTCATGGTTGATAACAAGAAACACGGGTTTAAACCGGTTTATTAGGTCAAGATGGATCCTTAACTAAGAATCTTTGAAGTTGATAAGATGATCCATTTTAGAGGGAGATTTGATTCACCCGCTACACCAATAGACTTAGGTAAGATTATAATGAATGGAGCACACCTTCGAGCATATAAATCACCCATCACCTCTCCTCACGTGCAAATTTCCACCTAAGCGTGTATCGCTACTATCACCCGCACTTAAACTTAAGTAGGAAAACTACCTTTATCCGTTAAATAAGTGGAGTCAGCTCGTGGACTCAACAAAACAAGCGCTTCGAGGCAACCCATGTGTAGTTTTTCATTTCATTTGTGTCGATATCTTTATTCATTGTTTATTCTTGTTTAAATTTGTAAAAAGCTTTATTTTGTCTTTAACCTCGCCTTAATTACATATAAAGGTATTTTACATAATAAGTGTGGAGGATTTACACGCTTTAAAAGAAACGTAAACATGAGAATAACAATTAATTAGATATATATGTTTGTTTGTTCGAGTCAAATGCTTGTATCGAGTCATAATGAATGTTTTGCGTAAATTTTTCCGATTCTAAAGATGTAAATTTTCCAAATTTTTCCAAAATCGTGATCGCTTTTTGTCAGATAACTTATCGCATGCAGATTGCAACTGACGGCCAGAAGGAGTAAAACATCGATTACTTTTTCTCGTCGAGCTACTTATAAATTTTTGGAATTTTCCAGTCTTAATTTTCTTAGAAATTCAGAAACATCCATTCCACAAGCATTATATCCTAGTTTAAATCGAGTCTTATATATTATTATCGCCGATTTTACGCGAAGGTTTCGCTGCTTTCTGCCACAAGTGTGTTTAATTTATCAAGAAGAAGTTACATAAGATTGAGGAGCTTTCACGAAATTCTTCTCGAAAGGATTTAACCACTACTTCACACACGGATCCTACCGAGCTAATCAGGGAGTACTAGTTTTTCGCTTTTAATTACCTTCCAATTATCATAACTTTGATATTTCGGGAACATTGGGACAATGTTCATTTATGTAGGAGGGAAAATAAACGGAACTTTGAAACTATGCTTATCCTTGACTATTTGCTTTGTCCAATTGTGATTGTGTAATAAACCATGAGAAAATGTTGGTTAGGGTAATTTTGGCACCAAATTTAAAATTTTCATAATATAGGTGGAGCCATTAGTCTTAACAAAAGCGCCTCACGGATAGGAAGTTGCATGACTAGCACAAAACCCTTACCACCCAAATTCCACCAAAATGTGAGGATCGCCTTAGATTAGTAGGAATTAAAGCATCTATCTTAATGCTTAGAGTGTGAACCAGAGTATATTAGATTCTAGAACTTGTTTTGTGATGCATTCCAGATCGCAAGTGAGGCTACACTTGTGTAGTTAGGAATAACTAAATGATAAGAGGCATTAGGATAACCCTTGTTTAATACCGTAATATAATTACTTCTTCCACCCTCGAGTAATTCCCCACACCCTTTGCTTGTACTCATCTTTAGTACACGATACCCCTAGTTAACCCCTCGAGCCTATCCTTTCGCGCCTCGTGATGTTTTGTTTCCGGAATATCAATGAAGAGCATTGTTTACACCCCACCCCAAATATACACCCAAATCGCCTTAGCCTCACCCTTTATTGCACTCACTTTAGTGCAAATTTATGTTATCACCTAAAACCCTTAGTTCAATTATCTGTTGCTTGCATGAGTTGCTAAGTCGAGTCATATCCTTTGTATACTTTGGGATGATTGGGATTCATGAAAAGTTAAAGTTTATGAAATATAGGAAGAGAATTAAACTCAAATTCCCTTTGTTTGCATAATAATGTACCCAAGTGTTTTGATCTTTCAATTGGTCAAATTAGTGTTAGAGTAATAAAACTCAAGTGTAGGGATGTGTCTATAATCCCTATCATTTTGATGTACCGTAGAGGATGGTAGAGTAAAAGTATAAAAAAAAAAAAAAAAAAAAAAAAAATCCGAAAAAATATATATATAAAAAAAAGAAAAAAAGAAAAGAGAGGAAAAAAAAAAAAAAAACCATACTGCCACCATCCTACATCTATCTTTAAATTATGTTTGTTTATTTTGCTGTGAGTTTTAGAGTGTCGAGTCTTGGCTTAGCAACGCCATTCTTCGTGATACTTGCAACATAGAGATTGACTATCCACCACTAAATAGCCTATCCCACCAAACCCTTCATTTCCCTACCGTAAGCCTAACGTTAACCCTTTAAAAGACCTCTTTGATAGTCTTTCCTAGTGCCGCCAAAGCGACGGAGGTTTGATCTATTCTCGCCTATGGTAATCTATGTACTAGGACCGTTAATGAGTGTTTATCTTCCATTTCGATTTGTTATATTTCATATACACCGAGAGAGATGTGAGTATCCAAACACCCCATGAGGTGCTAGTATGTATTCCGTGCTTGTTATGACTTTTATGGGCTTATATGTGTTGTGGACCGTTTGAATGGATGCTTCATGACCCTAACTTATAAATTAATTAAAAGCACATTTGTCGAGGACAAGCAAATACCAATGTAGGATATTTGATAAGGTTTTAAAAGTACTTTGGGGTCATTTAAGCCCTTATTCGATCACTTTGTATCCGTTATTGCTTAATATCGTCTTTCACTTTTAGGTCTCTTGAAGGCAAATGGAATGATGCTTATTTGGACGAAAAGCGCGAATATACAAGAAAATGGCCAAAGTCGAATCGAGACACTCAAAGTCATTAACATAAGGCGACGGCGCCATCAGATATCCGACGCCCGCCGGAAGGCATTTTATATCACGAGGCGAAATTGCATGTTTTCAAGGACGACGTCAGTTCTAAAGGAATAGCCGCCGCTACTCGACGGCCTAGATGCAATGCAAGACGGGCCGAATAAGGGGACCACACACAATATAGGTGACGCCGCAAGGTTTACGCGGCCAAGACGAAACCCTAATGATGGCGATACGACGCGTCATTTAAACATAAGGTGACGCTAGTATGTAATCTTATATATAGAATCCGAATTTTCTTTTGTGTGTAGTCTTTGAGTAAAACCTAAAACCGAACCAAGGCTTTCTTAGCATTTTAGGTTCTAAACCCTATTATACATCAAGATAAGTATTTACTTCATTAATTTAATTATGTCTTTGATTATTTGTGTGTGTTGCATGTTCTCCATGTCCCATTAATTTATTTGTGTGTTTGCTAGGGAATATGAAACTTAATTATTGAATATTGATTGGTTGATACTTATCTTAGTTGACTAATGATCTAGTGCGCTAGATTATTCCTGTGTTTAATGCTTGACTTTTCTTTGTGAACTTTAGAATATAATTATCTAGGTAATTGTAGGATAAAGTATTCAATGACAACCGAGTAGGCGCCTATAAATCACTCAGAGGATTTGTAAACAAGACCTTTGGTAATTTCAAAGAGTTAGGAAACAAGCACGCCCTATAGCCTTAGAATCACAACGCAACTAGGAATAAGGACGTGACAAATCAACCATCAATAGGAGATAATTAAGGAGTAGAAACCTAAGTAAACACATCTTTAAACCATCACACGAAAGTACACATCAATTAGACATAGACTATCACAAACCTTAGCTTAGATAATTAGACAATAGGTAGCAGTAACCTGCAGCAATACCAACCCCCAACCAATAATTCTAGACCAGACCCACTAGGGGAGGCAGATGACCTGATAATCGATAGTATCTTTAAGACCAACTAAATTCCTCACCGGTACGTGCAAGCAAGGAGACCCAACTTTTATCAATTGGCATAACTGCTTAATGAAGCAACAACACCTACACGTAAACACATAAAGGTGGAATTACCAGTTGGCATTTTGTTCACCTAATCCAACTATGGAAGGCAATCCTAATTCATTTTTGAATGTTTCGTTCATAGAATGCGTGATAATTGAATTTATTATTTGAGAAAATTTCAAAGATTTCTCAACTCCCCAAATATGTGCGAAAGACATATTAGTAGGAGTAAAGGGAAACACCGCGAAATTTTCACAAATAGTAAATCAATTATACGATTCATATCCTAAATGAGACAAACATTCAAAAGCATTCCCAAATAGATTCTTCCAAATTAATTTCTAATAAATTAATTTCGGACTGGTTTTCTATGGATGATTATTGACGAGTTTATTTGAGACTTGTGAACTTATATAAGTTTATTATATCATAATATACTTATATCAGCCCACAAGTCTCCAAATAAGCCGGAAATTGAAGAAAAACATACCTGTGGTCTTGGCTCTCGCTTAATGGTCTTGAGAGAATGGTCTCATCAGAAAAATCAAAATTGTTAATAAAATCAATATTATTAAAAAATCAAAATTACAACATAAACCAAACACCAGGATGTCGCCGAAGATAAACCAAACGCTCTATCGGGATAAGCCGTTATGTCAAACAAACACCCTCATGGTCGATGTTATAAGTCAAACAAACACCCCTGGTCGATAAGCCGGGTTATAAGTCAAACAAACACCCCTCGGGTCGATAAACTATAAGTCAAACAAACACCTTGTGGGTCGATAAGCAATCTAATGAGTCACGACCCGAGACCAATACTAATCTACCAACACTCATTCCTAGATTTTAACCACTGGAAGTTTCAAAACCGATTTTACAATGTTAATTTGTATACGATTTATACATGAGACTCAGAACCACTCTGCTTTAACATCGACACTATCATTCCGCTACTATCATTCTAATGATAGAATACACTAAAACTAACACCAATTTACCATTTTTTGTAGTTCTGCTATACAAGATCTAAACACTATAGAATGCCACAATGGCAACAAAGTACTTTATACATGTGATGTTCAATGGCGTGAAACAAGTGATGTTCAATGGCAGAAACAAGTTAAAAAAAAAAGAAAGTAAATAAGTCACATACCCTACTCATATTAACAGATTGTTAATCGCCACCAATACTGCTAAAAATGATTGCTTGCATTGTATACCCACCATATTAACAGAAGCTAAAAAAAACACACACATTCAAAAACAGGAGCTATATACTTTGCCATGACATGTCCCCGCTAAAAATAAACAAAAAATAAACAAAAAACATAAACATACCTTTGGTCTTACCACTTGCCAGGTCCCTACCGGTCTCGGCTCACGAAGCACCATATTGTGGTCTCACCACAGCCATCGCATCAAAAAAATAAACAAAAAAATTATAAATTAAAATTAAACAATTAACAATTAAAAAATAACAATTAACAAATAACAACGATTAAAACAAAAATTAAAATAACGAAAATAAAAAACTAGCAAAATAAAAAAAATTGTACCTTGGTTTGTTATAAGGATGTTAGAGAGTAGGGAAGAAAGAATCAAACAATGAGAGGGTTTGAGAAAGAATTAAAATGAGAGGTTGAGAAAGAATGGAGGTGGTGTACAGCAGCGAGCTGGGAAGACAACGCAGGGTGGGGTGGTGGTGGGAGAGTGAGCAGCAGGGTGTGGTGGTGAGAGAAAGTGCAGGCTGTAAGTGGTTGAGAGGAGGAAGACGAGGGTTTTTTTGTTTTTTTCCCAAGTGAGACCAGATCTCATAATAATTGAGGTTAATATTTCGTTTCAACTTTTGCCGTGACAAACCGCGAAAGTTTAATTTGTCTTCTAGCGATGATGGGACTAGTCCTGGAAAATGATGGCGGATAAAGTAAAAGCAGGAAAATGAATTTATTCTAACTTTCCTGGACATGTCCCGGGAAAGTTTTAATAGTAAAATTAAATTATCATTTTAAATAATTAGAATTGATAATAAATTATAAAATTATATAATTAAATTTAACCTATAAATTATAACACTAATCTAGTATAGGTGCATTGATATAATGATCATGTTAAACGAGCGAGTATAGGTGCATTGGTATACGATCATGTTAAACGAGCGAGTATAGTGCATTGGTATACGATCATGTTAAACGAGCGAGTATAGGTGTTATGGTGTAATGATGTTAAACGAGCCAGTATAGGTGCATTGGTATACGATCATGTTAAACGAGCGAGTATAGCATTGATATACGTATGTTAAACGAAAGCAAGAGGTGCATTGGTATACGATCATGTTAAACGAGCGAGTATAGGTGCATTGGTATAATGATCATGTTAAACGAAAGTATAGGTGCATTGATATCGATCATGTTAACCCAGCTTATAGGTGCATTGGTATACGTGATCATGTTAAACGAGCGAGTATAGGTGCATTGGTATATGATCATGTTAAACGATATAGGGTGCATTGGTATACGATCATGTTAAACGAGCGATAGGTGCTATGGTGTACGATCATGTTAAACGAGCGAGTATAGATGCATTGATATACGATCATGTTAAACGAGCGAGTATAGGTGCTTGGTATACGATCATGTTAAACGAGCGAGTATAGGCATTGGTATAATGATCATGTTAAACCAGCGAGTATATGTGCATTGATATAATGATCATGTTAAACGAGCGAGTATAGGTGCATTGGTCGTGATGTTAAACGAGCGAGTATAGGTGCATTGGTATACGATCATGTTAAACGAGCAAAGTATAGTGCATTGGTATACGATCATGTTAAACCAGCTTATATAGGTGCATGGTACGATCGTTAAACGAGCGAGTATAGGTGCATTGGTATACGTGATGATGTTAAACGAGCGCGAGTATAGGTGCATGGTGTACGATCATGTTAAACTAGCGATAGGTGCATTTGTATACGATCGTTAAACAAGCTTAGTATAGGGCATTGGTGTACGATCATGTTAAACGAGTGTATAGGTGCTATATGGTACGATCATGTTAAACGAGGAGATAAGCATTGGTGTACGATCATGTTAAACGAAGAGTAGTGCATTGGTATCGTGATCATGTTAAACGAAATAGTATAGGTGCATTGGTGTACGATCATGTTAAACGAGCAGTATAGGTGCATTCGTACGATCATGTTAAACGAGCGAGTATAGTGTATCAAATGATCATGTTAAACGAAAGCAGTATAGGTGCATTGGTATACGATCATGTTAAACGAAATGAGTATAGGTGCATTGGTATAATGATGTTAAACTAGCAAGTATAGGTGCATTGGTATAATGATCATGTTAAACTATGCTCAAGGTAACTCTATGCTCAAGGAAAAGAACTAGACATCAATGGCAACTCTATGCTCAAGGTAGTAACTTGTTTAAATATTTGATCAACTTTTTAGTATATGTTTAGATATGTTACAATATAATAGTTATGTATTAATTATTATTGTTATTATTATTGTTATTATTATTATTATTACTAGTCTTAACTTTCCACCAAAAAAATGCCAAGAGTTCCCACCAAAAATGGCGCCAAGAATTCTACAAAAACATGGCGCCAAACTTCCAATTAAAGCTACCAGACCGCTTTATATATCACAAAATCTACCAGATCTTATCCTCAAAACCACTCAACCTTGAGATCTTATCCCACCAAAATCTACCAGATCTTATCCTCAAAACCACTCAACCTCACAACCTCTTATCTTCACACAAATTTCAAAACCAGAGGAGCAATTTAACTTTTATGTTCTTGTGAGCAGAAATATAAAATTAAGAACATCACATAGAGAATACTCATATGGACAACAATATTATTCATGTCCTCCGCCAGGTAAACAATCATACATTTCTTATTTATGTAAATATACAAATAATGGGTTGTAACTTATAATTTTCTTATTATGTATAAATTTAAAAGATAATGGATGGATATTTTGTGGAAGGATGTATTTGATGTACTAAGAACAATCACGCACCAACATAGTGCTCGAGCCGCCATGAAAAGATCTTAGGATAAGGTTGCCGGAAACACAAAAACATGTGCTAGAGACAAGAGTAAGGTCATTGAGGCCAAACTTGAAATGGCAACGATTCGTGACGCACCACGCATGTCACTCGGATGCATTACTCGGAGTCGTTAGGTGACATGGAAAATCTTCGATGTAGTAGTAGTAGTTGTTGTTGTTGTTGTTCTTGTTCTTGTTGTTGCCGATCAAAGTAGTAGTAGTTTTGTAGTTGATGTTGTTGATGTTGTTGTTGTTCTTGTAGTATGTATCTCGCCAAGTATTTTCATAAATCAAAGCACATGCCGATTTGTAAACCCACCATGTTCTTAGTTAACCGATTATGGTGTCCAAACACCCTTTCCAATACTAAATTACATATGCTCAAAGAATGAAACCAAGAAACAATATCACATTTAACAAACACGTAATTAAGAACCATATTAATTCATCATAAATATAATATTTTGTTTTCCCATAGCTATACATCTACTCGCTTCACAAGTCTCATCAATAAATCCCAAGCGTTGATAACTCGGAGATACAACCCACCGCTCAAAATTCAAGTATTCGCTTCTTTGAAAAGATATTTGTAACGCTGCACGATGAAACTAAAGATATGCCGCTTTAATTTTAAAATAATATATGGTTTTACGTAATGAAAGACTATCCAAGCATCGGGTTTTAGTTATGTATTAATAGTTGTAATAAAGTGTAATTTTTCGAATATCAGTTTTTCCGGACATGTCCCCGAAAGGTTCATGGATTTTCCGCGAACAATTAACATGCTTTTGACTGGGTCAAAATTTGATAAAGTTGAAAATATTTGGCGGACACGCCCCGAGAAAGTTTACGTGAATTTTGACTATCCGTCAAAGTTTGATAAACTTACTTTCGGGGACATGTCCTCCGAAAGTGTCCATAATAAGTCAACAGATGTATATGCCACGCCGATTTTATTTGTCGTTTTTGTTTATCCGAGGACATGGTGTCCCCGCGAAAGTCTCTCGCCTGGCCCATCCGATTGTTGTAGTGTTTATTATTATTTTTAATTCCAAGTGAATCTAGAATCATCATTTCATCAAGCACATTAAAACATAAACTAAGGTCACACTCAGGCCATCACAACCAAGCATTCGGTAGTTTCTTCAGCATGGACCTTCAAGTTGTCGTTGATGAATGAAAACAAATGCTTGATGGTAGAACTCGTCAACTGCGTCTTGTTAGGAACTTTCTTCCCTAGTGTGTTCTTTTCTTTCCATCTACTAGCGCCGCAGATCGGACAAGTCTACAAATCTTCGTTACCGCCCCCGATATAAAAAGCAATCATTTACACAAGCATGTATCAATTCATATCCTAACCCGATAGTTTTAAATGTCTTCTTTATTTCATAGTATGACGATGGCATCTTGTATCCTATTGATAAGGTTTTAAAAGGTACCTTTTGAGGGTCATTTAAGCCCTTATTCGATCACTTTTGTATCCGTTATTGCTTAATATCGCCCTTTTCACTTTTAGGTCTCTTGAAGGCAAAATGCGGAATGATGCTTATTTGGACGAAAAGGCGCGAATATACGAAGAAAATGGCCAAAGTCGAATCGAGACACTCAAAGTCATTGAAACATAAGGCGACGGCCATCATCGATATCTCGCGACGCCGCCGGAAGGAATTTTATGACGGCTCGTAGGCGAAATTGCATGTTTTCGCGGACGACGCCAGTTCTAAAGGAGTAGGCCGTCGCTACTCGTGACGGCCTAGATGCGCCAAGACGGCCAGAGTCAAGGGACGGCACACAAATATAGGTGACGCCGTCGCAAGGTTTACGTGGCCAAGACGAAACCCTAATGACGGCGACACGACGGCCACGAAACATAAGGTGACGCCGCAGATGTAATCTTATATATAGAATCCGAATTTTTCGCTTTTGTGTGTAGTCTTTGGAGTAAAACCTAAAACCGAACCAAGGCTTTCTTG
Source organism: Chrysanthemum lavandulifolium (assembly GCA_022545495.1). Lineage (NCBI taxonomy): Eukaryota > Viridiplantae > Streptophyta > Magnoliopsida > Asterales > Asteraceae > Chrysanthemum > Chrysanthemum lavandulifolium. The sequence continues at coordinate 45,833,379 of CM040245.1, forward strand.
TGCAAGATTTTAGGTTCTAAACCCTATTATACATCAAGATAAGTATTTACTTCATTAATTTAATTATGTCTTTGATTATTTGTGTGTATGCTTGCATGTTCTCCATGTCCCGCTAATTTATTTGTGTGTTTGCTTAGGAATATGAAACTTAATTATTGAATATTGATTGGTTGATACTTATCTTAGTTGACTAATGATCTAGAGTGCGCTAGATTATTCGTTGTGTACTTAATGCTTGACTTTTCTTTGTGAACTTTAGAATATAATTATCTAGGTAATTGTAGGATAAAGTATTCAAGGACAACCGTAGAGTAGGCGCCTATAAATCACTAGAGGATTTGTAAACAAGACCCTTTGGTAATTTCAAAGAGTTAGGAAACAAGCACGCCCTATAGCCTTAGAATCACAACGCAACTAGGAATAAGGACGTGACAAATCAACCATCAATAGGAGATAATTAAGGAGTAGTAAAACCTAAGTAAACACATCTTTAAACTATCATACGAGTACACATCAATTAGACATAGACTATCACAACCTTAGCTTAGATAATTAGATAATAGTAGAGTAATCGGTAGCAATACCAACCCCCAAATCCAATACCCGAGATTCGTACCTTTTCAATTTCTAAAAACATAAAAGATAAAAATAATCTTCCTCAACCTCAACCTTAGCGTAGTAACTTCTCACTAGCATTCCTATTCCCCAGAGAACGATATCAATACCCGTGGCTTACCCTAATTACTACACTACAACGATTAGGTTCATCGCCTAGGGTGTTATAAAACTTGCTCAAGAAAAGGAAGTTTCCTTGACCCCGAACGACGCGTAGCGTTATCAAGTTTTTGGCGCCACGGGGAATAGAATAGCTAGTTAGTAGTCCACCTCGCTTAGGTTTCTTTGCTTGATTCCTATCAAGTAAACTTTTTCTCATTTTTAGCTTCCTTGTAGTCTATCCCCTCTTCGTGTTTGTGTTCAGAAACCCTTTTCATTTGTCGCTATGGCAAGTGAAATTGCATTTGCATCATTAACAAATGAGGAACAGCTTGAATTTCGCAGATTGGTTTGGTTTTAATTGTTCTAATGAATTTGTGAGTGAACTTAGAGATATCCAAAAGGAGATGGGTGTAAGGTTGGATGGATTTGATACATTTTGTACTTGTGTGGCTTCTATTCAACAATCATTATCGATCAACTCCTTTTAGTGACACCATCCGGAGAATTTTTCGTAAAAGCCTCCTATGCATAAACCATCAATTGAATGATCTTAGGCACCATGATCAAAAAGACCTAGTTTTTAAGAACATGGAACCTAAGCCCGAACAAGATTGTGAGATGGTTATAGTTGAACCGCCTAGTTGCATGCGTGGATAGATTTCAAAGCATATGACACGCGAGGAACTTTAGGAAAATAGAACATAATGATCAAATTTTGAGAATAATTCTTATGAATCGGACCAAGAATTTGAAATGGCTAAAGAAGGATTTGAGATGCTTAGGAGTGTATTTTGGTCGATCATACTAAAACACATGAACATTTGGTAGGTCTAGATATAATGGAGAAAAGGTGGAAACCCAAGCCCACAAGCCCTACCATCACTGAGGAATACACATCACCTATAACTTACCCTAAGAAGTAGAAGAGACTATAGGAGCCCCGATTGATAGAGAACCTTGGACCAAACGCCACTAGAGAATGTAGGTTTAGATGCTTGTTGTCATGACCTCTCTTAGTCCTAGGAAGTTCCTAATTTTGATGAACCGAGCCTCAACCAAAAACCTTACCCAATGTTCCGCCTTTAGATGTGAATCTTGAATTGAATTAGGCCCCAATCCACCCATCAAAATAGATAGTCCGGTAGTTGCTTGATAAAGGTGGAAAATTCTAGGCCATGTAGAGTGGAAGCTAAAATAGAGTAACCCATGACCTTACACACTTATATCACCCATTCATGGTTGATAACAAGAAACACTATGGGTTTAAACCGGTTTATTAGGTCAAGATGGATCCTTAACTAAGAATCTTTGAAGTTGATAGAAGATGATCCATTTTTAGGAGGAGATTTGATTCACCCGCTACACCAATAGACTTAGGTAAGGTTATAATGAATGGAGCACACCCTTTGAGCATATAAATCACCCATCACCCTCTCCTCACGTAGCAAATTTCCACCCTAAGGGTGTGTATCGCTACTATCACCCGCACTTAAACTTAAGTGTAGGAAAACTTCCCTTTATCCGTTAAATAAGGGTAGAGTCGCTCGTGACTCGAACAAAACAAGCGCTTCGGGAGGCAACCCATGTGTATTTGTTTTTATTTTCATTTGTGTGTCGATATCTTTTATTAATTGTTTATTCTCATGTTTGAATTTGTAAAATGCTTTATTTTGTCTTTAACCTCGCCTTAATTACATATAAAGGTATTTTACATAAGGGATAAGTGTAGGAGGATTACACACGCTTTCAAAAGAAACGTGAACATGAGAATAACAATTATTTAAAAGATATATGTTTGTTTGTTCGAGTCAAATGCTTGTATCGAGTCATAATGGATGTTTTGCGTAAATTTTTCCGATTCTAAAGATGTAAATTTTCCGAATTTTTCCGTAAATCGCACCGCTTTTTGTCAGATAACCGACGGCGTCAGATTGCAACTGACGCGCCAGAAGGAATAAAACATCGATTACTTTTTCTCGTTTTCGAGCTACTTATAAATTTTTGGAATTTTCCGATCTTAATTTTCTTAGAAATTCAGAAACATCCATTCCACAAGCATTATATCCTAGTTTAAATCGAGTCTTATGTATATTATTACCACGATTTTACGCGAAGGTTTCGTTTGTTTTCTTCTAGTGTGCAGTTTAGTTTGTCAAGAAGAAGTTACATAAGATTGGAAGGAGCTTTTCACGCAAAAATTCTTCTTGAAAAGATTTAACCACCACTTTTCACGGATCCTACCGAGCTAATCGTGGAGTATTAGTTTCTTCGCTTTTAATTACCTTCTATTATCATAACTTTGATATTTCGGGGAACATTGGGGACAATGTTCGCTTTAAGTGTAGGAGGAAAATAAACGGAACTTTGAAACTATGCTTATCCTTGACTATTTGCTTTGTCCAAGTGTATTTGTGTAATAAACCATGAGAAAATGTAGGTTAGGGTAATTTTAGCCAAATTTAAAATTTTTCATGACGATAAGAGTGGGCCATTAGTCTTAACAAAAGCGCCTCATGGATAGGAAGTTGCATGACTAGCACAAAACCCTTACCACCTAAATTCCACCCAAAATGCGAGGATCGCCTTAGATTAGTAGGAATTAAAGCATTCATCTTTAATGCTTAGAGTGTGAACCGTAGTATATTAGATTCTAGAACTTGTTTTGTGATGCATTCCGAGATCGCTAGTGAGACTACACTTGTGTAGTTAGGAATAACTAAATGATAAGAGGCATTAGGATAACCCTTGTTTGATACCGTAATATAATTACTTCTTCCACCTCGGTTGAGTAATTCCCCACACCCTTTGCGTTGTACTCATCTTTAGTACACGATACCCTAGTTAACCCCTCGAGCCTATCCTTTTCGCGGTTCTCGTGATGTTTCGGTTTTTCCGAATATCAATGAAGAGCATTGTTTACACCCCACCCCAAATATACACCCAAATCGCCTTAGCCTACCCTTTATTGCACTCACTTTTAGTGCAAATTTATGTTATCACCCAAAACCCTTAGTTCAATTATCCGTTGCTTGCATGAGTTGCTAAGTCGAGTCATATCCTTTGTATACGCTTTGGGATGATTGGGATTCATGGAAAAGTTAAAGTTTATGAAATATAGGAAGAGAACGTTAAACTCAAATTCCTTTGTTTGCATAATAATGTACTCCAAGTGTTTTGATCTTTTCAATTCGGGTCAAATTAGTGTTAGAGTAATAAAACTCAAGTGTAGGGATGTGTCTATAAATCCCTATCATTTTGATGTACCGTAGAGGATGGTAGAGTAAAAGTGTATGAAAAAAAAAAAAAAAAAAAAAAAAAAAAAAAAAAAAAAAAAAAAAAAAAAAAAAAAAAAAAAAGAGAGTGAAAAAAAAAAAAAAAAAAAAAAAAAAAAAAACATACGGCTACCATCCTACATCTATCTTTTAAATTATGTTTGTTTATTTTCGTTGCCTAGAGTTTTAGAGTGTCGAGTCTTGGCTTAGCAACGCCATTCTTCAGATACTTGCAACATAGAGATTTTTGACTATCCACCACTAAATAGCCTATCCCACCAAACCCTTCATTTCCCTACCGTAAGCCTAACATTACAACCCTTTAAAAGACCTCTTTGATAGTCTTTCCTAGGTGCTTACGCCAAAGCGACGGAGGTTTGATCTATTCTCAAGCCTATGGTAATCTATGTACTAGGACCGTTAATGAGTGTTTATCTTCCATTTCGATTTGTTATATTTCATATATACACCCGAGAGAGATGTGAGTATCCAAACACCCCATGTGAGGTGCTAGTATGTAATTCCGTGCTTGTTATGACTTTTATGGGCTTATATGTGTTGTGGACCGCTTTGAATGGATGCTTCATGACCCCTAACTTATAAATTAATTGGCTAAAAGCACATTTGCTTGAGGACAAGCAAATACCAAGTGTAGGGATATTTGATAAGGTTTTAAAGGTACCTTTTGAGGGTCATTTAAGCCCTTATTCGATCACTTTTGTATCCGTTATTGCTTAATATCGCTCCTTTTCACTTTTAGGTCTCTTGAAGGCAAAATGTCGGAATGATGCTTATTTGGACGAAAAGGCGCGAATATACGAAGAAAATGGCCAAAGTCGAATCGAGACACTCAAAGTCATTGAAACATAAGGCGACGGCGCATCAGATATCCGCGACGCCGGAAGGAATTTTATGACGGCTCGAGGCGAAATTGCATGTTTTCGCGGACGACGCCAGTTCTAAAGGAGTAGGCCGTCGCTACTCGGACGGCCTAGATGCGCCAAGACGGCGCCGAGTCAAGGGACGGCGTCACATAATATAGGTGACGCCGCGCAAGGTTTACGTGGCCAAGACGAAACCCTAATGACGGCGACACGACGGCGCCACCACGAAACATAAGGTGACGCCGTCAGATGTAATCTTATATATAGAATCCGAATTTTTCGCTTTTGTGTGTAGTCTTTTGGAGTAAAACCTAAAACCGAACCAAGGCTTTCTTGTGCAGATTTTAGGTTCTAAACCCTATTATACATCAAGATAAGTATTTACTTCATTAATTTAATTATGTCTTTGATTATTTGTGTGTATGCTTGCATGTTCTCCATGTCCCGCTAATTTATTTGTGTGTTTGCTTAGGAATATGAAACTTAATTATTGAATATTGATTGGTTGATACTTATCTTAGTTGACTAATGATCTAGAGTGCGCTAGATTATTCGTTGTGTACTTAATGCTTGACTTTTCTTTGTGAACTTTAGAATATAATTATCTAGGTAATTGTAGGATAAAGTATTCAAGGACAACCGTAGAGTAGGCGCCTATAAATCACTAGAGGATTTGTAAACAAGACCCTTTGGTAATTTCAAAGAGTTAGGAAACAAGCACGCCCTATAGCCTTAGAATCACAACGCAACTAGGAATAAGGACGTGACAAATCAACCATCAATAGGAGATAATTAAGGAGTAGTAAAACCTAAGTAAACACATCTTTAAACTATCATACGAGTACACATCAATTAGACATAGACTATCACAACCTTAGCTTAGATAATTAGATAATAGTAGAGTAATCGGTAGCAATACCAACCCCCAAATCCAATACCCGAGATTCGTACCTTTTCAATTTCTAAAAAATATAAAAGATAAAAATAATCTTCCTCAACCTCAACCTTAGCGTAGTAACTTCTCACTAGCATTCCTATTCCCCAGAGAACGATATCAATACCCGTGGCTTACCCTAATTACTACACTACAACGATTAGGTTCATCGCCTAGGTGTTATAAAACTTGCTCAAGAAAAGGAAGTTTCCTTGACCCCGAACGACGCTGTAGCGTTATCAGAAACACCGTCGAAATTTTCACAAATAGTAAATCAATTATACGCATTCATATCTAAATGAGACAAAACATTCAAAAGCATTCCCAAAGGACTTTCCAAATTAATTTCTAATAAATTAATTTCGGACGGGTTTTCTATGGGATGATTAACCCGGACGACTTATTTGGAGACTTGTGAACTTATATAAGTTTATTATATCATAATATACTTATATCAGCCCACAAGTCTCCAAATAAGTCGGAAAAATGAAAAAACATACCGATTGTGGTCTTGGCTCTCGGCTAGCCGGTCTTGAGAGAAGGTTGGTCTCATTGTAAAAATCAAAATTGTTAATAAAATCAATATTATTAATAAAAATCAAAATTACAACATAAACCAAACACCCTTGTGGGATGTCGTTTGACAAGATAAACCAAACGCCTTGTGGTGATAAGCCGGTTATAAGTCAAACAAACACCTTTGTGGGTCGATAAGCGGTTATAAGCGAAACAAACACCCTTAAGGTTGATAAGCGGTTATAAGCAAACAAACACCCTTGTGGGTGATAAGCGGTTATAAGTCGAAACAAACACCCTTGTGGGCGATAAGCAAATCTAATGAGTCACGACCGAGACCAATACTAATCTACCAACACTCATTCCTAGATTTTAACCACACGAAGGTTTCAAAACGATTTTACAATGTTAATTTGTATCTGATTTTATACATGAGACTCAGAACCACTCTGCTTTAACATCGACACTATCATTACGCTACTATCATTCTAATGATAGAATACACTAAAACTAACACCAATTTACCATTTTTTGTAGTTACGCTATACAAGATCTAAACACTATAGAATGCCACAATGGCGGGAAACAAGTACTTTATACATGTGATGTTCAATGGCGGAAACAAGTGATGTTCAATGGCGAAACAAGTAACAAAAAAAGAAAGTAAACAAGTGAGACATACCTACTCATATTAACAGATTAAGCTAATCGCCACCAATACTGCTAAAAAGCAGTTAAGTCAGGTGCATTGCATACCCTACTCATATTAACAGAAGCTAAAAAACACATACACATTCAAAAGCAGGGAGCTATATACTTTTCTTGCGACATGTCCCCGCTAAAAATAAACAAAAAAAATAAACAAAAAAACATAAACATACCTTTTGGTCTCGGCTCACGGTTGTGGTCTCGGCTCGGTCTCGGCTCACGAAGCACCATATTGTGGTCTCACCACAGCTCTTGCACTCAAAAAAATAAACAAAAAATTATAAATTAAAATTAAACAATTAACAATTAAAAAAATAACAATTAACAAATAACAACGATTAAAACAAAAATTAAAATAACGAAAATAAAAAAACTAGCAAAATAAAAAAAAAATTGTACCTTGGTTTGTTATAAGGATGTTGCGAGAGTAGGGGGAAGAGAAAGAATCAAACAATGAGAGGGTTTGAGAAAAGAATTAAACAATGAGAGGGTTGAGAGTAGCAATGGAGGTGGTGCACAGTGGTGCGAGTGTGGGGAAGACAACGCAGTGGTGGTGGTGGTGGTGGTGGTGTGAGAGTAGCAGTGGTGGTGGTGGTGGTGTGAGAGTAGCGGTCAGGTCTTTGTGGTGGTGAGTTGAGAGGAGGAAGACGAGGGTTTTTTTTTTTTTTTCCCAAGTGAGACCAGGATCTGTTAATAATTGAGGTTAATATTTCGTTTCAACTTTTGGGGACAAATCCTGGCGAAAGTTTAATTTGTCTTCTAGCGACACTTTTGCCGGGGACTAGTCCCCGGGGAAAATGATGGCGGATAAAGTAAAAGTGCGGAGGAAAAATGAAAATTTACCCCAAAACTTTCCCCGGGGACATGTCCCGGAAAGTTTTATAGTAAAATTAAAATTATCATTTTAAATAATTAGAATTGATAATAAATTATAAAATTATATAATTAAATTTAACCTATAAATTATAACACTAATCTAGTATAGGTGCATTGATATCGTATCATGTTAAGCGAGCAAGTATAGGTGCATTGGTATACGTATCATGTTAAACGAGCGAGTATAGGTGCATTGGTATACGTATCATGTTAAACGGCGAGTATAGGTGTTATGGTGTACGTATCATGTTAAACGAGCGAGTATAGGTGCATTGGTATACGTATCATGTTAAACGAGCGAGTATAGGTGCATTGATATCGTATCATGTTAAGCGAGCAAGTATAGGTGCATTGGTATACGTGATCATGTTAAACGAGCGAGTATAGGTGCATTGGTATCGTATCATGTTAAACGGCGAGTATAGGTGCATTGATATCGTATCATGTTAAGCGAGCGAGTATAGGTGCATTGGTATCGTATCATGTTAAGCGAGCGAGTATAGGTGCATTGGTATCGTATCATGTTAAACGAGCGAGTATAGGTGCATTGGTATCGTATCATGTTAAACGGCGAGTATAGGTGCTATGGTGTACGTATCATGTTAAACGAGCGAGTATAGATGCATTGATATACGTATCATGTTAAACGAGCGAGTATAGGTGCATTGGTATACGTATCATGTTAAGCGAGCGAGTATAGGTGCATTGGTATACGTATCATGTTAAACGAGCGAGTATATGTGCATTGATATACGTATCATGTTAAACGAGCGATATAGGTGCATTGGTATAACGTATCATGTTAAACGGCGAGTATAGGTGCATTGGTATACGTATCATGTTAAGCGAGCGAGTATAGGTGCATTGGTATCGTATCATGTTAAACGGCGAGTATAGGTGCATTGGTATCGTATCATGTTAAACGAGCGGTATAGGTGCATTGGTATACGTATGATGTTAAGCGAGCGAGTATAGGTGCTATGGTGTATCGTATCATGTTAAACGAGCGAGTATAGGTGCATTTGTATACGTATCATGTTAAACAAGCGTATAGGTGCATTGGTGTACGTATCATGTTAAACGGCGGTATAGGTGCTATGGTTATGCGATCATGTTAAACGAGGAGTATAGGTGCATTGGTGTACGTATCATGTTAAACGAGCGAGTATAGGTGCATTGGTGTCGTATCATGTTAAGCGAACAAGTATAGGTGCATTGGTATCGTATCATGTTAAGCGAGCGGTATAGGTGCATTGGTATCGTATCATGTTAAACGAGCGAGTATAGGTGCATTGGTGTACGATCATGTTAAGCGAGCGAGTATAGGTGCATTGGTATCGATCATGTTAAGCGAGCGAGTATAGGTGCATTGGTATCGTATCATGTTAAACTAGCAAGTATAGGTGCATTGGTATACGTGATCATGTTAAACTATGCTCAAGGTAACTCTATGCTCAAGGAAAAGAACTAGACATCAATGGCAACTCTATGCTCAAGGTAGTAACTTGTTTAAATATTTGATCAACTTTTTAGTATATGTTTAGATATGTTACAATATAATAGTTATGTATTAATTATTATTATTATTATTATTATTGTTATTATTATTATTATTACTAGTCTTAACTTTCCACCAAAAAATGGCGCCAAGAGTTCCCACAAAAAAATGGCGCCAAGAATTCCCACAAAAACATGGCGCCAAAACTTCCACCAAAAGCTACGGATCGCTTTATATATCACAAAATCTACGGATCTTATCCTCAAAACCACTCAACCTTGAGATCTTATCCCACCAAAATCTACGGATCTTATCCTCAAAACCACTCAACCTCACAACCTCTTATCTTCACACAAATTTCAAAACACGAGATGGAGCAATTTAATCCTTTTATGTGTTCTTGTGGAGCAGAAATATAAAATTAAGAACATCACATAGAGAATACTCATATGGACAACAATATTATTCATGTCCTCATCAAAGGTAAACAATCATACATTTCTTATTTATGTAAATATACAAATAATTGGGTTGTAATCTCTTATAATTTTCTTATTATGTAATGCCCGAAAAGATAATGGATGCGGATATTTTATGTGGAAGGATGTATTTGATTTAGTACTTAGAACAATCTCACCAACATAGTGCTCGAGCCGCCATGAAAAAGATCTTAGGATAAGGTTCTTTGAAACACAAAAACATGTGCTAGAGACAAGAGTAAGGTTCTTTGAGGCCAAACTTGAAATGGCAACGATTCGTGACGACCACGCATGTCGATCGGATGCATTACTTAAAGTGTTAGGTGACATGGAAAATCTTCGATGTAGTAGTAGTAGTAGTTGTTGTTGTTGTTGTTGTTGTTGTTGTTGTTGTTGATCAAAGTAGTAGTTGTTCTTGTAGTTGATGTTGTTGATGTTGTTGTTGTTCTTGTTCTTGTATGTATCTCAAGTATTTTCATAAATCAAAGCACATGCCGGATTTGTAAAAGTTGACCATGTTCTTAGTTAACCGATTATGGTGTCCAAACACCCTTTTCCAATACTAAATTACATATGCTCAAAGAATGAAATCAAGAAACAATATCACATTTAACAAACACGAATTAAGAACCATATTAATTCATCATAAATATAATATTTTTGTTTTTCCCATAGCTATACATCTACTCTGTTTCGTCAAGTCTCATCAATAAATCCCAAGCGTTGGATAACCTGGAGATACAACCCAGCTGCTCAAAATTCAAGTATTCGTTTCTTTTGAAAAGATATTTTGTAACGACAGACGATGAAACTAAAGATATGCCGTTTTAATTTTAAAATAATATATGGTTTTTACGTAATGAAAAGACTATCCAAGCATCGGGGTTTTAGTTATGTATTAATAGTTGTAATAAAGTGTAATTTTTCCGAATATCAGTTTTTCCGGGACATGTCCCCGAAAGGTTTAGCGGAATTTTCATGAACAATTAACATGCTTTTGACTTGGGTCAAAATTTGATAAAGTTGAAAATATTTTCGCGGGACACGTCCCGGAGAAAGTTTACGTTAATTTTGACTATCCGTCAAAGTTTGATAAAATCAAACTTACTTTCGTGGGGACATGTCCCTCCGAAGTGTCCATAACAAGTCAACAGATTTATATGCCACGTCGATTTTATTTTGTCGTTTAGTGACTTTCGCGAGGACATGGTGTCCCCGGCGAAAGTCTCTCGCCTCCATCCGATTGTTGTAGTGTTTATTATTATTTTTAATTCCAAGTGAATCTAGAATCATCATTTCATCAAGCACATTAAAACATAAACTAAGGTCACATCAGGCCATCACAACCAAGCATTCGGTAGTTTCTTCAGCATGGGACCTTCAAGTTGTCGTTGATGAATGAAAACAAATGCTTGATGGTAGAACTCGTCAACTGCGTCTTACATGGGTCAGTTGGTGCTAAATATCATGTACTAGGCCATCATTTTGAGGTTTGCAACAAACTTTAGAAACATTGCATGTTGTTTTGGTCCATTTCCTATAGAAAAAAAAAGTTATAAATTCATAAAGTACTTTAAAAAAAAAAAACTCATTATACTCTATCTACTTCACTTATTGTCATAATACATAACCGTTTTCATTTTATTCTGTTATTTTCTGTCCGTTTTTATCCGCTTTGACGTGGATAATAAAAACGGGTTTTATCCGTAATATTTTATGTCCGTTTTTATTCGTTTTGACGTGGATAATACAAACGGTTTTTATCTGTTTTTATCCGGACAGATTAAAATGAAAACGGATAAAAATGGAACATTTACGAAAAAGGATAAAAACGGACCGAAAATAACCGAATAAAATGAAAACGGTTATGTATTATGATAATAAGTGAAGTAGATAGAGCATAACGAGTTTTTTTGTAAAGTACGTTAGAATTTATAGGTTTTTTCCCTTCCTCTATGTCTTAAGCGCACAGAATTATTGACTTCATATTCATGGATAAGCTTACTTTAACCTTTCTATTACACTCAGGTATTCTAATCTCATTGTTGCGCGTAATTTCAACAACATCCGATATATGTGATAATTATGCCATTTGTGGTGCCTATGGAGTCTCGCAACATCAACAACGACCCTTATTGTAGTTGCACGGAAGGGTTTGAACCTCAAAACCTGTAGAATGGAATGTAGCCGATTTTACAAGTGGGTGTCTGCTTGGAAAATTTAGTGCACTTGTGGGATGGTTCACACCTTGTAATGGGTTAGGAGGTACGGAGTGTACACCCATAAGGTCCATGAACACCGACTCTAATAGTGGTATGTGTTGGTAGTGCTTGGTGAAAGTATTGTTGTGGTTAACACCGATTATCGTGTTTCCACCGGGCGATGCCAGCGGGATCGATGTTTCCACCGAAGTGGTATCTCACCCTGAAGTTGTGTTTACACTGAAGCGCTGGCGTTCCATCGAAGCAAAGGTAACCACCGAAAGCACTATGAAATACCGATATAAGTCCCGATAAATGACGATTTAACTGCATCATTATGACCACGTTTAATTGGTCATGTAACCACTAACGGCTATAATGGGGATAATTATGAGGCTATTAATGGGCCGATTAATACTCATAATTCCATTGAACGGTCAAGAGTAACCTCCTATAAATAGGAGATCCGAACATGCATGAAAAACACACGAAAACACTAAACACTTATAAGCGCAAGGGTTAAAGAATTGTGCCTAATTCTCTAAGCGCATTTGGTCTTATCCCAAGTAGATATTCGTGATACCCATGCATTAGGGTCGAATAGTTTACTTTGGAAAGTGATCACACGATTCCAAGTGATATCCGTAACCACACAGTGGTATCATATCTTCACGACCATTGTTTGTTTCACTGAAACAGTTGATCGTTCTCAAGTTGATTATCTACACCGATTTGGGACGAATAACCACCAACAAGTGTCAATGGATAAAACCATTATCATGTGGAAATGGGGATGGTGATGGTTTTCTTAATATTTCAGGAGTGAAATTCCCAGAAAAGAATAATTCATGGTACAATCAGAGCATGACACTTGGCGAATGCGAATTAGCCTGCAAGAAGAATTGCTCTTGTCTGCTTATGCTAGAAATGGTGGGAGCGGATGCTTGCTATGGTTCAATGATCTGATGGATGTTCGAAAGCTTGAGGAAGCTGAAGTGCTTTATATACATATTTTAATTGAAGGACCAACAGCCCAGAAGCAAGGCTCCAACAAGAAGAAACAAACCACCATAATAGTTGTTTCAGCATCACTTGGTTCGGTCCTTGTATGTAATTCCTCCATTTTATGCAGCATGGAGAAAAAATAAAAGATCACGCAAGTTGATATTAGGTAACTCAAACATGTTAACTCTTTAAGGTTGAAAATAGACAAACTAAGTACTAATAAACAAAAAATATTGTTTTTATTGTAGGTCCAGCGCCAGCCTGTGATGATACCATTGAGGGTCGTATGGAAGATACTGAGTTGTCGTCGTTCAGCCTTTCTGTGATTGCTAAGTCTACTAACAACTTCTCCATTAACAATAAGCTTGATGCAGGTGGATTTGGTCCTGTTTACAAGGTAATATATTCCTATATGTTTTAAGTTAAAATTATTGAGGATTATTAATCAATAACCTTAACGTTTAGGGTGTGCTTGAAGATGGACTAGAAATAGCTGTGAAACGACTCTATAAACTTCAACACAAGGGTTGATGAGTTTAAGAATGAAGTTGTTAATCGCCAAACTTCAGCATCGGAATCTCGTGAAGCTTCTAGGTTACTGCATTGAAGGAAATGAAAACTACTAATATATGAATACATGGCAAACAAAAGCCTAGACTCGTTTATATTCAGTTCACAGCAAATTTTTACTTTTCATACTTACTAAAACTACTATTGTTTTTAACTAATATTCAAAGTAATTAACTTATAAGCAGATAATAATTATGGAACCTCAATGCTTGATTGGCCTCGTCGTTATTGTATCATCCATGGAATTGCTAGAGGACTTCTTTATTTACATCAAGATTCACGTCTAAGGATCATCCATAGAGATATGAAAGCTAGCAACATTTTGTTGGATAAGGACATGAACCCAAGATATCAGACTTTGGCCTTGCTAGAAGGTTTAATGGATACGAGACAGAAGCTAATACTAGCAGAGTGGCTGGAACCTAGTAAGAATCTTGATTCACATTTGATATTATTTATGCTATTTGAAGTGGTCATATCAAAATTCCATTCTTTATAGTGGCTATATGCCTCCGGAGTATGCGTTGCATGGGTTTTATTCGGTAAAATCGGATGTGTATAGCTTTGGTGTCTTGGTGTTGGAAATAGTGACCGGGAAGAAAAGCAGAGATTAGCGCATTATTATGTTATTGATATATCTTAGGCATGGAGATTGTACAAAGAAGGCAGGTCGCTTGAGCTAGTGAGCTTCTTTAAAACCATCATGTGTTGAGTCCCAAGTATTACGATCAATACATATTGGTTTGTTATGTGTGCAACATCATGCGAAGATAGACCAACTATGTCGCCAGTGGTTCTCATGTTAGGCAATGAGAAAGCTTTGCGTCCACCTAAACAACCTGCATTTCTGGCTGAAGAGGAAATGCCTGAACTTAGATCTATTTCGTCGGGGCCTGCATTTTGGTGAAACCCTAGATACCCTAACCCACAAACCAGGCTTGGGCCTATTTATCCTCTAATACATTCATTATATGTATGTGGTGTTAGTTCTAAATCAGTTGACATAAATATATGTCCTTGTTAATGTGAAATAGACTTCATAATGATCTGAAATTTACTGTCTTTCAGTCGTGAAATCAGGTTCGAGGAAGAAAAAGGTAATCCTGCTGGGAATCTTAACTTCAGTAGTGTTGGTTCTGGTTGGTATGACTTTAACAGTGTATGCTTATAAGAAGAAATGTTCTAGGAGACCATGTAATGCAATCAATCTTCTTATAGCCACTGTGGATAAATGAAGAGCAAGCATGTACTTACCTCTTGATATACCACTTTGTAGATAAGCTGATGCAGGCCCTTTGCCCCTTTGTGAAGATTATCCAGATGGGAGCTAGAATATAGATGTAGACTTACCATCATTTAGTGTGGCTAAAATACCTAAATATACCAATTACTTCTCAGACAACAATAAGCTTGGAGACGGTGGTTTTGGTCAAGTTTCTAAGGTATATCACTTATACATGCCTATTATATGTCCAAGATCGCTGCTCGTGAAACCACTTGTCTACTGAAACAAGAAGTGCCTTGTATAAGCATAAGGATTATAGCTCGTAATCCAGCTCATTTGCTTATAAATGGGTAGATTTTGGTTATGTTTTTTCTAACGGGTCAACAGGTTGTAGCGAAGCTTGAAAAAAACAGGGGATCAAAGTTGTTAAATTGTTTGAAAGTGTTAATCTTTGCAACATGCTTGACATACTACTAATTTAAAATAATTTATGTTTTATGATCAGAAAGTGTTTTGGATCAACCCAAACTGGCCAATTTTATTTGGTAACAAAAACTACCCATATTGACCTGAACTCAATTTGGAACCCTACTAGTTTGCCACATACACTAAGGATAATTTTCAATTTTTTGAAAAATAAGGATGACTGCTAACCCAAATTTTTAGGGTGTGTCTGAAAATGGATGGCAAATAGTTGTGAAATGGCTATCTAAAACATCTGATCAAGGTTTTGTCGAATTCAAAAATGAAGTTAGCTTTGTTGCCAAAACTTCAGCACATGAATCTTGTGAAGCTTCTACGATTTTGCGCTCAAGGAAATGAATTCTTGTTGATTTAAGAATACATCGTAACAGAAGCCTAGACACATTTTTGTTTGGTATGAAATGAATTAAACTTCAGGCAAAACAAATTCATGTACTAACTGTCTTGTTACTCCCCTAACAGATAAAACCAAGAATTTAGTACTTGCATGGTTGGAGTCACCGCTTCAGAATAATCCTAGGGATTCCTCAAGGGCTTCTTTATTTGCATCAGAATTCCCGCCTTTGTATTATACATAGAGACCTGAAAGCCAACAATGTTTTGCTGGACAAAGATATCAGATTTTTGACTTGCTAGAAGGTTTTAGGAATATGAGACCAGAAATAAAACAAAGAATGTGGCTGGAAATTGATGAACCAACTGATTTCTATTTTAGAATTATTAAGTTGTTTTATGTCTAAACTTGTAAATCAAAGCATGATGCAGCGGTTACATTTCCTGAGTGGCTGAGCATGCAGTGCATGGGCTTTGTCTGTAGAATCAGATGTATACAGCTTTGGTGTTTTGGTGCTTGAAATAGTTAGTGGAATGAAGAGTCGAGGATTCTCTCATCACGAGCACAGTCACAGCCTTCTTGGAGATGTAAACTTTTGTATGCTCTACAATCCATTTTGTAATGTACATATAACTTACTTATTATTTATGGTATACTGTAGGCATTGCACCCTTACACGACTCTTGCATCAAGTCTGAAGCACTCCGGTCAATACCTATTGGTCAACTATGCGTGCAAAACTATGCCACAGATAGGCCGATGATGTCATCTGTGATTCTTTTGCTAGGTAACAAGGGTATGCCTTCACCTAAACAAGCTGCCTTTTTTCCGAGCTTGAACCAATCTCTTCGCCATCTGTACCAGTCAATGAAGTAATCATGACATCATTAGATGCCCCATAGAATCAAATGTTATAAATTTGTGTCTCTACAAGTAAATAAACCCATAAAATAGTTAATTTCTTTGCGCTGTAACACAAATATATATATTAGATGTACATGTTCACATCTACCTAATTGAGCATATATTTTGTTTGGGTCATTTTTTGGCCTCTTATGAATAAATGAAATATTTTTAAAGCTTGTTCAGAGTACTGGCTTTTTCTTTTTTCTTTTGTTTTTTTCTTACCTTTATAATACACATCTGAACCACACTCATTCACATGGAAGTATTTTGCTAAGCATTTTACATTTTGAAAGTGAAGTCTTTCCATTCCATAGTCATCATTGTGCATAGAAATCAAAGTAAGCTGGTGATATATATATGTCAAATGGTTATGATTTGAGATATACTAAGAAGTAAGAAGGCAACTTAATTGTTTGGTGGATAGTTATTTGTCAACATGTATACCATAATTAAGACTTGACCATAAGAGTCATCCTCTTAAAGTTGAATGGGTCAACTAGAATTGGTATGAAACATATATGATACAGTTACTCGGGAAGGTGAGTCTTTTTGACTTCGATGTACGCTGCATTATCGGGTTAATCCCGAGACGGTTTCCGACCCTTTTATGGCCACCCCAAAATACACACCTTGCGTGTTTGAACCCTTAACCTCTTGTATAAAACCCAAGGACAGTGAAAATGCATAAAAGCCAAGGACAGTAAAAATGCATCGACTCCCCCTAAAATCTTGCTTTTTATACCAAGAAATTGACTTCTAAACACCACATAGTAGCACTAGTTAATAGGTAAATTAGTCACTGTTTATATAATCAGTAAGGTACGTTTGCAAGCTGTTAAGTAGTAGTAAAATGGCTATTTCGTATTTGTATGACTACAATTTGACCATATGCACATTTACATACGAGCCAGTTATAGATCCGTCCGGTCGCTTGAAGTGGTAATACTTTCTAGACACGTTTAGTGTATTTCTTTAAATACACTGAGCGACTTGCGACTTTTCTACTTTTAATATCAAAGCACCACGTGTCACAAAAAAGTAGTAGTAAAATGGCTATTTCGTATTTGTATGACTACAATTTGACCATATGCACATTTACATACGAGCCAGTTATAGATCCGTCCCGGTCGCTTGAAGTGGTAATACTTTCTAGACACGTTTTAGTGTATTTCTTTAAATAGACTGAGCGACTTGCGACTTTTCTACTTTTAATATCAAAGCACCACGTGTCACAAAAAAGTAGTAGTAAAATGGCTATTTCGTATTTGTATGACTACAATTTGACCATATGCACATTTACATACGAGCCAGTTATAGATCCGTCCCGGTCGCTTGAAGTGGTAATACTTTCTAGACACGTTTTAGTGTATTTCTTTAAATAGACTGAGCGACTTGCGACTTTTCTACTTTTAATATCAAAGCACCACGTGTCACAAAAAAGTTTGTTCCACCAAGGATTATTCCTGCCATTTACCAGCTAGTGTTTTTGAGCGAACTCGACCCAACGAAATTTTAAGATTCGAGTGACCTTCTATTTTGTCTTTTTTTTTTTAAAAGATCAAACTTCATAAAATATTATTTTATTCATTTAGCATATTTCTAATGCCGAACAACTTAAACAAAATAATTTGAGCTACTTTTTATATTTTTCACTTTTATACCTTTTGATACTTTTTGTCAAGTCACTTTCTAAAAATATATTTTAAAATGACTTAAAATTAAAACAATATCATAAACAAAAAAATCTTTAGCAACCACCACAGTCACGGTAGATCTAATACCCGCCATCCCATTTCATCATCATTAACAACCATCCATATTACTATCACCATAGATCTAATACACCCGAACCTATTTGTATGACCATCCTCCACCACTGGTTCATTGTCACGGGACCCCAAGCAACCAAACCCAAACTCTTACAACACCCAACAAAAGATCCATCTAAACAAAGAAGGTAAAAAGTTATCTTGAAATAGTAAAAGATATAGGTGGTGGGTGTTGTTCTAATAATTTGTAATTGTGAGTGAACAAGTATCGATCCAGAGTTGATGTATCATGTATGCATAGTGAAGCGAGTAGAACCAAAGATACTTGTTCTACTGAGACTCGTAAAGTTGATATATAGCTCAGCTTATTTGAGTGAACAATAAAAGTAGAGTAAATTACACCGTTCGTCCTTGTGGTTTGCGTTGACCGCAGGGTTTCGTCCTTTGACCAAAAAAGTTGCACCATTCGTCCTTAAGTGTGAAACATTATGCGCCGTTCGTCCCTTGACCAAACGACGTTAAGTTTGACTGTTAAACTCGGGTAAAAATACTAAAATACCCTCACTATCTTCTTCTCTTAAGTCACTTTCTTGTCTATCCTCACCATTTCTCTCATTTATACCCTAACCCTAAACCTAATTCATCTCTTTCTCTCTCACCTCATCACCGGCCACCCTTCCACCATCGGGCCACCTCACGCCTGCCGCCACCACGTAACCACCATCACCCACCATCATTTCATCTCGAATTTTTGAAGACCCGATGTTTTGGAGTCGTTTGAAGAGTTATTGTCCGTGTGTTTGTACGCGACTCGTCACCATCATCATTTCCTTTCGTCTTTTCTGTTTGGTAAGTTTGTTAAACGAGTTGGTGTAAAAGGTTTTGTTAAAATAACAATTCACACTTATTTGTGTGAATTGGTTGTGATAAAAAGGATTTGTGAATCGGGTCTTAGTGAAAACAAGTTTAAAAACACACCACCGCCGGCACCCACCTCTCACCGCCTACTCCAAAAGAATCCCCACCACTCCCTCTTTTTGATCTACTACATCACGCGCCCCAAAACCACTCCCTCTTATTGTCGTTATTATTCGTGTTTGTTTTGGTTTCGGATGAACTCATGGTGTCGAGGTTTGATTGATAGTCTTGATGTTGAAAATGGTTTGGTTATTGTTGTTGTCGAAAGGAAAGACCTCGTGTTGGGTCGTTGGTGTTGCGTGAGGCGAGGGAAGGATAGGCCGAGACCCATATGGTCTCGGCAAGACATTGGAGGTTTTGGATTGTTGGGTGTTTGATTGAGGTGGTCGAATTTGAGGTTTTGATGAACGCCATGATTCTTGAAACCCAAGTGTTCATAGATGGCGTAAGTGTAGAAACCAGAGCAACCACTAAGCAAAATGAACCTATAAAGATGTCAATTAGCATTCGTAAAATGGTTTGGATATGATTGGATAAAATAGAGGGAAGAAACCAACAAACCTTTAGTCTGAACAATGGCTATATCCATTTTTGTTTGAACAATGGCTAACAGATCCAGTACATATACCGTACCTTATTCTTGTTAGTATTTGAGACCTAAGTCAATTGATTGATGCTAATAACTAGAGTAAACTACACCGTTCGTCCTTGCATCGTTCGTCCTTATGGTGTTGAAATGACGAATTTACCCTCATGTGCAAGTCACATGATGGGTTTTTAACGGTCAAACTTAACGTCGTTTGGTCAAGGGATGAACGGCGCATAACGTTTCACACTTAAGGACGAACGGTGCAACTTTTTGGTCAAAGGATCAAACCTCGCGGTCAACGCAAACCACAAGGACGAACGGTGTAATTTACTCATAAAAGTATTATTATAGACTCGTAATAATTGACTAAAGTTGTCACTTATACTTGGGGTGACAATTTTCGACAAGACAAGATAAACGACACGAAGTTAAACGGGGTTCGGTTGAGGATAAACAGGTTTGGGTCGAAAACAGGTCAACCCGTTTAATAAGCGGGTTGTGTTTTGGTTGAGTAAATATTAAACAGTCAACCCGTGAACCATTTTAAGTATACAAGACTCGAAAATAAAAATAAAATATAACCTATTTTTTTTATGTTGGATGTGGATTAAATGTATTTTTATATACTTAATATGAGTGAATTACGATTATACCTCAAATATCATTGAAATTGACACTTATAACTCGAAAATTGTCGTATAGTTATTTGTATGTTATTTTTATTATATTTTAGATCCTTATATCATTTTCGCATTTAAACTAGTTAAAATAACAAATCACCAACCTTATTCACTGCTTGACCTATTTAGTTAAACAGGTTAAATGGGTCATAAACGGGTTACACGTGTTATGCAGGTCTGGGTTAGGGTTGAGTTTTTTGACACGACTAATAAATGGGTCGTGTTTGAGTAGAGGTTATACCAACCGGCCAATACGTGAACCCGAAGAGGTCAACACGAACACGACTCGATTGTCACCCCTAACTTATACACAGGCCCAAAAATAATCTGTCATGGTTATGAAGCTTATTGGAAAATCAACTAATGACCAATAGTTTCATAAAGCTTAGACTGGTATTCTTTTTCTTTTTTTTTTTCTTTTTTAATTTTTACAGATTTATTGTTTTTCAATTTTCGAATTTAAATGATTTATTGAACAAAAAAAATCAAACGAATTGAGTTGAGGGCACTGGAACAAGAAAACTAGATCAAAATTTTACATTGTGTGTCATGTATGGTTTATTACTTATTTGGATGGAAGAATAAAACCAATTAAAGTTATAAGAAAATGGCGATTGTGTAGATTATGATTGTGGTAAATGGTTTTAGGATTGGGCTTTAATATGAACTTGTTTGTGGTTTGGTGGTGAATGGAAGGAGATGGTATTGGGTGATGATAGTTGAAGATGAAGATAAATATATAAAAGGAAGAAAATAATGTTAAAAATGAGGAGGTGGTAAAGTAAAATGTAAAAAGTGAAATGACATAAAGTATCAAAAATACAAAAGTGAAAAGTAAAAAAAAGTCGTTCAAAGTATTTCGCTTAAGATGCTTAGCATTGGGAAGACGCTAAACAAATAAAATAATATTTTAGAAAGTTTGACTTATTTTTAGAAACATACAAAATAGAAGGTCGTTCGAATCTTAAAATTTCGCTGGGTCTAGGTCGCTCAAAAACACTAGCTGGTAAAGGGCAAGGGCAGGAATAATCATTGGTGGAACAAACTTTTTGGTGACATGTGTCGCTTTGATATTAAAAGTAAAAAAAGTCTGCAATTCATTCAATCTATTTAAAGAAAGGCCCTAAAATGTGTCTAGAAAGTATTATCACTTCGAGCGATCAGGACGAATTTAGAATTACCCTTTTACATATTATTACTTCGAGCGACCAGGACGAATTTAGAATTACCCCTTTACATATTATTACATGATGATCGATCTTATTTTTGGTCGTTGCAAGCATAATTATACGCTTGTAACCAAACCCATTCTTGAAGGCCTAAATTAAATTAGATTATAAAAAATATTAGGCTACTCTAAATCATGTAGATTTAAAAAAAAACAAAACAAAAAAAATACAAAAAAAACTTGTTCCACTTTCAAAAGGCAGTTGAAGGCATAGTTGTCAGGATCCCGATCTTGATCTTAGGATCTTACGATTTTACGATACTGCAAAGCAAAAACGATCCGAGTCTTACATAGGATCTTTGCAGGCTTAAGACTTATAGGATCCCGATCTTTACCATACGATCTTACGATCTATTCCGATCCGATCTTAATTTTCTCGGATTACAAACTAAAAAACTACATATTTATGAGTTGTTTGTTTGTAGAATTCAAAAAACAACATGTTAATCTTTTTAAACATTTTATAATCGTAATTTAAGACAACATTTATATGAAACATTCATAGTATTTTTATGGTTATAATGTATTAGAATTTGTAGATTTGTATAAAATTACATAAACTATTAAAAATAACATTATAGTAGGACCTTAAGATCCCGATCCGATCTTACGATCACGATCTTGCAAAGACGAAACGATCCTAGGTAGGATCCCGATCTTGACAACCTTGGTTGAAGGCATTGCAAGCAACAACCGAATAAAGGAATACGGAGTAAACTTCAAAATAGGGAAGTTTATGTCACCACCCACAACTACTTTGTTGTGGATCATCACATGGTACTAGGGGTGTTATTCGGGTTGACCCGGTCGGGTTCGGGTCAACTCGGGTCAAGCCTTAAAAAATATACCGAACCCGACCTTGTTTAGAACTCGGGTCAACTTGGGTCGGTCAATTCGGTTCGGGTTAACTCGGTCGGGTCAATCGGGTAGGGTCAATTCGGGTTTGGGGTCAACCCGAGTTTTTAATTGTAAAAGTGTTGTTGAGCCGGTTAGTCGGTTCGGTCGGGTCAAGGCTAAAATATATACCCGAACCCGACCTTGTTTAGAATTCGGTCAATTCGGGTTGACCCGATTGACCGAATATAATTTTAAACCCGATTGACCCGACCCGAATTGACTCGGGTCGGGTTCGGGTCGGGTCAGCCCGAATGACGTACACCCCTACATGGTACTATAATCTTAACTCTTACTCCAACATTTTAAACTGGTATTTGTTTTTTAAGAGGCTTTGAATTTGAATCTGAACCGCATATCTGAATCTGAATCTGAGGCATAAATGTCTGAATCTGACCACATCTAAACGGGAAAAAAAACTCATGTTTGAACCACACATTTGCTTGCTCTTACTATTTTTTTTTGGTTATTTTTGTGTCAACAACAGGCAACAAAATGCATTAAGACACCCCTCTCAAGTCTAGACCATTAAGATCTTATCGCTTTGACCGCTCGAACGGGAAAAAACAAACGGTCCGAACGGCTAAATGTCTTACCGATCCGAACGGTTCGATTCGTAGGTCGTTAAGAGCCTAATTTTAAAAACAAACATTACCTTATTGTATGACTTAGGTGTTTTGAATTACTTATTTTAACTGCTTATATACTTACTATTACATTCGCTTTAAGGAGAGTTATTTACATATCAAGTTTTTCTCACATATCAAGGGACTCATTCCCACGTTTCATCTAAAAAGAAATCAATGATTGAGATTCAAAGCATTTTATTATTTCACTTATTTTTTGTAATTAAATATCTCTTAAACCGTTAATCATTAAGTGAAAATAATTACACCATCGCGACAAGCATTTAATTATCTTTCTATAGACGGACACTTTGATATACCTTTGAAAAAACAAATCATTTTTTTCACTTTTTTTTGTCTTTTCTCTTTTTTTTTGAATATGAGATTTATATGAAAAAATTACATTTGATTAAACACTAATTTGAATATCACATGTGATATTATTGTTAAATCATATATGATATGTAATATCATGTGATATTCACATTAGTGTTTAATCACATATGATTTTTTCATGCAAATTTCAAGAATAAAAAAATGTAAAAAATAATTTTTTTTGTTGAAAGTATATCAAAGTGCCTATCTATAGAAAGATAATTAAATGTTTATCCTAATGATATATTTTTTTCGCTTAACGATTAACGGTTCGAAAGGTATTAATATATGAAAAAAAATATGAAAGTGAGTTTTTAAATTGTTGAGATTAATCTATCAATTAGATCAAATAAAATGGAGGAAAAATAAAGAGGAAGATTGATCATTTGATATGAAAAAATGTTTTGTACTCAAATGATCTTAAATCTAATTATATAAGCTAAGAAAATTAAATATTTATTTATAATCCGTGTCCACACGTGACTCAAACTAGTTATGTAATAAGAACATATATTTGAATTCCAGCTAGAGGTGGCCATCCAAACCGGTTCCAGAACCTAAACAAAAAAAAAAACCAAAACCGAAACCGGTTCGGTTCTTCAACAAACCGGTAGTTCTTAACCGGTTCCACCTATAACCCTTTAGAACCGGTTCCAACAGATATATTGCATTTTCGAGACAGTAGCAGATTTTGGAGCCGTTGGGCTTTTTTTGCCCGTTTTCTAACCGGTATAATCCCATTTATGCCCCATTTTGATCTCCTAAACATCCCTATAAATACTAAGGTTGATTTTGGTTTAATCACAACAATTAAATAATCTAAAGACACTAAATAACGCTCACAATTATCATTATGGATTTGGTCAACGGTTTTTAGAACCGGTTTTTTTCAACCGTTTTGGAACCGATCCGAATCGGTTATACCGTCCCGCTTTTAGACCCGGATCCCGAAAACCGAGCAGCTTTTAACCGAACCGGTTCGTTGACTTTGACCGTGGACCGAACCGCACTAGTACACAAATGGTTTTAAAATGGTTAAAATGCATTTTTAAAGCGGTATTGAGCATTGTATTATAGAGCGAATAAATAATGGAGATGATTATTTAAACGGTTTTAACCGTTGTAAAGACACGCACATTAACCCACTATACTATGAATTACATATAATATCATCTCTTTTTACTACATAAAAACCCAACCATTCTTTTAAATCATTTCTTTTTTCCTACTTAAAAAAGAACTAAACCAAATAACCGTTCTTTAAAATCAAGAATTTTTTTTTTCTTTTCCTGTACGAATCTAGTTTGTTTTTTTTTTGGGTACCAATCTAAATATTTTTACGTAAAAAACTAAACTAAAACTAAAGATCATAAACTAAACTAGAATATCAACAACAAATCAAATCAAATAAATACTTAACAATTACTAATAAACTAATATGACAATCTCATATACAAAATAACGAAAATATCATCAAATGTCATGATAATAAACTTTCATATCCAAAGTTGTTCATAACTTAACCATTATACATATACAATTAGACAATAGAAAACTTCAATTTTATGAGAAATAAATAGAGAAAAATTGTGACACAAACTTCTCAACTCATTCATCAATATGTCTCATAGTTGGTTTCATGTCATTTCAAACCTATAAATAAATCAAAACGAAAAGTCAATGAGTCATTTTCTACAAGAAAACAAGATTTAGTGTAGAACAAAGTAAATAAACATTTACAAGTACTCACATTATGCCAAAAGTTTGATTGTAGTTTAGAGAAAAGATCAAACATAGCTATGACCATGTTATAACCACATTCTCACGATTCTTATTTGGGACAATAAATTCAAATTAAGCATAGATTGCATATACTAGCGGGTACCAGCGTTACAACATGGCGATAAGTATAGTTATATGTGTTTGCTTACCCGCTTAGTGAATTCGTTTCACAACACTTCGAATGTATATGTGTTAGTTGTAAGTGTTTGTTTGGGTTACCCGTAACTTTCCGTAGCTTTCTCGCGACATCATTATTCCCATATAGAAATACCCTCGCAATCTCTTACGCCAAACACTACCCCAAAAGTATATTATTTTGACGAATCAAGATTATATTGATTGAAATAAATGAAATAAAGGTTAAAGTTGTAAAAATTTGAATTAAAATAAAAGAAACCCATTAAAAATATAAAACTAAAACTCATAAAATATATCAAAATGGATGTTAAATTAAAGAGCATAAAATTTTAGAAAATATGGTGAAATTATATTATAAAAAAATAAGTAGATAAAAGATATTTTAATTTAAAAATAAAGATGAATTTTAGTTGAGAAATGACACATGTCATTTTATAATTGGAGCTATTTATCTTAATTTTTAGTGGTTAGGAGTTAGGTTTGGAGTTTGTTAAGTTAGGCTTGGAGTTTGTTAAGGTGACACATGTCATCTCATGATCGAGCTCCTTATCTTAATTTTTGGTTAGAAAACTCTTTCCATAATAAGCAAGTAAAAGTCTGAATTTTAAACCTTCTAATTTTAGAAGGCCTAAATGCATTATAAAGTAGTATAGATGAAACAACTAAGTCAATTTGAGCACAAAAATATATTTAGATGTATGATAGATGATTTACCTTAACCATATTCCAATTTCATCAACTGAAGACGTATCATGACATTCCCTAAAAATTCAATATCGTTAAATTAGATTACTTTATATACCCAATTGGCAATTTAATATTAATGCTCCAAATTCATCGAACTTAATATAAAAAAAGGTGGATACATTTTCTTAACCAATGATGCACTTGCTTATCCCTTCCAGAGTCCAGACATCGTATCTACTAGTTTACACCTACAAAATAAGTAAGTTACAAATTGTTCAAAGTATACATAAATACTCCTACGTTATCTACAATAGTTTATACACAAAAGAGTACAAAGACAAATACTAGTTCCCTCCACGACAAACCATAAAGGACAAAAACAATACTCAGCCACACAAGATACACCATAAGAGCACCCGGTGTGGGGTTTTTCGTGCCTCGCCGTGGATGACCTGGCGATTCGCCGTGCCCCGCCGCCACACCGGGGTGGCTCGCCTTGGCTCGTCGTTGAAGATGAAATCGTGGGGACGACGAAGGTGGATTTCTGACAAAAGGCAAGAAACGTTTGAGATTTAATTTGTATCCGTTGTTTGAGATTTAATAAAGTGGTAGTGGTGGGCCAAATGAATAGGTTGAAGTTTGTTGTGAGTGAGGAGGGGTTTGTTGTGGTTAGTTGTGGAAAAGTGGGATGCTGATGTGGCGCTGAGGTGGCACGACGACGAAGTTAACCCTCGTTTTGGCACCTAGAGCTCTAAGGCGAAACAAAAGTCTTGATGTCCATTTAGCCCACACGAAATACACAACATAAGCATATAAAATCAATATAACCATACGACAAATAATAGAAGGTTTTAGTTGTTAAGTGGTGATGAAAATGAAAGATTTGGTAGTTAATTGTTGATTTTGAAAAGGTTTTAATGAGGCGGCACATAGAAGAGAAACAAGATCTAGAGTTTTGGTGAAGTATAATTGGTAATGTTGACGATGGTCCGGACCGGGCCAGAATGGGTCGAGCCCGCATCGGCCACTCTACGCCTAAACCCTAATCCATGCTTATATATACACGGATGCCAGTTATCTCTAACCCTAAGATATATTGGCTACACTACGCCGACACTAACTGGACCGTCGGAGGCGGACCCGGGCTACGGCCTCGGGTCCACTCCTAACGGTTCTCTTTGTTGACAGGTCTACTAGGGCTCGAGAAGACGACTAACGCCAAGGAGAGTCGTTGAATCCAAATCGCGCAGATTATGCATCAACAAGTGGCGCCATCCGTGGGACCACGATTAAACTATGTTTCGTGTTCTCATATTACCGATAAGCAAAGATAAATTCCTAAAGTCGGTAACCCTAAAACTTTGCATTCTACTATGTGTAGAACTTGCTTTATCATAATTGATTGCCATATATCATTCGCAATAAATATTCGCAACTTTAATTCGCAATTAATTTAAAATCTCATCCGCAGTCAACAATAATCGATTGCCATATATTATTATAATCGATTGCGTTAAACTATTTTATATAATCGGATATAGAATATTCGCTTGGTATAATATTCGCACATGCATTATATCATTATAATCGATTGCCTTTAAAATGTCATGGGCAATTAATAGCTCAGATGCATGTATTCATTGTATTACATTCTCATTATTCATGATTTTCTTTACATAAGACATATAAAATAAAGTCCATGATCGGACATATTTTATTTTTAATCCGCATGATCGGACCTATTTTATCTTTTAACCGCACGATCGGATCTAAGAAAAGCCCGCACGATCGAGCTATTTTATCTTTTAGCCGCGATACATTCTGCGCAGACATAATTTTTACGGTTGGTACGCTGTCACGCCAAACACCGCAAATATGATAAATCTACCCGCGAAGACCGTGCGCTCGAGAGATCTTCGCAGAACGCGTCAGACGCGAAACCACGATGCTAGTCAATCGCCATGATGCGACCGGACCAAAAGCCGTGGTATAAACATCTGCGATCATCCGAAACGTTCGAGTCTATGCGGTTAAGATAATCTATCTCGCGTCGTCGACCGCGGTCACGGTACATCCATCCGAAGTTTTTATATATACATTAAAAATAAACAAAATCTCACGATAGGTTTTATTTTATACAAACAATTGTTTATGTAGTTTGTACAACCTCACGATAGGTTTTATATTTTTATGCTATGTGCACTCTATTATTCATGCTATGCTACCGCCTATTGTTTTAATTTATTAAGTTTTATATGTCGCGATTCGCGGCATATGCTTTAATGTTTGCATTAAGTGTTTTACGCAGCATATATAAGTTTAATGCTCCTACACGAGTAGCACCATCAAACTGGGGGCTACCAGGTACATCCTACCATTGTTTCCGCACGCAGTATATTTGGAAGCGGATCAAGACGATTTGAGTATTCGCACCAACATGCCGCAGGGAGACGCCCTCCGTTGGTTGTAAAGACTCGCGCACAGCGCATTTTGTCGCACTTATGCGCAGAAGCACGCCTTCGTCGCACCTCTTTGTCGCGCAAGACAACAAGACACTTATCGCAGGGCTAACGCCTTCTCGTCGCACCTCTTTGTCGCGCCGCAACAAGACACTGCTACAATGGCGTCTTCTGTCGCACCATCTGCGTCGCTCTCGGTACAAAAGGTACGCCTACCTGTGATGCAAGATACGGGTTCCACTTTCACCCACGCCGCCATCAACTTAAGTCTAGCATAACATAGCCATGCGCTATCTCATACTAGACTTGGGGGCTTGTTGACGATGGTCCGGACCGGCCAGAATGGGTCGGCCCGGCATCGCGCCCACTCTACGCCTAAACCCTAATCCATGCTTATATATACACGGATGCCGTGTTATCTCTAACCCTAAGATATATTGGCTACACTACGCCGACATTAACTTGACTGTCGGAGGTGGACCCGGCTACGGCCTCGGTCCACTCCTAACGGGTTCTCTTTGTTGACAGTCTACTAGGGCTCGAGAAGACGACTAACGGCCAAGGAGAGTCGTTGAATCCAAATCCGCCAGATTATGCTTCAACAGGTAAAGTGTGAAATGCGTGTGTTATTGTGTCAAAAAGTTGTAGTATATTTTCTTACAACTTTTGAAACCTAAACCATATTAATGGAGATTTAACCGCACAATTTTGGTAAAGTAATTGTGTATCCCGCCCAAAATTTTCATAAATTTAATTAAATAATTTTTTTTCCCGCCATAGTTTTGGTATTTCACAGTGGACCCCTTTACTTTTTTCAATTCTTTTAGAATGGTTATATACCACTATCGCTGTAAATAACAAAATTAAATTATAAATTATTTAATTCTTTTAAAACGGTTATTTACAATCGTTGCAAATAATACAATTCAATTATAAAATATCAAATCCTTTTAGAACGGTTATTTACAACCGCTGGTGGAATTGAAAACCGTTTTAAAATGTCCGTTGTAAAATACCCCTTCTCTATTAGTACGGTTTGGAACTGGAACCGGTTTTTGACACCCCTAATATAATTCCAGCTCGTAGATAGTATTACTCTTGCCTTTGAATATATATGTTGAAATCTTATACAATGTTAAAGCTTATATTGCTTGTAAAAGCATATGCTTAAATGGAGACTGATTACTTATGATAACCAATATAATGGACCTTGACATGCACAAATATAAAATTTATCGAGGTTCTAACGTGGTCATTGTGACACCATTGACGGAGATTGAGTTATCTCTAGGCACACTGTCTTTAGCAAAAAATGCAGGTTGTTTGGGTCGAGGCAATGCGCCATCTTCATCTAACATCAAAATCACAGATGACATAGTTGGTCTATCTTTCGCATGGTGTTGCACACATAGAAGACCAATATGTATTGACCGAAGTACTTCAGAATCGACTCTTGAGTCGCGCATATGTGCACTACGCAACTCTAGAGCTGTGCCTTCTTCATAGAGTCTCCATGCCTAACAAAACAATACATGGAACCACAAAAGCTTAACGCTCAGTTCTCGAGTTTTTAGGGAAGGGAAATGGAAAAGAATATGAAAGGGAAAAGAAATGGAAAAGAACAGTAAGTGTTAGTTGTTATGTTCTTGAGATAGAGGAAAGGAAAAGGAAAGCAATCATAATCATGTTCTTGAGTGAGAGAGGAAAAGGAAAATAAGTTGGTCAAATTACATATATGCCCTTTAATTATTAATGTCAAATGTTTTAAAAAGGGTATATTAGTCTTTACACAATATATGGTTCCGTTTCCTTTCCTTTCCTCCCAAAAGTGGGAGGAAGATTTACTTATCAAATCTTCCTCTCTATTTTTCCTTTCCGTTTCCCTTTCCTCCTTTAAAATAAACTCAAGAACACAAAAAACTTTCCGTTTCCTTTACTTTCCTC
Source organism: Chrysanthemum lavandulifolium (assembly GCA_022545495.1). Taxonomy (NCBI): domain Eukaryota; kingdom Viridiplantae; phylum Streptophyta; class Magnoliopsida; order Asterales; family Asteraceae; genus Chrysanthemum; species Chrysanthemum lavandulifolium. The sequence continues at coordinate 45,864,076 of CM040245.1, forward strand.
TTCCTTTTCAACTCGAGAACTGAGCGTTAAAAGTCATATACTCCGTATTTTATACTAAAGTTTTTCTTTGACGTTAGTTCTAGTTTTACAGAACTTACATGTGCAAGAAGGTTATCACTGTCTTTTTCATGCGAGAATCCTCTGTTTTTTCTCCCACTCACTATTTCAAGCACAATAACTCCAAAACTAAAGACGTCCGATTTTTCTGAAAAAGTCCAGTCTATAGCATACTCTTGTGATATATACCCCTAAACAAAAAGTATGAAAAGTTAAAGGTATTACGTAGAATTTTTAATAGGATTTCATATACTGAAAAAAACTTAGGCTGTGGAAACGTACAATGTTCCAACTACCCTGTTCGTGTTTGCTTCGTTTTCATGTTCTCTAAACATTCTAGCGAGGCCAAAGTCCGATATCTTTGGATTCAATTCAGCATCCAATAAAATGTTTCCAGCTTTGAGATCTCGATGAACAATTTTAAACCGCGAATCTTGATGAAGATACAGAAGCCCTCTAGCAATTCCTTGGATGATGTGAAAACGCTTTGACCAGTCTAGTACTGAACTTCTGTTTATTTCTGCACAGTATAACATTTTAATACAAGTAACATTTAGAAAAAATAAATAAAGCTATCAATGCATTAACAAAAGGAAAATAATGTATCTTCCTACTATACTCTCCTAATTAAAACTGCTACGAACAAAATTTTTCTATTTGAAAAAATTGGAATCCACTAATTCTTCCTCATCATCTCGATCAACTCTTGATTTTGCCACATGTGGTGATCTTGTTTTTAGGAGGATAAGTAAAACTCACATACTTAAGGAAAACATGGAATGAAAGGCAAAGAAACATGTGATGTGTAAAGAGTCGTACCAAATATGAATAAGTCCAGGCTTTTGTTTGGCATGTATTCGTAGATTAGCATGTTTTCATCTTCTTGATTGCAATATCCTAAAAGTTTTACTAGATTTCGATGTTGAAGTTTAGCTATGAATGTAAGTTCATTTTTGAACTCTTTAAGCCCTTGTCTTGAAGTTTTCGACAACCTTTTCACTGCTATTTCGTCCGTCATCCAGACACCCTACGTGATTTTAATTCATCAAGAATCCCACACGATAAAAAAATAGTGTATGTTTCTAGTTCTATCAGTGAATATTTGTCTTATGAACATTGATAAGCTATGTCAATGTTACTCATAAGTTACTTAATCGTAAAATCATCATTAGTTAAAAAAAAAAAAAGATGATGGCTATTTTACATATTTAACATATAGTTAATTTTATTTTAATTTTTGTGTTAAATTTCGAGACTAATGGAACGTTGATTGTAATCTTAACGGGAAAAGAACTACACTTGGTTGCCTTTCTAAAAAAAAAAGAACTACACTTGGTTAATGTTAAACTTGTTTTTACATTACCTTGTAAACCGGACCAAACCCACCTTCTCCAACCTTATTTTCATCAGAGAAATCATTAGTAGACTTCGATATGCTAGTCAGGCTAAAATATGATAACTCGGTATCGTCATGGTGGATCTCCATGCTATACTCTTTGTCAATAGTTCGCACTGGTTCATCTGCAAGGTTATGAACCAAACCATGCCATTTTAAGTAAACGAACAATTAGCATTTCAAATTATTATTCGCCCATAGTTTGATGATACATCATCAAATAAATCACAAAAAATATTAACATAAAACATTAGTTACAAGAGTTAGATGGAAGACGCCTTAGGAGAAACCATTGAAATTATTATAATAGTCGACATACTATATAGTACGTCGATTTTCGAATGCTTCATTGGTTTCAACATTGTCAGGTTGTTGCTATTTCCTTAGAAACGAATTGTTTATGTTAGAAACCAGGTATAGTCCCTGTTTAAATACGGAGTAGTGTGCATGGAACTTTTCTTATAGAAATGAAGTAACCGTACCTTGTTTTTTCACTAGTGATCTTTTCTTCTTGCTCCAAGCATACAAGATTGCTAAAAACAAGATCCCAATAGATAAAATCGCCACTGAAGCTAAGATTATTCGCCTCCTTTTGTTGGAGCTAGATTCAGATGGTACAACTGTCACAAAATCATGTAGTAAAAAAGTTAAAAAGTAATTAATTAATGACATTTCTGTCACGTAAGCGCGCTGTCCACTAGCTTGTGTTGCTAAAGTAATTGTGATAGAGAAATGAGTTGAAAAACCTTTTGAGTCGGATTTGGCCATTCTCACGTACAGATCTTGGCTTTCATCAACTGTTCGAACATCCATTAAATTGCCCGACCACATTAAACATCCGCTTCCGCCCCTCGTGATCTCAATATTTGCATATGCTGCACATGAACAATTCCTCTGGCAAGCTGCTGCACATTCACCAAGTGTCATGCTCCTATTGTACCATGAACGTCGAGTGTCTGGAAGTTTTATATTCTTAACCACTTGAAAGCCATCCCCATTTGGGCAGTCTAATGGCGTTCTACGACGACACCCACTTGACCATTCGGATGCATTCCATTTGGCAGGGTTTCGTGGTTCGAACCCTTCCATACAACTGCAAATCGGTGAGTTATTGGGGTTGCACTTTCCATATTGACCACATAGCCCATATTGTTGACACATGCTAGTATCTTCGTGCCAGTATGCGCCCCACTGCTGGAGTTTATCATTCCAGATCAATCTTACGAAGTTACCGTCTGTACTTACGTAGATACGTGTCGCGACTGAACTGTTAACAGGTGCGTACAAGTAGTACGCCTCTGTATCATTAAAAACAAACTCGCGGGTGAATATTGAGTTAGATACGTGTTTAGGCAAGCCATTGAACGTGTTACCATTCCAGGGTCCCTGCCTTCTGAACGGAACTGAACCATTGTATTCAAAAATCTGTGGGAACCCCTCGGTATCCATGAACCCTACGTACTGACCTGGTGAAGGATCGTCGATGCTCTTCCACGAGGTAAACCGCCTATCTAATCCGGAGAAGAGGTCCTTCCCGAATTTCATATTGGGGAGAAACGTGTCTGTAGGATAATCAAAACTTTGCCAAACAAAAAAATCATCATCATTAGCCCTCACAACCAGGTTTCCAGTGCCCAAAAGTTGTGCTACAGGAATTATGGTTGTGGGAGATAATAGACTATTGTTAGATGGCCAGAAGACACTGTGATTGGTACCAGCGATAACCAATAAGGATCCATTGATGTCAACTTTGAACACCCCAGTCGAATCTGTTATTGGTGTCTCTGTTAGCAACCCACACTACTGTTTGTGGGGATATGTTTTTGTACCATATCCCCAAGAACCGATTTGTAGACCTCCCGGGACTAAAAAACCCGAGTTCATACATATCATTGGTCGAAACAAGGGTTTCGCCATCTCGGATGGCTTGATCAACTGTTATTGTATCTTGTGCTGCACAAGTTGCTATAAACACAAAGAGTACAAAACTACCTAGGACCTCCATCGATTATTTCTTGTCTGCATAAATTGTAGTGTTTCGTTTGGAATTTATTCTCCTGTTGAGAGTAGATTGTGTGGTGGGTTGGAATAGAAGACTATGGGTTGACCCACTTACACCTCTCCACACGTCTGATTATGGTCAATAATGTGCAACTCAGTTTTAAAATTTGAACGAGTAATGTATGAACGCGATCGTTAAATCGTTGATTGTTGTTACGAGTGTCTTGCAAACGTGGATTCACCAAAAGTGTAAGGTTGTGAATTTTGTAGAGATTGGAACACTTTGATTCATAAGTGTTGTTCTCGGGTGTTTTGAGAAGGATCGGATATAGGTTAGGCTCGGGATCCGATCCACGACTACACGATCAATGTAAGAACTCTTGTTTACGTTTATGGATTAATACAATTATGTTGTAATTTATTTATGCATAGTTATTATTTTGCCGAAAGTTTTAGTGTGTAAAACTTATATGATAATCGTTGTTGATGATTAATTAACACTTACGCGTAAAGATCCGGCTTTATAAAGATGTGTACTTATTTTGTGTTTCTTGTATTTTATTTATACGATTCCGCTCTTATTTAATTTTAGTAATAAGTTATGAACATTTTAATAACTCTTATATGGCTCGAAAATAATTTTGAAAATACACATGGCTGCAACAAATCGAAATCTTGTATTCCCATCATGAGTGTAAAAGTTCCCTTGACCGTGGCCAAAATATGTGAAGGATGGAGCTTTCTTCTCCTCAACGTACTCAGCGGTTTGAGCCAGCTGATGGCACGTAGTATCACGAATCTAGTTATGTGATGTCCCTTGGCCATGGCCAACACCACTGTATGAAGGAGGTGGAATGCAAACTTGCTCATCACTAGCCTCCATCATAGTCGTATCCTCATTGTAGTTGTTCATCCCGGTGGATGACAATGATGGAGTTCCGTTACTAGCATACATATTTTCAGATTCGTGTGAAACTTTAGAGTTGATCTTCGAACTTTGTTTACATACATATAGATATATAAAAAGGAATAACAAATATTGAGGAAGCAAGAGAGAAGTAGCCGTGTAATAATTTCTTATAGTAGAGGAGAGCTAAAAAAATTGAAAAACCGAACCAAAAACCAAAAAATCAAAAAAACTGCCCCAAAAAATGAACCAACTCTAAAACTGATGGTGAGGTTTTCGTTTTTAAATAATCCAAAGTTTTGGTTCGATTTTTGGCTTTATATGAAAACCCAAACCGAAAAAACCGAACCGCTCCATACTAATATTCATAAAACTAATAAAAAATATACATATTATTTTTTATACAAGTTATCACCAAAGTCTAAAAACTAAGAGACATGTGTATTAGAAATTCGTAACAGATGTTTAGTTATTTAACACTACAACAAATTCATAAAATTAGTTTTCTTTACTTTATGTATGTTCATATACATGTTATGTAATCTTATTATTTTTCGACAAAATATTCCTCTTACTTTCTATGATTTCATGATTTAGGTTCTTGTTGTTCAAAAAATATCCGTATTCGAATATCCGAAAATTGATTAGAATTTATTTAAAAGTTATGAAATGTCAGTTTTGGACTCATAAAAAAGTTTTTCAAAAATTATAGATGTGGATATTCGGATATATAAATCAGTTATCCCAAATTTTGGATATCCGAAATGAAAAAACTTAGAAAAATAATGGGTCTTGTTGAGGTAAAATCAGAATTACCCTAACAAGCTAATCCTTTGGCTAATCCTTCGAGCTCTCCGGATTAAGTCACTTCGGATCCAGAACACAAAGACAACACGCGTTAGCCTCGCCCAGGGTTTTATCCCTAGACCAAGCTCCGGCGTGAGAATGAGTATGGATATATGTCAGAGTAAAATACAATGAAAGTGGGTCAGAATTAGTTAACCTTGAATGCTGTAGCTTGGCTCCTTTTATAGATGAGAAGCTTTTGTCCTCACCCGAAGGTCACGTGTGCGATGGTGACTCTTTCGGGCGGGAATTGACTTTACTCTGTTTGGATTCCGTCTGAACGGGTCAGTGGTTCTGACCAAGATTCCTTTCCTCTTATACATGGTGATGTCAGGAGTCCGTTATGCCGAGGGTATGCCTAACCCTCCGGTATATGCTGGTCTATATGTGTTTGGTCTAAATTGGCTAGTATGCTTTATCCGGAGGATTGCATATTGTGCCGGGCGGTTTTATATGCCGGGGAGTTAGGTTCTTCGGTGTTTTGCTAATATGCCGGGGAGTTGTATGTTGGGACATACGCCAACATGTCCCCCCCAGTATCATGTTAATGGATGAATTCATTACATGATATTGGGAGTATGTGGTGATCTTCGGTGAGTATTGCCCCGGCCGTTCGACTTTCTTTTCTAATAACCTTCTTTTTTTTTTTTTTTTTTTTTTTTTTTTTTGTTATTATGACACGTCATCAAGACACGTCAGCGATGTGATGCAACGATGTTAGGACACGTGGCAATGGGTGGCGCTTTGTGGGTGATGATGATGCCACGTCACCGTCGACACGACGGACGCCTCAACTACTCCCTTTTCGCTTATAAATACGGTTGTTATTCTCATTTTACCACAAGAAACTTTTCACTCACCCACCTTCTCTGCGTTATTTGGCCGGACGATTTTATTTGCTCTTCGTCTACTAACCAGGTACTCTTCTAGTTTATCTTCTTTAGATTTTAAGGTTTAATCATTCCCTTCCGGCTAAAATGTCAGAACCGTCCGGTTCTTCATCCGCTCGAGGGTCCGGGCCAGTTTCCGAAGGTCCGTCACAACCAAAACCCAAATTTGACTTGGATAAATATACTTCGATTATGACTGATAAATCATTACAGTGGGCCGTGAAGGAATTTGGGATACCCTCCGATCTTCATCCGAGGCTCCCACCGGCTGATTTTACGATGGGGCAACTAGGAGATGATGCCATAGGATTGTACCTAGAATATTTTCTTGAAGGTGGAATTTCCGTCCCGTTTTCTAGTTTTCTTTTAGATGTTCTTCACTATTATAAAGTTCATATTTCTCAGTTAGTGCCGATAGGTTTGCATAGGGTTACTCTTTTTGAAGTATATAGTCGTAGTCTTCACATTATTCCCACGACTTCTTTGTTCCGAGCCTTTTATAAGTTACATAAACAAGGGCATTGGTTCACCTTTGCTAAGCGGGACGGTAAGCAACGCAAGGTCTGCTTTCAAGAGATCTTGTCTTCGCTTAAGGGTTGGAAAAGGCAGTTCTTTTTTATTGATCGCCGGGCTGTACCCTTTGCTATGCCGTGGAGGCATCCGGATTCAGATGTCTCCGATCCTTTTCCGACCGGGGAGTTTTCCATGCCTCATGCGGATTTATTGTCTGCTAATGTTATAGATTTGATAAAAATTCCGCCGGGTTTTCTATATGCCGTTGGGTTATCTGCCAAATGGAAGTATCCGGGTTACCGGGCGGCTCTGAAGGATGCCGAGGGGAATGGTACTTGGCCTGTGTATTATTTAATTAGTTTAAGATTTTATGCTTTCTTGTGACTTAGCATTTTTCATGTGTTTTGTAGCTTTAACCATGTCTGACTATCTCATCAAGCCGAGCTATCGTAAGGGGGCTGCTATGACCCGTGGAGATAAGTATCAGGAGGGTCAGGCTCATATGATGCATGTTACTCTTCCGAGTCCACCTGGCACTTCGGTTCCACCGAAGACTAATGTTATGAAAAAGGTCGAGGTGGCTGATCCAAAAGTCTTGGAGGCTAAGGAAAAAAAGAAAAAAGCTGCTGAGGCTAAAGCTGGGGGTTATAAGCCGCGCAAGCGCCAGGTTGGGGAAGGAGGTTCCGGGCAGCCAAAACGAAGGAGGAAGAGCCCTACTCCTGTGGTTAACTTGGATTCCACCACTAATCCGACGCCGCTGAATACCGTTCCTCCGGAGGGTCAACAGCTGAATGATCCTCCCACCGTTGAGAAGGAGAACTTGGAGGGTCATTCCAGCAATAGGTTGGAGAATGCTGATGCCGGTGTTGATGTGAACGCCGGGGCGGATCCCCAAGAACAAAACCCGGATCCGAAGGATCATGATGCTGAGGCTTCTCAATTTGTTGAACAGCCTGCTCTTCAGGAGGATGGTGAGTTGGTTTCTTTTTATTCCTAATCATTTTTCTCCCGTTGTTATTTATTTATTTCTTTCGTGTACTTAACATTTACTTTGTATTTTTACAGTGACTTCTCCTCCTTTGCGCCGTGAAGTTAAGGGTGCCGGTGGAGAGGAAGGTGCTTCGTCCAGCGCTACTTATGTGCCGGGGTGGTCGATCAGAAAGGATGAAAGGGTTAAGGGATATGAGAAATATAGAGATATGATGGTTCATTTGCCCCCCCTCTTGAAGAGGAGTACATGCGCACTTTATCGGACATCGAGGCCCGAGATCATGGGCTATTCGGCCGGGGTTCTCTTGCTTTTGTTGACTTGCTTGTCCGCTTTGAGAGCCTCGATCCGAGCATAGGGAGTTGGCCAAGAGCATAGTGATGTGAGGTCACGCCAAGGACAACTTCGCTTTTTGGATAAGACTTTGGGGAGTTGAAGGCGGCGAGGATGAGCTTGGTGAGACTTCCGCCGGGAAGAGGTTTTGAAAAACAAAAGCGTACTCTAGAGGCCGAGAAACCGAATGGTCTAAGTTGTCCCATGCTCGTGGTGAAAAGATATCCAAATTGGAGAAGGAATTGATGGAGACTAAGGGGCTTTTGAAGAATGAGGAAGAAGAGAATGCTGCCCTTCTGAAGCAACGCCAAGAACTAGCCGTGGCCGCAGGGAATCTTGAGATTGATCGGTCACATCTTGTTAGGGATTTCATTCCTACTTTTGTTGCTCGCCTTCTTGGTAGCCATGAGTATAAGGCTTCGTTGGCTGCTCCCTTTAGTCTGAGTGGGATGGCGGGTGGTTGGACGGTGTGTCGATTGGCCGTTCAAGCAGGAGGTGCAAGATTTTGGCCGACACAGAGGATTTAGACTTGGATGCTCCTAACAAGTACCTGGCTATGTATGATGAACTTTTTGTGAAGGAGTATCCTTATGTCGCTAAGGTCCGAAATGCTTGTCATCGTCCGGTTCGATATCATGGCCTTGGTGCCTAACCCCTCCCGAGCGCTGTTGTGGAAGGGAAGTTGAGGATAAAGGTGAAGATGGGGTCTAGTGTTCCTCCTAATTGAAGCTTGTTTTTTTTTTAGCTAACTTTTGTAATGGCAATGTCATCGAACAAAGTTATTTATTTGAAGTTTGTAATGCTTAAGGAAATTTTTTGGGGCATTCTTCTTTTTAATGAAATCTTTGGTCATTCTTCTTTTTATATCTCTAAGTATGTGTTTACCTTATTTTTGTTTATCTTGTCTTTGTCTTGGTGTTTGATATTATGGCAATCCTTCTTTGACATGAACCACTTTATGCTTACTTTTTGGGTAACCCATTTGGGTATAATCATTCGGTATGAACCATTCGGTATATGGCAATCCCTTTTGGATATGAACCATTGAATATGTCACTCGGCAACCTTTTTGGGTATAAACCGTTCGGCACTTTATGGCAATCCTTTTGGATATGAACCATTTTATATGTCACCTGGGCAACCCTTTTGGGTATAAACCGCTCGCATTATGGCAATCCTTTTGGATATGAACCATTGAATATGTCACCTCGCAACCTTTTGGGTATAAACCGTTCGGCACTTTATGGCAATCCTTTTGGATATGAACCATTTTATATGTCGCCTCGCAACCCTTTTGGGTATAAACCGTTCGGCATTTTGTGGCAATCCTTTTGGATATAAACCATTTTATTTATTACCTCGGCAACCCTTTTTGGGTATAAACCGTTCGGCATTTTATGGCAATCCTTTTTGGATATAAACCATCTTTGAACACTGATCATTTTTCCCCGGAGGTCGCGAGCCTGTCGGGGGGATCATTCAATAATTATGTTCAGAAAACAATAGACATGTGGAAAATTGCCCCTCCGATATCCGGGGAGCTATGTTTTTCATTAATAATCTGTTTCAACAATCGCCTCGTGGGCTTAACAGTTACAAAGTTTTCTTTATCTTACAAGAAACACTTCCTTAGGTTCACCGCGTTCCAGGTGCGGGGGACCTCCTTTCCTTCTGCCGTTTGTAACTTGTACGAACCGTTATCGTATGCTTCTATGACTTGGTATGGGCCCTCCCAGTTTGGTCCCAACTTTCCTTGGTCTTCTTGCCTGCTAGCTTCATTTTTCCGGTAGACGAAGTCTCCTACTCTGAGTTTTTCACCTCTAACCCTCCGATTGTAATACTGCTCCACCTTCTTTTTGTACCTGGCTTCTTCAACAGCCGCTGAGTCCCTTCTCTCTTCCAGTAAATCCAGGTTTAAACGCCTCTCCTCTTCGCTTCCTTCTTCGGTCATCATCATCGTTCGGAAGGTAGGCATGCCAATTTCCGCAGGGATCACTGCTTCGCTTCCATATGTCAAACTGAACGGTGTTTCACCGTTGCTTGTCTTCAAGGATGTCCGATGAGCCCACAAAACGTTCGGCAACTCGTCAACCCATCCGGGCCTATTTTTGCCTAGCCTTGTTTTGAAGCCATGCATCAAAATTTTGTTTGCTCGTTCTACCAGACCATTGGCTTGAGGGTGTGCCACAGCAGTATTTATCTGTTTGATGTTGAGCTTTTCGCACCACCGTTTGAAGGGATCATGGATGAAGTTGCTGCCATTGTCAGTTACAATTATGTGTGGCAAGCCAAAGCGACACACGATATTATCCCATACAAATTTTATGACTTCTTTCCTGTGGTTTTCGCCAGGGGTTTGGCCTCCATCCACTTTGTAAAGTAGTCGATGGCCACGATGACATATTTTACTTTCCCGGGCGCTTCAGGAAGGGGACCCAACACGTCCATTCCCCATTGGAAGAATGGCCAAGGTGACATGATAGAAGTCATAAGAGTCTTCGGTAATTTGGGAACCGGGGAGTGTATTTGGCAAGACTCGCATTTTTGAATGACCTCTCTGGCGTCCCTGTGCATTGTCGGCCAGTAGTATCCTTGCCTGATCAGTTTCGCCACCACGGATCTTGGGCCGGAGTGCATGCCACATGCCCCTTCGTGCACTTCTCTTATCACGTAATTGGCCTGTAGTGGGCCCACACACCTCAACATTGGACCTAAATACGACTTCTTGAACAGCACCCCGTCCTCCATTGTATAATGGGGTATCTTCATCCGCAGGGTTCTTGCTTCGTTTTCATCGTTCGGCCACTTTCCTTCGGTAATGCACCGGATGATTGGAGACATCCAGTTTTCCTCCTCTTCTTCCACTATTGCTCCAATGACCTTCTCTTCCGTTGATGGTGTTTCCAATACTTCTACAAGTATTTCCTTGGTCAGATGGTCAAATGCAACTGACGCTAACTTGCTTAACACATCAGCCTTCTGGTTCTGTGCTCTGGCAATGTTTTGTATTCTGAACTGCTTGAAACATCCAATATATTCTTTTGCCTTAGCTAAATATCTTGCCATGCTTTCCTTGTAGGTGGTAAACTCTCCGTTGATTTGGCTTGACACTAGGTTGGAGTCTACTTTAGCACTTAGCACTTGGATCTTCATGTCCTTGGCTATCCTTAGTCCGGCCAGCAATGCCTCATACTCCGCCTCGTTATTTGTGCTGGGTAAATTTAGCCGAAGAGCATAAGTGTATTCTGTTTGGTCCGGGCTTATCAACACCAAACCTGCTCCGGAGCCTTTCTTGTTAGACGCTCCGTCCGTGAACAGTGTCCATTCCTCCTCTGTGGTTGAGATGTTGCATACTTCTTTGCCTTTCCCTTCTTTCCCTACTTTGCTGACCGGTATCTCATTTATGAAATCTGCCAAGACCTGTCCCTTGACGGCGTTCCTGGGGATGTAAGTAATTTTGTATGCTCCCAATTCTACCGCATACTTCATCAACTTCCCCGAAGATTCGGGCTTGTTCAAAACGTCACGGATGGGCTGGTCCGTGATCACCTTAATGTGGTGAGCTTCGAAATATCTTCGGAGTCTCCTGGAGCAGTGTCGTAGAGCCAAAGCCAATTTTTCCAGAGGGGCATAGTTTCGCTCGGCATCGTGGAGTGTTCTGCTGACATAGTGCACCGGCATTTGTTTGCCCTTCCTTTCTACCATCAGCACAGCGCTTATGGCCTCTTCGGCTGCCGCTAGGTACACGAAAAGATCTTCCCCTGCAACCGGGGCTGTTAAATTAGGCAACTCTAGGATCACGCTCTTCATCTTCTGGAATGCCTCCTCGGCCTGCTCACTCCATCGGTACTCCTTTTGGTTGTCTTTCGTGACGCTCTTTAAAGTGTTGAAGAAGGCAAAGCTTTTCACCGATCGAGATAGGAATCATTCATGGTCGCCAACTTCCCACCGAGGCTCGTGATCTCCTTGAGTGTTCGGGGCGATTGCATGTCGGCTATCGCCTTTGTTTTCTTCGGATTGGCCCTTATTCCTTCGGATGTTACCACATATCCGAGGAACTTTCCTTCTTCAACTCCAAAGGAGCACTTTTTAGGGTTGAGCTTCATGTTGATCCTTCGGAGGTTATCAAACGTTTCTGCCATGTCTGCCAATAATTCTACTTCGCTTCTGCTTTTGATCACCATATCGTCGACGTACACCTCCAAGTTCCTGCCAATTTGCCCCTTAAAACTTGAGTCTACCAGCCTTTGATAAGTCGCCCCGGCGTTCCTTAAACCGAAGGGCATTTTGGTGTAGCAAAAGGTTCCATGTTCCGTATAGAAGGTTGTCTTCTCTTCGTCTTCCTTGGCCATCTGGACTTGGTGGTACCCCTTGTATGCATCAAGAAAACACTTGTACTTGTAACCCATCACGGACTCTATTTTCCAGTCGATCTCCGGGAGTGGGTAGTAGTCCTTCGGGCACGAAGCATTGATGCTTTTGAAATCCATGCACATTCTCCATGTTCCGTCCGGTTTCTTTACTAAAACCGGGTTGGAAATCCACGTTGGATATTTCACTGCCCGGACTATTCCCGCTTTCAGCCATTCTTCTACCTCGGTGTTGATTGCCCGGTTCTTTTCAGCTGAGAAGGTTCTCTTTTTCTGGGCTATTGGCCTGTCATTCACGTTGACATTCAGTTTGTGTTCTATGATTCGCCGGGGGACTCCTGTCATGTCTGCCGGTTGCCATGCGAATACATCCTTGTTGTTTTTCAGTAGTTCTACCAACTGCCTTTTGCATTCTTTGGAAAAATTGCCCCCGATGGTAATCATTTGCTCAGGAAATTGGGGGTTTATCATTACTTCTTCTGTTTTCTTGCTAGACTCTTCTTCTTCCGAAGGGTATTCTTTACTCTTGCTTTCCGACCCTTTTGCCATGAAATGTTTTTCTAACCTTCTACATTCCGAGATGATAACTGATCTGGTAACCAGGGTTGCCACTCCCCTTGGTGTTGGGAATTTTATCATGGAGTGGATGGTTGAGGGGATCGCCTTAATTCTCTAATGCCTGATCGTCCCAGAATAATGTTATACGGGGAGGGGGATCTTATCACTGCAAACGTCATTATGGCTCGGCGATATAGGCCATCGTTTCCGAAACAAACGTTCAGGTCTATCTTCCCGAGGGGCCTTATTGCTTCACTGAGAATCCCACTAGAGGTGTGTTCGTTTCTCTTAGCTTCGCTTTGATTTACGGGCATAGGTTTTGAAAACAGGTGTTCAGACATTACTTCCACAACTGCCCGGGTCAACGTAAACCCTCCTCACAATGTATCCTTCCACATTTGCTTCGATTATCGCGCTCTTGAAACGTCCCGGGTAGAATGGGGAAAGCTATAGGGACGTTCATCCAATCCTCTTCTCGGCTGTTGGTTTTCCTTTTCCTGTCCTTTCCTCCGCAGTATACCATATTTATCACCCTTCCTCTGCCGGGCTGATTATCTCTGGGGGTTTCTTCCCCTTTGCCTCACTTCCTTTAATAAATGATCCAACTTGCCCGTCTCCAAAGCTACTCTTAGTTGTTCCTTGAGTTGGTAGCAGTCATTGGTGAGATGGCCTTTCTCACCATGATAATCGCAGAACTTATCTAAATTTTCTCTCCTTGGCGCCCCTCTCAAAGGTGGGGGTGGTGGCAGCTTTAGTTGGAGCTCCGTTGCTAGAATTTCTTTAGGTGCTTTTGAGAGAAGGTTCAAATCAATGGGGCGGGTATCGTTCCTGTAATGGTTTCTCCGGTAGTCGCTTCGGTGGTCGCCTCTGTAGTTATCAGTCCTTGTCGGGTAGTAGGGGTTGTATTGGCTACGGGATTTTTGTTCCGTTCTTCGGTCTCCTCTCCGCTTGTCGGGGATGTTCGCCGCTCGGGAGGTTCGATCTGGCTGACTGCCTGCGTATGACTTACGGTTCCATTCCCCTTTAGGGAGTTCTGTGGTGTTATAGGCTTCTTCCGATCGTACGAAATCGTCTACCCTCTTCATCATCTCCGTGACCGTCTTGGGAACTCTGTCTGAGAAGCGTTTTACCAATTCCGGGCATTTGCTTCCGTTAATGAATGAGGATATCTGCATTATTTCTGGCACACCAGGGATGTAGCTAGCCTCATCGGTCCACCTTTCCTTAAACTCCGGCAGGGTTTCATGAGCCTTTCGCACGATTTTGGTTAGTTCCATCGGATCTTTGAGACACTTTCTCCTGAGCGCGAATCTTTCTAGGAACCTCTCCCTGAGCTCCTCCCAGCTGTCTATGCTACCGTTGGGTAATCGTTCGAACCACGCGCTTGCTGGACCATCCAAAGTTTGTTGAAACATCCAACACCATACCGGCATCGGCCATCCGCCATGATTGGCTGCGCCGGAGAAACGATTGACGTGATCGTCCGGGTCCGAGGATCCATCGTAAAGCTTTATGTTCTTAGGTAGCTCATGTCTTGGTCCGGCGAATTCTACGATCCGCCGCGTGAATGGGCATCTGGGGGCGTCTTTGTATGGTTTGTGTAGATCCTCCATGACCTGCTTTCCTTTCGGATCTTTTTCTTTTCCGCTCGGGTGGTCTTTCGGTTTCATCTCCAAATCGATCCGTATGGGTTGCAATGGGCTTTTCCCTGGGAGTTATGTTGTTGTATCAAGGCTTTTAGTGATGATATGTGGTTTAGTATTTGTTCTTCTAAGTTAGGGGTTGTTTCGGTGGTGTTTCATGGAGGGACCAGGGGTGTTTGGGTGGTAGGACCGCCATTTTCTAGCTTTGGTAGTTAGAATAGCGGTCCCACGGATGGCGCCAATTTGTTGAGGTAAAAATCTGTAATTACCCTAACAAGCTAATCCTTCGGCTAATCCTTCGGCTGAGCTCTCCGGATTAAGTCACTTCGGATCTGTAACACAAAGATAACACGCGTTAGCCTCGTCCAGGGTTTTATCCCTAGACCAAGCTCCGGCGTGAGAATGAGTATGGTTATATGTCAGAGTAAAATACAATGAAATGGGGTAAGAATTAGTTAACCTTGAATGTTGTAGCCTAGCTCCTTTTATAGATGAGAGGCTTTTGTCCTTACCCGAAGGTCACGTGGGCGATAGTGACTCTTTCGGGCGGGAGTTGACTTTACTCTGTTTGGATTCCGTCTGGAAAGGGTCAGTAGTTCTGATCAAGATTCCTTTCCTCTTATACATGGTGATGTCAGGTGTCCGTTAGGCCGAGGGTTATGTCTAACCCTTCGGTATATGCTGGTCTAGGTTTGCTTTGTCTAAATTGGCTTGTATGCTTTATCCGGAAGATTGCATATTGTGCCGGGCGGTTTTGCTTTAGGGCCGGAGAGTTAGGTTCTTCGGCGTTTTACTAATATGCCGGGGAGTTGTATGTCGGGACATACGCCAACATGGGACCTTAAAGTTTTAACGTCGTCGATGAATGAAACCAAATGCTGGATTCTTTATGATAAATGACACATGAAGGCAAATCTAAGTGAATGGTAAAAGACGAGGAACATTTCATTGATGTACATTGTCAAATTTAATACTCTTGTGGTGTATGTACTTGCAGATCTATAATACATATAAAAGAAAAAAATTGTCAAACTTTGAAAAGTAAAATGTTGAAAGTCAAAGGTGAGAGAAATATATGGTGTAATTAATACTTTTATTAAAATAGCACATTACTTAAAGGTACAAAAATTTATTCACATTGTACAACCAATTAAAAGGATATCTACAAAATTAAAAACAATCAATTAAAACACCGGCCTTACTAAAAAGTACAATAAAATTTTCACAATGTACGATTTAAACAAGCTACAACATAATCCAAAATATAAAATAATTAAACACACTAATTAATGTTATTTTTTTAAAACACCCTAAAATAAAAAGTACATGATATTATACACACTATACAAATTAGTAAAATACATAAAGCTTCATACAAGCTAAAAAGTTGATAGTACATAAAGTTTTGAAAATCAGACCGAACCAACGGGTTCAACAGGGAACCGGTGTCGCCACCAGTTCGGCTAACCAATAAAAGCCATCCGAAAATGAACCAGAGAGGACCCGTTGAAATGATACAAACTGATGAATCAAGTCTCAGCGAGATCTGTTTCTCCGGTTAATCGTCACAGGGTACCCGCTGCCGCAACGCGCGAGTACCCTGTTGTACTATATATGATTCGTTGTCAATTATAGTATGTTTTTATATTCCAAAGATGCAAATAAAGATTGTATTCCCGGATCGTTTCCCAACGAAGGTTGAATGGAATTCTTAATTCGAGTCGCGTTTTCGTGAATCTGAATAGTGAAAAAGTGAGTAATTTGGATTTTTACACTAAAATTGATAAACATAAGCTAAAAACAACTTAATAAGCATCTAAAACAATAATATGAAGCAATTATAAGCTAAATCGCAAAGAAAACCTAAAACGAACAAAACCCGGGCTAATCTCGAGCTTTAAAAATGAAAATGAGAAATATTAACCCTAAAAATGCAAAACTATTTTCCCTACGTGCCAAATGACAAAATAAAATATTAGAAAAAAGCCGGATATTTTTTTTGACTTTTACTTTATTTATTATGAATTAAAAACTAAATTTAAGAAAACTATTTATTAAAAATGCTAAATGTAACTGAAAAATTCCAAAAAAATTAGAAAAAGTACTTCTTTAAATGCTGATTAAAGGAAAACTAAGAAACAGTTGCTAGCTTATCCCAATAAGCTGGGATAAGCAGTTAAGAAGTTGAAAGCTTAAATCCACAAAAACCCTTATCAATTAAACAATGCACCTAGGATCTGAAAGTCCCTAGGGCGTAGATAGTAAGTGTGTTGAGTGTGGAGACCGGGGTTCAAACTCTGGTTTTGCACTTTTTTTTTTTTAAAAAAAAAAATCTATTTTACAAACTTATGAAATAAGCTAAACTAAGTAATTTTGGAAAATAAAACTTTTAAAACGAAGAATAAGTGGGAAAAAGAAGATTATTGTCGAAAACTAATAAAATCTAAAACCACTCATTACTCAATCTGTTAAAACTAAAAGCTAATGTAAGCTTGGAATATAACTCTAAAAGTTACAAAAGCTATCTTAACAATGAAATAAGCTACAAACAGAACTTACTTCTAATAAGCGATTAGTATGGAAATCAAACAGATTTTAAGCATAAATTATCACAAGTACTTTGAAGCAAATAAACCAAACACCCTTTGACAGATTCAAAAGCTACAAAAAACTATTAATAGGCTATAATCCTAAACTAATAATGTTGATGCATAATCTGGCGCGGGCTGGATTCGACGATTCTCTCTGGCCCTATGTAGACCTGTCAACAAAGAGAACCCGTTAGGAGTGGACCCGAGGCCGTAGCCCCGGGGTCCACTTCCGACGGTCAAGTTAGTATGCGATGTAGCATATCAAAGTTAGGGTTAGAGATAACCTGTCATGTATTTATAGGGGATGGATTAGGGTTTAGGTGTAGAGTGGGCACATCTGCCGGGCTCGACCCATTCCCGGCCCGGTCCGGACCATACGTCCATAAGCCCCCAAGTCTAGTATGAGATAGCGCATGGCTATGTTATGCTAGACTTAAGTTCTGCTCATGGCGTGAGATGAAAGTGGATCCCGTATCTTGCATCCCGGTAGGCGTACTTTTGTACCAAGATGCGGCGTTAAAGATGGTGCGACGAAGACATGTACATGGCGAGGTTCGTTGTCGCGCGACAAAGAGGTGCGACAAGACCACGTCTTCGTAGGCGAGAAGTCCGTGGCGCGACAAAGAGTGCGACGAAGACGTGTTACGTGCGCATTACATCCGTCTTTACAACCGACGGAGGACGTCTCCCGCGGCAAGATGGTGCGAATATTTAAATCCTCTTACATACGATCCGCTTCAAATATGCTTGCGTGACGTCTGCGAAGCGATGAGTATATATACTCGTAGCCCCAAGTTTGATGGTGCTACTCGTGTAGGAGCATTAAACTTATTTAATCTGAAAAACACCGAATGCAAAGATTAAAAGTATATGCCGCGAATCACAGCACATAAAACCTAATGAATTGAAACAATAGACTGCACATAGCATGAATAATATATAAGAGAAGTGGTAGTGCGCACCCGTCGTGGGATGCGTACCGACGAAATAATTAATTATTTTTTTTTAATGTATAAAATAAAAACTCGGATGGATGTACCGTGACCGCGACTAATAGACGCAGATGGATTTATCGTAACCGCATAGACTCGAACGTTTGTGGATGATCGCAGATGTATATATCACGGCCTTTGTCCAGTGCACATCATGGCGATTGACTAGCATCGTGGTGTTCGCGCGTACGCGTTCTCTGCGAAGATGTCTGAACGCACGGTCTTATGCGGGTAGATTTATCGTGACTGCGTTGTTCGAGCGCGAACAAGCGTACCAACCGTAAAAACAGTATCTGCGCGAATTAATTCGAGGCTAAAAGGGAAAATAGCTCCGATCGTGCGGATATTTTCTTAGGTCCGATCGTGCGGACTAAAAGATAAAATAGGTCCGATCGTGCGGACTTTTCTTTTCTAGTATCTTATATAAAGAAAATCATGAATCGTATACATGTTATATTAGATTATTTATATAATAAATACATTCACATGAAGGAATATTATGATGTTTATTCACTGCATCGTCACGTGGAGTATTAAAGCATGGATACTTTAAAGCATGTACGGCAATCGATTATATTAATTGCGAATGATATTTTAAATCAATCGATTATAGGGATTTAGAGTTACCGACTTTAGAAATTGATTTATGCTTTTCGGTAATATGAGAACACGAAACATAGTTTATTCGTGTCCCACGGATGGCACCAACTTGTTGATGCATAATCTGGCGCGGGCTGGATTCGACGACTCTCTCTGGCCCTAAGTAGACCTGTCAACAAAGAGAACCCGTTAGGAGTGGACCCGAGGCCGTAGCCCCGGGGTCCACCTCCGACGGTCAAGTTAGTATGCGATGTAGCATATCAAAGTTAGGGTTAGAGATAACCTATTATGTATTTATAGGGGATGGATTAGGGTTTAGGCGTAGAGTGGGTCGCATCTGCCGGGCTTGACCCATTCCTGGCCCAGTCCGGACCATACGTCCACAAATAAGTTGCAAGGATCTCAAAGCAAATAAAGAGCATTAGAAAACAGATTTAAACTAGGAAATGAAAAGGGAAAAGCAACTAAGCAAATTATGCTTAATGGTTTTGCAAAGAAGCAAAAATCTAAAGGGCTTCTAGGGGATAAGCTAAGGGGAAAGCTACAAACTAATCCTAATGGATGAATTAAGATAAAAGGACACCAAGACTATACTAATAAGCAGAATATAACAATAAATAAGCCAGACTTAAGCTGATAAACACTTATTGAAAGATGCAGTCCAAACAGCCTTGAGGGGCTGTATTCAAGCTTATGCATAAGCTCCTAAGCTATAAGCTAGAAGCTGAGATTTCTAGAAAAAGCAAACAAGCTGGCAAGGAATCTATAAACTAATTATCAAAACCTATCAAGCTAATATGAGCTTATACTGAGCTTGTGAAAAGTATGGGTCAGAACTGCATTTTTGAACCTTTTTGAAATCAGATGTGAAATGAACAAGTTTAAGGTAAAATTAAAGCAAGCTAAGGACTAATTAAGATTATAAAAATTGAAAACAGTTAAATACTATCATATAGAGAGTTGGAAAAACCAGTTTTCAAATTTAAAAAGCCCTAAAATAAGCTGGAAATTGCTGTGAAAACAGCCTCTCAGAACAGTTTTGGAATTTTGGAAACTTTTAGAAAAACATGTAAAATGAACTCAAATCCTATTAAACCTGTTAAAAAACAATTGCAACAACTAAATAACTTATATTATGACAGATCTAAGACAGAATGGAACTACAATTAAGAACCAAAACACATGAAAACAGATCTTGACAACCTCTAAACTCTAAATCCAAACACCCCCTTATTTCATTAAAACAGATTTTGAAACTGATTAAGACCATTAACTTGAGAGATTTAGGATCTAAGAGACTTATAATGACTAAAAAGCTGAGAAAAACATATTTGGACTCACAATAAGCAGACAAATAAGCTAAAATATAACTTTGACTTTTATTGACTTTTTGGATTTTTGAACTTAAACTTATTTAAATCAGAAACAAACAAGGATAATCTCACGATAAGCTATGAATAAGCTTAAATGAAATTATAAAACAGTAATGAGAGCTTAGAAACAGTTTGTAACAAAATTAAATGTTTAAAATGTAAATTTGACAAGGAATTTAAAGGAAAAAGCAAATTGCATTAATGTACATACTTTATTAGTTTGATTAGATTTAAGCATCTATTTTTAGGAAATTAGAGAGTAATAATTTTGATTGAGGTTCTGATTTTGGTTTTTTTTTTTTCTTCAGAATGTGGGTTGCTTTGACAAGTTTAAGTTGACTTTTTGAATTAAAGTATTCTGATCATGTAACTTATTTGGATTATGGAATTGTTGATGATTTTGGTTTTGGGATTATCTATGGGTTTAGATTATGATTTTATTTTCATCTCAAATTCTTAAGAGTGAACGGTATGGTGGCCTGGACAAGCGCCATTTCCCATGTTACCACCACCCCCTCCCTTGTGCCATTTGCAAAGTGGGTATACTGACACCATTTCCACTTTTTGGTTTTTTTTAATTAAGTTTTTCCGTTGCGAGGTGGAGAAACGACTTGAGTTATTAGTGAAGGGGTATTTTGGTGGTGGTGAGGTGGCGAAACGACTTGAGCCACCACACCTGACGCTCTAGCTATGGTGATTTCTCTTTACGTATGGTTAGGTATGATGATAAAACCTATTTTGGATCTACTTATGTTGATGATTTCTGGTTTATGCTAGAATTCTTCTCCGGTACGTCTTGTTCGTTAGCTAGTTTCGACTGTATCCCGGTAAGGCGTGTGGTCATTTTTAATGATATGAAGTGTTCGTATTGTCTTTGTGATCTAGAATTTAATCTTTTGATCTTTGAGGTGCTTTGGTTTGATCCTCATGAGATTAGTTTTGAGTTGAGTCCCTAGTGAGACCATTTTTTTTTGTTATGTTTGCTGATTATGGTTACTCGTATTTTCAGCTTTGGTTAGTTGAGACCTTTTCCGAGTTTCAAGTTGTTTCGGTTTTTGGATTTTTTGGTTAGTTAGAGGCCGAGTTTCAAGTTGTTTAATTTTTTAGATTATTTTTTGTGTTTAGCTGAGACCTATTTTAGGTTGCTTTGTTTTTTGAATTAGTAGATCCCAAGTAAGATCTATTAAGACCTGTTTTTTTCACGTTGCTTCGTATTTATATTAGTAGATCCTAGGTGAGATCTATTGAGACCTACCAGGTCGCTTCGTATTTTGATTAGATCTCAAGTGAGATATACGCAGACCTATTTTCTTCAGGGTGCTTCATATTTTGTTTTTAAGGTCACAAGTGAGATCGGTTTAGTTCGATCCCAAGTGAGATCGATTAACTTGAGAGGAAGCTTGGTTAATTTTGGGTCATTTTTATTTGTAACAAGCTGAACATGATATGCTCTAGCTTGCGGCGGAGTGTTAGAGTTATTTAATATTAGACCCGATTAGATTAGTTTAGTTTAAGCCCGTTTAGATATATTAGGTTTTCTACGTTTTCTTTATATACCCTTGTAACCTTTATTATCAATCAATTCAATATAATGTAATCATTTGGTTTATTACCGCTTGCCTCCCAACTCACCGCTTGCCCCCCAACTTTGATAATAAAGGTTACAATAGTATATAAAGAAAACGTTATAAACCTAATCTTTCTATACTATAGAGCATACATATCTCCAACTGAATCCTAAATCTAACTTCAAGCCTCATTTAAGATTTAGACACTTCAAACCTAACCCACCATCAACTTTCAAAAATTTCTTCATTCCCCTTTCAACTTTTAAAAATTTGAAGTTTTCCCACAATACATTTTTCCTTTTTTTTGCATATACTAATCACATATACGATTCTTCTAACATAGCAAAGTTATTGTGATCGCAGCTTTGCGCGGATACGATGCTATAAATCTAAACAGGCGTAAACCAAGCTAATCTAATACGGGCCTAATAGAACCTACAAAACACAAGGAGCACGCCATGGTTATAATGTGGGCACCACACAGAGTGGTAGATGCACTTGGCGGCGCCAAAAGGTCCAACCGGGGAGGAGGGTGGGCGGGGCTGTTGCGTTAGCCTAGCATGTGCTTTTATTCAACCTTGACTAAGTTCGTTTTTTCCAAATTAATCTATAGCCATCAAGAACAATAAATCAAATAAAACATAAACTAAGGTCACACTCAGGCCATCACAACCAAGCATTTGGTAGTTTTTCAGCATACGGGGCCTTCAAGTTTTAACGTCTTCTATGAATGAAAGCAAATGCTTGATGGTAAAAGTCAGTCAACTGCGTCTTACATGGGTTAATTATTGCTAAATATCATGTACTAGGTCATCATCTTTGAGGTTTGCCACAAACTTTAAAAGATTGTT
Source organism: Chrysanthemum lavandulifolium (assembly GCA_022545495.1). Classification (NCBI taxonomy): domain Eukaryota; kingdom Viridiplantae; phylum Streptophyta; class Magnoliopsida; order Asterales; family Asteraceae; genus Chrysanthemum; species Chrysanthemum lavandulifolium. Next base: position 45,886,553 of record CM040245.1, read on the forward strand.
TGTTTTGGTCCATATCTTTTATATCCTAAGCCCACATAATTAACTACTTCATAATAATGGATAAGCTTACTTTAACCTTTCTATTACACTCAGGTATTCTAATCTCATTGTTGAGCGCTTGTGCTGGAGTAGACACCATAACATTAAATCAAACCATCAAAGATGGTGACACCATTGTTTCATCTGGTGAAAATTACGAAATGGGATTTTTTAGCCCTGGGACATCAAAGAATCGGTACATTGGAATATGGTACAAAAAGATATCGACTTGCACAGTCGTATGGGTTGCTAACAGAGAGACTCCATTGACCAATAAATCTGGTGTGCTCAAAGTTGGCCATAATGGATTAGAACTTTTGAACAGTAACAAGACTGTAATCTGGTCAACGAATACATCAGAATCAGTCACGACTAGTAGTCTGGTGGCACAGCTTTTGGATAGCGGAAATCTTGTTGTACGGGATCAAGGGAACTTGATTTGGCAAAGTTTTGATTATCCTGGAGACACTCTTGTTTCAGGAATGAGAATCAGCATGGACTTGTTAACTGGAAAAGATATACAGTTGACATCATGGAAGAACGATGATGACCCGTCTGCAGGTCCTTATGTTTTGCGGGTGGAGCCATATGGGTATCCACAATTACTAGTATTTGAAAGGCAGAATTTGGATCAACAGTCGAGGTTTGGACCATGGAATGGTGTTTCATTCAATGGTATGCCTAATTTAGGCGAGAAATCAATATTTACTCACCAGTTTGTTGTTAATGAGAAGGAGATATACTATAAATATGAACTTGTGAACAACTCACTTATTTTCAGGATGCATTTAAGTCCTAATGGACATATTGAATACTTGAACTGGATCAGAAGTACACAAAGTTGGAGCGCAATTTCAACAACACCCGATATATGTGATAATTATGCCAGTTGTGGTGCCTATGGAGTCTGCAACATCAACGACAGCCCTTCTTGTAGTTGCCTGAAAGGGTTTGAACCTCAACACTCTGAAGAATGGAATATAGCAGATTTTACAAGTGGGTGTCAACGGATAAAACCATTATCATGTGGAAATGGGGATGGTGATGGTTTTCGTAATATTTCAGGTGTGAAATTCCCAGACACGAATAATTCATGGTACAATCAGAGCATGACACTTGCCGAATGTGAATTAGCCTGCAAGAAGAATTGTTCTTGTACCGCTTATGCTAGTTTAGATATTAGAAATGGTGGGAGCGGATGCTTGCTATGGTTCAATGATCTGATGGATGTTCGAGTGCTTGAGGAAACTGAAGTGCTTTATATACGAATGCCTGCCTCTGAACTAACAAGTAAGTCACTATATGCAAATCTGTATTAAATAATAACATGAAAATTGTCGCTTTGATTACATATTTTAATTAAAGGACCAACAGCCCAGAAGCAAGGCTCCAACAAGAAGAAACAAACCACCATAATAGTTGTTTCAGCATCACTTGGTTTGGTCCTTGTATGTGTTACTCTAGCATTTTATGTAGCATGGAGAAAAAATAAAAGATCTCGCAAGTTGATATTAGGTAACTCGAACATGTTAACACTTTAAGGTTGAAAATAGATAAACTAAGTACTAATAAACAAAAATATTGTTTTTATTGTAGGTCCAGCGCCAGCCTGTGATGATACCATTGAGGGTCGATGGAAGATACTGAGTTGTCGCTGCTTAGCCTTTCTGTTATTGCTAAGTCCACTAACAACTTCTCCGTTAACAATAAGCTTGGTGCAGGTGGATTTGGTCCTGTTTACAAGGTAATATATTCCTATATGTTTTAAGTTAAAATTATTGAGGATTATTAATCAATAACCTTAACGTTTAGGGTGTGCTTGAAGATGGACTAGAAATAGCTGTGAAACGACTCTCGCAAACTTCAACACAAGGGGTTGATGAGTTTAAGAATGAAGTTAGGTTAATCGCCAAACTTCAGCATCGGAATCTCGTGAAGCTTCTAGGTTACTGCATTCAAGGAAATGAAAAACTACTAATATATGAATACATGGCAAACAAAAGCCTAGACTCGTTTATATTCGGTTCGCCGCAAATTTGTACTTTTCATACTTACTAAAAGCTACTATTGTTTTTTAACTAATATTCAAAGTAATTAACTTACTAACAGATAATAATTATGGAAGCTCAATGCTTGATTGGCCTCGTCGTTATTGTATCATCCATGGAATTGCTAGAGGACTTCTTTATTTACATCAAGATTCACGTCTAAGGATCATCCATAGAGATATGAAAGCTAGCAACATTTTGTTAGATAAGGACATGAACCCGAAGATATCAGACTTTGGCCTTGCTAGAAGGTTTAATGGATACGAGACAGAAGCTAATACTAGCAGAGTGGCTGGAACCTAGTAAGAATCTTTATTCACATTTGATATTATTTATGTTATTTGAAGTGGTCATATCAAAATTCCATTCTTTATAGTGGCTATATACCTCCGGAGTATGCGTTGCATGGGTTTTATTCGGTAAAATCGGATGTGTATAGCTTTGGTGTCTTGCTGTTGGAAATAGTGACCGGAAGAAAAACAGAGGATATTCATGAGAAGAACACAACGATACCCTTGTTGGACATGTAAGAATTGGTGTGTTTGGTTCTTTTATACGATTAGCATATTTTCTTACTGTTAGCGCATTATTCATGTTATTGACATATCTTAGGCATGGAGATTGTACAAAGAAGGCAGGTCGCTTGAGCTAGTGAGCGCTTCTTTAAAACCATCATGTGTTGAGTCCCAAGTATTACGATCAGTACATATTGGTTTGTTATGTGTGCAACATCATGCAGAAGATAGGCCAACTATGTCGTCAGTGGTTCTCATGTTAGGTAATGAGAAAGCTTTGCCTCCACCTAAAGAGCCTGCATTTTTGGCTGAAGAAGAAATGCCTGAACTTAGATCTATTTCGTCAGGGCCAACAGTAGGTTCTATTGATGATGTTACTATAACACTATTAGATGCTCGATAGCAAAGTATATAATTTTTCCTTCAGTGTGCTCATAATATGTGTAACTCTAGTATATATCTTATTTATTCAACTATGATCCAATAATGCATCAGTTGTTAGAATCACTAAAAGAAGAATTCATATTTTATGAAGATGTAACCATGGGCAAGTTAGATTGGTTATCTATTAGTAACTTGCTGTGTTTCATGCATCTTATATTTTGATGGTAGACTATTAGTAAGTTAAATATTTAATATGTTTTTTCTTTAGCGGCTTTTATTTTTATTAAAATAGAGTCTAGAGCTAGAAACAACGAAACTTACATTGTAATATTACAAGCAAACTGTGGTGATGTGGTCTACTATACTATCCATTCATACCAAACAGGCCAAATTTAGAAAATGAAAGTGTTTTGATCTCATCCAGTAAGGTATCCTTCCTTGGTGTTTTAACATCAAAACAAACTTTGTTCCTATTCCTCCAAATCACCCAACAAGCTGTTTGAACAATAGCATCGAAACAGATTTTCGGATATAGCGCGGATCAATATACGTTTGGGTTAGCTCAATTTTGTTTCTAGCTATTTGGGTCATGTAATGGACTCATTTGCAGAAATTATTGGGAACCATCACCCTTGGTTTCGACTTAAGATATAGAAGTCTAAATATGCAATATTTTCTATTTGAGGTTAGTAAATGAATCCAAATTATATAATACCTTTTACAGTACGTCTGAAAAAAACTGTTTGAAGACTAAATGAGAATGTTATTTGATATTAAAAAGGATTGAATTGCTTGAACAGCCGGATGGAATTAATATTTACCACATTCATAGTAGTCTTAAAAATAAAAGGCAGACATTTATTATTCAATTCTTTTTAAACTGGTGGAATGTTTGAACTTGGATTCTTTAGCCCTGGAAGCTCAAAGAACCGATAAGTGGGGATATGGCATTACAACATATCACCTCAAACAGTCGTATGAGTAGCTAATAGAGATAAACTGCTTACGAACACATCAAGTGTGTTTAAAGTCAGTAGTCACGGAAATTTTCAGATTCTGAACGGTGGAGAAACTGTCATACGGTCATCGAATTCATCTGTGTCTCTCATCAAATTCATCTGTGTCTGACGGGACTACTAGTCTAGTTGCACAACTTTTGGATACCGGAAATATGATTGTAGGGAATGACAGCAACATTGTTTGGCAAAGTTTTGATAACATTACTGACACTACTTGCACATGAATGAAATTTGGGAAAGATTTTGTGACTGGGAAAGAGAGAATTTACTTCTTGGAAGAGTCTCGATGATCCTTCACAAGGTTTATATGTACTTTATATGGATACAAATGGAAACCCGCAGGCATTTCAGAGACGTGCTTCGGTTATACAATATAGGTTTGAACCATGTAATGGTCTTAGATTGAGCAGCTTTCTTAGTAAGACACAGAAACCAATCTGCAAATATGAATTTGTTATCAATGAAAAGAGGTATATCATAAATATGACCTTATAGATACTTCATTTCGCTCAAGGATTTATCTAAGTTTAGAAGGCACGGTCGTGCGATTGAATTGGTCGATCCTCCCAATTCAAGGTTGGACTCCATATTTGCCTACAACTATAGATATGTGTACTCAGTATGGAATATGTGGTCCTCATGGAATATGTAACATTAACAACTTACCAGTCTGCAGTTGTCTGGATGGTTTTGAACCATTACAATCAGAAGAATGTAATACAGGAAATTGGTCAAGTGGCTTCCAGCATAAGAAACCTTTGGATTGTGTGTATGGAGCTGCATTTCAGAAATTTCCAGGGGAGACACGCAATGGTCATGGCATAATGTGAGCATGAACACTGAGGAATGTGAGGTAGCATGTAAGAGGAATTGTTTTTGTACAGCTTATGCAAATTTGGATCTTGAAAGAGTTGGAAGCGGATGTTTGCTATGGTTTGGAAGTTCAATGGATGTAAGAGTGTTCGAGGAAAATAGTGAATCTTTATCTAAGAGTCGCCATGACTGAGTCAACTGGTACATCATTCATTATATGTATGTGGTGTTAGTTCTAAATCAGTTGACTTAAATATATGTCCTTGTTAATGTAAAATAGACTTCATAAGGATCTGAATTTTTACTGTCTTTCAGTCGTGAAATCAGGTTCGTGGAAGAAAAAGGTAATCCTACTGGGCATCTTAGCATCAGTAGTGTTGGTTCTGGTTGGTCTGACTTTTAACAGTGTATGCTTATAAGAAGAAATGTTCTAGGAGACCATGTAATGCAATCAATCTTCTTATAGCCACTGCAGATAAATGAAGAGCAAGCATGTACTTGCCTCTTGATATACCACTTTCTAGGTAAGCTGATGCAGGCCCTTGGTGAAGATTATGATGGGAGCCAGAATATATAGATGTAGACTTACCATCATTTAGTGTGGCTAAAATAGCTAGATATAGTGATATACCAATCACTTCTCAGACAGCAATAAGCATGGGAAAGGTGGTTTTGGTCCAGTTTATAAGGTATATCACTTATACATGCCTATATCATGTCCAAAAGTGAGTTTGTGAAACAACTTGTATACAGAAACCAGAAGTTCCTTGTAAGCATAAGAATTAAAGGTTGTAATCCAGCCCATTTGCTTAAGAATGGGTAGATTTTGGTTATGTTAATTGATTAACGGGTCAACGGATGTAGCAAAGCTTGAAAAAAGGGATTAAATTTGTTAAACTGTTTGAAAGTGTTAATGTTTGTAACAAATCTACTTAATTTAAAATTTTATATTTTTGGTCAAAATGTGTTTTGGTTCAACCCAACCTAGCCAATTCTATTTGGAAACAAAAATTACCCATTGACCTGAACTCAATTAGGTAACAAAATTACGCATACTAAGGATAATTTTCAGTTACTTTGAAACAATAAGGATAGTTGCTAAACCAAATCATTAGGGTGTGTCTGAAGATGGACGACAAATAGCTGTGAAACGGCTTTCAAAGACATCTACGCAAGGTTTTGTCGAGTTCAAAAATGAACTTAGCCTTGTTGCCAAACTTCAACACAGGAATCTTGTGAAACTTTTGGGATACTGTGATCAAGGAAATGAAATCATGTTGAATAACGAATACTTGCCCAACAGAAGCCTAGACACAATTTTATTTGGTATGAAATGGATTAAATTTCTGATCGAATTTACTAATTTGTCTAGTTACTCCCCTGAGATAAAACCAAGGGATTGCGCGAGGGCTTCTTTATTTGCATCAAATTCCTGCCTCCATATTATACATAGAGACCTGAAAGCCAGCAATGTTTTGTTAGACAAGGATATGAACCCAAAGATATCAAATTTTGGTCTTGCCAGACGGCTCAAAGGTTATGAGACCATAGATATAACAGAGTGTTGCAGGAACCATAGTCAAAATCAATAAACCTGATTTCTATTTAGGATTCAAGAAGTTATTTTGTGTCTCAATTGTTATTTAAACCCTGATGCAGTGGTTACATCTCACCTAGCGTGAGTATGCGGTGCATGGGCTTTTCTCTATAAAGTCAGATGTACATAGCTTTGGTGTTTTACTGTTTTAATGCTAGAAATAATTAGTGGGATGAAGAATCGAGGATTCTCTCCTCACGAGCACAATGGTAGCCTTCTTGAACATGTAAGCTTTTGTATGCTCTACAATTCATTTTGTAATGTACATATAACTTACTTATTATGGAATACTATAGGCATTGCACCCTTACACAACTCGTGCTTCAAGTCTGAAGCACTCCGGTCAATACTTATTGGTCAACTATGTGTGCAAAACCATGCCGAAGATAGGCCAATGATGTCATATGTGGTTCTTTTGCCAGGTAACAAGGGTATTTTGCCTTCACCTAAACAACCTGCCTTTTTTCCGAGCTTGAACCAATCTCTTCGCCATCCGTATGCAGTCAATGAAGTAATCATGACATCATTAGATGCCCCATAGAATCAAATGTTATAAATTTGTGTCTCTACATGTACATAAACCCATAAAATACTTGATTTCATGAGCTGAAACACAAATATATTAAATGTACATGTTAACATCTACCTAATTGAGCATATATTTTGTTTGGGTAATTCTTTGGCCTCTTATGAATATGAAATATTTTTAAAGCTTATTTAGAGTAGTTTTTTTTTTTTTTTTTTATTAATTTTTTTTTAATACACATCTGAACCACACTCATTCTCATGGAAGTATTTTGCAAAGCATTATACATTTTGAAGTGGAGTCTTTCCATTCCATAGTCATCAACTCATCATTGTGCATAGAAATCAAAGTAAGCTGGTGATATATGTCAAATGGTTATGATTAGAGATACTAAGAAGTAAGAAGGCAACTTAAGTGTTTGGTGGATAGTTATTTGTCAGCATGTATAGACCATAATTGAGACTTGACCATAAGAGTCATCCCTCCTCAGGTTGAATGGGTCAACTAGAACTGGTATGAAATATATATGAAACGAGTTTGAACCTATGCTTCATGCGGACGTTTTGAAAAACATAGTTTGTCGAAAATTCGCACTTGTTGTACACTTGAGGTTCAAATTGTCCTAAATAATCACTACAAGAAAAAGTCATTTTAGTGTCACCCGTAGCGATGTGTTTAGCGACGTATTTTATGCTAGCGACATACTTAGCGACTTCAGAATGTCGCTGTAAACGAGTCCAGATTATTGCGACTTGTTAAATCGTTGCTAAAAGTAGCGACATGTATAACGACTTCTCATAACACGTCGCTATAAAACTGCGACATCACTATTTCAAGTCGCTACCGATGTCGCTGTTTCATAAAGATGTCGCTAGTTGAGTCGCTACATGTATCGCTAAATTAAGAATTGTCGCTATTATTGTCACCTGTCATGTCGCTATTTTTCTATAGAAATCACAGTTTCATTCACATCGCCATTTAGGTTGTTGTCAAGAGCACTCTACTATGACATTTAAAAATTTAATATAAAACAAATATAATTAGAACATGCGATAGAAATAATCAACAGTAATTATATTTACAACATTGCAAGTATTACAAATGAACCTCAACTTATTTAAAGAACAAACATATAAGATTAATTTATCAAAGTTACAAATGTTTCTCTACACAGAAAATCGGAAGACGAGGTAAAATATCCCACAATTTCTTGCTCAATTCAGTATCTTTGACGTTCCTGAAAATCAATATCCAAAACGGTCGAAAGTTAACTAAAGTAATAGAGTAATAGTAATGGTGTTTCTTCATTTACTGCAATACTCAATATATGCACGAACCTATATAATCTCGCAGAAAGTTTTAATGCTTTTCATATAACCAATAGAAAGAAAAAGAAATGAACACTTCAATGTGTTTTCATTCCAGCAAGATCAGTCAACCATTCGACCCTTTAGAGAGACTTTAACCCAAATTGACCCACTTGCTCATACATGGGTTGAAAATGCTTCCTATAATTAAGAGCAAATTGAAATAGATTACAAAATAAAAGTTGCATAGTTAGAGTAAAGATGCGATTAAAATCTTGAAACAAATTTTAAATAATAATGGAACTGAAAATCGCTTCACATTAAAGTGATTTGGCAAACAACTAATAAGATTTTGGACATTGTTCAACCTCACCTCTATGCTACTGGTAGGAGCTGCATGCTGCACATTCAACAAGACAAATCAGTACTGTCATCAGCGTATAATCAACTAAATAGAATGATGATCAAGAAAACAATCAGTTTCACTTAACCATTCTCTATTATATTATCTCTACATCAAAGAATATGGGTTGAATTATATAGTGGGTTGATTAAAAAAAATTGCATTAAACTTGGCTATCTGTCCATTAACGATTGCAATGAAGCAATTAGGTGATAACGCACACAAAATTTTACAACCGTGTATTAGTTATGGGTATTTTAGAAATCTGATCATAAGGCAAATACTTCTTTTCTAAACGTTGCATGAATGTAAGGAGTATGAAAGTTTTAAGAATCATATCGCCATCCTAAATGCAGGTATCATGCGAAGTATTAACTACTTTCAAGCCTCACGCCCACATGATACTAATTTTAACATCATCCGTTACAAATTCGATATAATGAAACTATGGATTGGCATAATCAAAATTGCTACAAAGCATTTAATTAATGCATATATCGATTCAAATCGATCATTCAGATGAATAGCATATTGATTAGTGCACTATTGAAGATGGAAGTGACGGACCTTTAATGGCGGTGAATCACTTGAATGCGTCCAACAAATTATTTTCCCTGGTCTCACACTGGAACGGACCACGTACTCGGTACACTAAGGTGCAGCAGATCCTGACAAATCAAACACCTTGCAATAGCAACAACAAAGAATTACAAAAGCATTAGCACGAGAAATGGTTGTTTGCCAAGGTGCAACATACATTATTATACTATATCCTTTAACTTTTTCCATACTAGATCATGGTAAACTAACAAGTACCAATAAAACTTAGCATGAGACTACTTACAAATGATGTAGATGAATAAACGTACCTATAGCACACTCATCTGAAATGAAATGATAATCATAATGAACTAGCATAGTACCCGCGCAAAGCAGCGACGGTACCCAAGATGTCAGTTTTTCTCGTACCTTGATCTTTAAGCGGTATACAATGAGAGTTAGTATTTGACGGTTTACCCGTTTGATAGTTCGAAAAGAGTAGATGCGTATTTGAATTTCCGTAAATTATATCAATACAAATATAGATATCCATACTTATACTCATTTGAACTTTATATAACTTGAATGTTTATGATAAAAATTACAACTAAAAATTTGTATCATTGAAAGTTTATAACATCCATTTTAATACTAAAATTTGATGTGTCATTAGTGTACATTATAATGCAATTATTATAGTGTAGAATTTAATTATATTAATTACTATTTATAGTAAGATGTGTATGCTTAAAAAATTAAGACTTCCTTCTTTAGAAAGTCTTAAATACATTATAAGGTAGTATGGATAAACCTACACATGCTCATTCATAACATGTCGTTAGTCTACTACTCTTTTTATTTTTACATTTAGTCAACTATTTGCAACAAACAATGTCCGAAAAACTATCAATCATTAATATGTTAACAACCGCTAACTAACTGAATCTATACAACAAGTCAGTGCAAAAACATACCAATCATATTAGCTTAATATCAAATTATGCATATGAAAAGTAACTGTCAAAACTAAATCAAACCGGCAAGGAAATAAGATCAAAAACATTATCCGCACAATCAATCATACCAGAAGCAACGGTAACATCAACACTAGCTTTGTAGCACATTGATCGTAATCATAGCTTCGACCAGTACCGTCTCCGATAGCAATCGCAATACGGACCTATAGTAATTCACATCAAAATTTAGTTACAAAACCCTAACCCTAGCTTGTAATTAAATTCATGCTAAAAGTAGCGACATGTATAACGACTTCTCATAACACGTCGCAATAAAACTGCGACATCACTATTTCAAGTCGCTACTGATGTCGCTGTTTCATAAAGATGTCGCTAGTTGAGTCGCTACATGTATCGCTAAATTAAGAATTGTCGCTATTTTGTCACCTGTCATGTCGCTATTTTTCTATAGAAATCACAGTTTCATTCACATCGCCATTTAGGTTTTTGTCAAGAGCACTCTACTCTGACATTTAAAATTTTAATATAAAACAAATATAATTAGAACATGCGATAGAAATAATCAACAGTAATTATATTTACTACATTGCAAGTATTACAAATGAACCTCAACTTATTTAAAGAACAAACATATAAGATTAAGAGTAACTACACCATTCGTCCTCAGATACGCCGACCATCAAGATCGTCCTTTAACTAAAAAATTATGCGTTGGCCCTTAATCATGAAACGTTACTCTCGGCTTGGCCCCTCACCCTAACCTACATGACTAACAGGCGTGTTCTATTTAAGTTTAGGGTATATTTGTCTTTCCCATAAACCTATATCTGTTATTAAGAAAACATATCTCAAAACCAGATTCGTTCACCATAAAAATATATCTCACCATCACCATCACCATCAAAACACACCACGATCTAAACCACTCACACACAAAAACAAAACTTCAACATATTCACCAATACTCTCTTGATCCAAACATAATAAAAACATAGACTCCTAGTAATCACAGATTCATCACAAAACCCTCACAAAAAAAAATCATCAAAAATCAAATCATCACTCATCTCTCAAAAAATCCAACAATCGAAAACACATATACTCTAAATCATCTAAAAAATTCATACAGAGCTGGTGATGTTACGTTTTTGGCGGCTACAGTTACAACTCAGATGAATACCGGGTTGTTGGTCTTATTGTTGTGTTTTAGATTATGGTTGTTAAGTGGATGAGAAGGCGTGGGGTTATTTTTTTTGTTGGTTGATTGAATGATATAAATAGAAGCTGAAATGGAAAATAAGTTTGAATCGGTGTTGTGGTTTACTAGCATAGGTGTTGATTAAATGGTGCAATGGGTGTCTGAGATATATATAGGAGTATGTTTCAGTTTTGGAATACTGAGTGATGATGTTTTATTAGGTTGTGTTAGGAAGTGATTTGATTCAAATGTGTTTTGGGACTGTGATGTTACCTGAATCAGAGAGAGCGTTATGAATTAGAAGTTGAATTTGGGATTTGTTGTTAATGATCAGAGTATGAAGATGTGAGGTGATGGCTAATGTTTGTAAATCAGGAAGTTGTAAGCTTCAGAGGGGTGGGCTTAAGAGGGATACAAATCAGTGTAGTGTGACTATCAGGTGAGATAGATTGTGAGTTAGAGTGAAGGAATCAGGAAGTAGTAATTAGAATCAAGGAGTGGACGAAAAGAGTGTGACTCAGGGTGTAATGAAAATCAAAGGCCTGAAGCTGAAATGCATCAGGGAGTGAGATAACTCGAGGTCTCATTTTGTATATCCGTGAGAGTGATATGAAAAGGGATAAGTTGTTCACAAATGTTGAATAGTTCTCATCAGGGAGAAAGATAAGGGTGGGTAGCTGTTAACGAGCTATGGAGTGTTGTGATACTTTTCTACTAAAGCAATAAAGATTCAGTGGGTATATGATGTTAAATGGGAGTAGTAGTATCAGGCGATACGGGTATGGGTTGTACATCAGGGAATGTTAAATGAGAACCTGAAAAGTCAGGCTCAGTGTGCACATACAGTTGGAGTCAACTCCCTGAAACCTTGATGTCACTGAAACATAGGAAACTGAATGCGAATCCATGACCACTAAAACCCTGAGAACTTGAACCGTGAACACAAGCAACTGATGAATCTTGCTTGACCCTTAAAGTGTCATTAAGTGTATGATAGAATGTAATCGTGAAATGAGGGTTGTATTTTCAGGCTATGCCTAAATGAGTTATAATTCTCATTTTTGGTTGCCCAGATATGGTGCGCATCATGTTATTTAGTTGGATCAAAGTGGTGTGGGTGGAAAAGACAAATATACCTCCACTTAAATAGCTTAATGCCCGTTAGTCACACCCGCTTAGGGTGAGGGACCAACGCTGAGTAACGTTTCGCAGTTAAGGACCAACGGTGCAATTTTTTTGGTCAAAGGACGATACTTGATGGTCAACGTATACCACAAGGACGAATAGTGTAGTTTACTCTAAGATTAATTTATCAAAGTTACAAATGTTTCTCTACACAGAAAATCGGCAGACGAGGTAAAATATCCCACAATTTCTTGCTCAATTAAGTATCTTTGACGTCCCTGAAAATCAATATCCAAAACGGTCGAAAGTTAACTAAAGTAATAGAGTAATAGTAATGGTGTTTCTTCATTTACTTCAATACTCAATATATGCACGAACCTATATAATCTCGCAGAAAGTTCTAATGCTTTTCATATCACCAATAGAAAGAAAAAGAAATGAACACGTCTGACCCGTTCAATGTGTTTTCATTCCAGCAAGATCAGTCAACCATTCGACCCTTTAGAGAGACTTTAACCCAAATTGACCCACTTGCTCATACATGGGTTGAAAATGCTTCCTATAATTAAGAGCAAATTGAAATAGATTACAAAATAAAAGTTGCATAGTTAGAGTAAAGATGCGATTAAAATCTTCAAACAAATTTTAACTAATAATGAACTGAAAATCGCTTCACATTAAAGTGATTTGGCAAATAACTAATAAGATTTTGGACATTGTTCAACCTCACCTCTATGCTACTGGTAGGAGCTGCATGTTGCACATTCAACAAGACAAATCAGTACTGCCATCAACTAAATAGAATGACGATCAAGAAAACAATCAGTTTCACTTAACCATTCTCTATTATATTATCTCTACATCAAAGAATATGGGTTGAATTATATAGTGGGTTGATTAAAAAAATAGCATTACACTTGGCTATCTGTCCATTAACGATTGCAGTGAAGCTATTAGGTGATAACGCACACAAAATTTTACAGCCGTGTAATAGTTATGGGTATTTTAGAAATCTGATCATAAGGCAAGTACTTCTTTTCTAAACGTTGCATGAATGTAAGGAGTATGAAAGTTTTAAGAATCATATCACCATCCTAAATGCAGGTATCATGCAGTATTAACTACTTTCAAGCCTACTGCCCACATGATACTAATTTTAATATCATCCAAATACAAATTGATATACGTAAAACTATGTATTGGCATAACCAAAATTGCTACAAAGCATTTAATTAATGCATATATCCATTCAAATCGATCATTCAGGTGAATAGCATATTGATTAGTGCACTATTGAAGATGGAAGTGACGGACCTTTAATGGCGGTGAATCACTTGAATGCCTCCAACAAATTATTTTCCCTGGTCTCACACTGAACGGACCACGACTCGATGCGCTAAGGTGCAGCAGATCCTGACACATCAAACACATTGCAATAGCAACAACAAAGAATTACAAAAGCATTAGCACGAGAAATGGTTGTTTGCCAAGGTGCAACATACATTATTATACTCTATCCTTTAACTTCTTCCATTACTAGATCATGGTAAACTAACAAGTACCAATAAAACTTAGCATGAGACTACATACAAATGATGTAGATGAATAAACATACCTATAGCACACTCATCTGAAATGAAACGATAATCATAATGAATAAACCTACACATGCTCATCCATAACATGTCGTTAGTCTACTACTCTTTTTATTTTTACATTTAGTCAACTATTTGCAACAAACAATGTCCGAAAAACTATCAATCATTAATATATTAACAACCGCTAACTAACTGAATCTATACAACAAGTCAGTGTAAAAGCATAAAAAAATTATCAAATTATGCATATGGAAAGTAACTGTCAAAACTAAATCAAACATACAAGAAGCAACGGTAACATCAACACTAGCTCTGTAGCACATTGATCGTAATCACAGCTTCGACCAATACCGCTCCGATAGCAATCGAAACACGGACCTATAGTAATTCAAATCACTTACATGCAAATTGAAAGGTTACAAAAATCACTTACATGCAATATCAGTGTCACGGCAACAACCTGCTCATCAATAACAGTTGCACATCCATAATGCGCACACTCCACAAAACCACAAAAATCGTAAACCAATTAAAGTAACCCTAAGAATCATGAAATTAACCCGTAACCATCGTACAGATACAGACATATGTTGGGTGAGAGGATGTAATAAGGTTACAGCAGCTTGCGCTATTCATACACTTGCAAAACCATAGAATCATACATATGTACATCCATGATATCAGGTTATCTAGTATAGGCTCAGATAGGGTAGCAATTAGGAAACTACGGATGCACCTGCCATGGCTGCAACCTTAACAGGATGCCCTGCCAAGATACGGGTAATCTTACCGTTAACCTGACCCGTTGAAACTCATCACAGCCTAAATATATTATGCATTACATTCATGGTATTAGTTTTTCAAGTATAGGCTCAGATAGGGAAGCAATTATGAGAAAGTGGATACACCCGCCATGGCGGCAACCATAACAGGTTGCCCCACCAAGATACGGGCAATCTAACCTCTAACCTAACCCGTTCAAACTCATCACAACCTCAAGATAAACAATCCAAATTTTATACACACCTAAAGCACACACAAACTGATTTAGTAAACCCCAGTCATGGTCATGCGAGTACCACTCAGGTCGGCTTGCAAGATTGATCAAGAACAACCGGACATCCAAAGTAGCCACAATCCACGAAACCCTCTTTGATACCTACTATAGCACTTATCCTCTTTGACACCTACTATGGCACATATCCCACTTTGACACCTACTATGACACTTATCCCACTTTGACACCCATCGTGGCACTTATCCCACTTTGACACCCATCGTGGCACTTATCCCACTTTGACACCGATGCTGCATAACGCGCGTTCGGGGTCAAAGGAAACTTCCTTTCTTCGAGCAAATTTTTCAACCACCTAGGCAAAGAACCTAATCGTTGTAGTGTAGTATTGGGTAAGCCTCTAGATTGATATCGTTCTCAGAGGAATAAGAATGCTAGTAAGAAATTACTACGCTAAGGTTAGGGTTGAGAAAGATTATTTTTATCTTTTTATATTTTTAGAAAATTGAAAGGTACGATCTCGGGTTCGATTTTGGGGTGGTACTTCACCGATTACTCTACTATTCTAATTGTCTAATTAACGGCTAAGGGTAGTTTATGTCTATTGATGTGCTCGTATGATGATTAAAATGTGTCTACCTAGATACTATTACTCCCTAGTTATCTTTTATTGATAGTTGAATTGTCACATCCTTATTCTTAACGTTGTGTCTTCTAAGGTCGTAGTGTATGCTTTTCTCCCTAACTCTTCGAGAATACCTTAAGGTTATTGCCTACAAAATCTCTAGGATTCATAAACTAACTCTAAGGTTATCTTTGGATTTTAGCCTACAATTACTCTAGTGATCATAAACTAAGGCTTACAAAGATTACTCAAGCATTAGAAACACAACGATGGCCTATTGCAATCCTAAGCCAATTACAATTAAGATAAAAGACAACCGATCAATATTCAATAACTAGGTTTCATGGATCTAGGCAAACACACAAGTAAATTAATGGGACATGGTAAACATGCAAGCATACACACATACAATCAAGACATAATGAAGTCAATGAAGTAAATAACTTATCTTGATGTAAAATAGGGTATGAGAATCTAAGATACCGCCAAGACAAACCAAAATCGCTTTTAGGTTTTACTCCACAAATCTACCTCTAAAAGTCCGAAAATCGAATTCTATATATAGAGTTACAAGCGACGACGTCACCTTTTAATTGTGACGCCACAAATCGCCGCCATTAGGGTTTCTTCTGGCCAAGTCAACTTTGGGACGGCGTCACGTTGTGGTTGTGGCCATCGCCTTCAACTTCGACGCCATCGAACGGATCTAGGCCGTCGAGGAAAAGGTCTTCGTGACGCCTACTCTTCAAAGCCCGGCCGTCAGTGCAAAATAGCAATTTCACTTCGAGAGTCACAATTTTAGGGACGGCGTCGCTTTTGTTTGTGGACGCCGGGTGCACTTCCGCAGCTTAGTGTCTTGATCTTGACTTTAGCCATTTTCTTCACATATTCACACCTTTTCTTCCAAATAAGCATCATTCCAAAGATTTTGCCTTCAAGAGACCTAAAAGTGAAAAGGAACAAAATTAAGCAAGAACGGATATAAAGTGGTCGATTAAGGCTTAAATGACCCTCAAAAGTGTATTTTTAAATCCTTATCGACACCTTGGTGGCACTTGTCCTAACACGACTCTTCACCAATACGGATTCATCACCTGCACATGTTGAACAAGTCATCAACGTAAGTCCTCTCATCGCACAACAATCCTACTACATCACCACATCCCTATTTAGGCACACTATAGGACCTATCACCTAGATCAACCCATCCGACATCCTTGCCATCATTTGAATCAATTGAGTGTATAGATCTAAAAGCCCCTAGTCCAACACCCGTGCTGGATCAAAAGCACGTTGAAGAAACACAACCATACCTTCCTACCTATAAGGTCTTAGATGATTCATTATGACTAGAGCCTCCACAACCAATCAAGCATGAAGCTCCTTGACATTTGGAACTTCGGTCATCAAAATG
This sequence comes from Chrysanthemum lavandulifolium, assembly GCA_022545495.1. Taxonomy (NCBI): domain Eukaryota; kingdom Viridiplantae; phylum Streptophyta; class Magnoliopsida; order Asterales; family Asteraceae; genus Chrysanthemum; species Chrysanthemum lavandulifolium. The sequence goes on from CM040245.1 coordinate 45,903,696, forward strand.
TCATATCCGTTAAACTATAAATTAACATTTTAACAACATATGTTTAAATGCAACCTCAAAGCTAAACCTCTTGTCATCATCTAGTCAATATAATCACCTTGAGATATGGTATATTTAGAATAGGACTATCCGACTCAACCAACATTTATATGGATTCCTTAGATCTTACTCAACCTTACTAGTTTATTTTCTATACCCACTTCCACTTCAAGCATGTGTTGAAATTCTCATTTCAAACATTCTAGCTTCAAATCTTCATTTAGGACAACATGATGTTTTGGAAAACATCATACCTAAGAAATCATCGTTAAGTATTCATCATGTTAAAAGAATAATGGATATCCTATGCATCATTCTCTCCTTGCAACATGAACGGTTGTCTTACAAGAGATTTCATTACACATCATTGGCTAAATAGTTTTAAACAAACCTATAAAACGTTCTATGAACTAGTGTAACTCCTTCATCTCGTCATACGTACTTTCATAAGCATGATAACTTTATCACATTGAATAATCTTACTTGTAGAAAGATACAATTTGTATCTATTTACTTTCAAGCATACATCATCACCAAACCTTGCTCATAATCTAGTTCAAACCCTGAACACATCTAAGGTTATAACATACACATCTCTAGAGTATACACAAGATCTATTGAGGTTAGTAACCTTACTAAGATTCTTGCTGGAAAACACTCCAAGAAGCATTCTATAGAACGCTCTTACTTCATTAGCACACACAAACACATCTCTTGGTCGTAAATGATCAAAACATGTCATCCATTAAACTATCTAATTTGAGCTACCTTAGATTCTAAACACGAGATTGAGATTTATCATTTGCTTTCTAAAATCAACACACCATAGTTAAACTTTTGTATATATTACATTTAATTAAGTCACATTAAGCCAAGTATTGGCAGACTATCAATTTCTATACTTCAATAGGAAAAAATAGGAATTCCCATCTTTCTAACATGAGAATGACTACTGGAGAACCTATTGCACTAGAAAGTATGTCTCGACTATGTCGACGTCTCCTCTTCTTTCGCGTGAGTTGTATGTCGAGTCTATGTTTCTTACCACCACACGAAATGTTAAAACTAAACTTTTTGGAGATTGATAATGGACTTTTGAAAGTAATGACACGAATAAATCCACGAAAACTATGACAGTTATCTTTTATCGACTTCACATCATATGAGCCGTATTTTGAGATAATCTTATACCTATTAGGTTGCGCCTGCTTTCTATTATATCTTACTCGCCGCACCTTCTTCCGGATGCCGTAGAGATTAGCTTTAGATGCCATCGTGTTAGTTGTGAGTAGTGCATTGTTGTGGCTAAGGTGAGTTCATAGCCCTATTTTCAAAGGTTTTATAACTATTTTGGGGTGAATACATGATGGTTTTAACTGAACATAATTGGATATGTAAGATGTTATTTGAAAATGACCGTTGATTGGAATATTTGATTTGGTGATTGAATGATTTACGATTTATTGGAAGTAAATGTGAGTGCAAACTATTTCTTGGACCCGCCACTACTCTTTGAATTGCTAATGTGTTGACTAGGTAATGTTAGACATGTGAAAGATGTCGACTTAGACTAGGTAGCGATCCTTTGCTATGGTGCGATACCTAGCTAAGAGTAGAGATCAGATCCGACCTGACCAGTGGTAGCATTGTTTTAGGCTTTGCTATAGCTCGTGCCCGCTAGAGTCGCCCGAGGTCCCACCGATATCTCGATGATTATTGGAATGATTGTTGGAGTGTTATTAGTATATTGTTGGAATGTTTATTGTTTACATCTGCCTTAGCAGCACATAGCAAATAAAATCTATCAGGTCCACTATTAAATTTCGTGATTAAACTTTATGAACTCGCCAGCATAAGCTGACCCATTTTAATGGAAGACGCTTGGCAAGGGGGCAAGGTCATGGGCAACTCTGATGAACAATTGGGACCGCTTTAAACTCCTTTATGGGCCGATTTCCGCACTATGTTCATATAATGTAAACTTAATGTTTTTGATAACAAATTTTATTCTAAATTAGTGAAATAAAAACCATTCTTCGTACCTTATGTTGTGATACTAAGATGGTAACACCCCAAAGTTTGTATGCTTCCGCTGGACCCAATTTTTGGGGTGTTACAGTACGAGGCGACTTTCAAAGCAGCTTGTCCTACTATAAAACCCCAGCTACTCAAATCCACGAGAGGAGAAACACATGTTAGATCCACACATGCATGTTTCCCTACAACCCATTCAAACACCAAAACGTCTGCCAGTATGAGTGTGGATCTTCCATCCAGCGGGTCAGTCAAAAAGTTTACATGCATTTCTTTCTTAACGGAGATCCCAGCACGCCTACAAACATTCTTTATTTTCTTTCAATTTCATTTTAACTTCGCAACATGAAATAAGTAAAAAAAAATTATTTCCTTTCCTTTTTTTACCTTCTTTTCACTCATTTATATCCGCGCCTAAAAGAGTTGAGAATATGATTAGATATTATAATTCAAAATTTTGACCTAATTTTCAGCTACAAGTAAAAGACATCGGAGAAGAAAGTATTAACAACAAATTTTGAACACCAGTTCGAAGAGAATGAAGGTAAATATCATAGTAACGAAAGTAATTTTTGGTATATTTAATTTCGATCTTCTTGTTGTTTCTTTTAGTCACATTCAAAAGTGTTTTCACCCACACTTATTTTTAAGTACATACGTAATTTTCATAAGGATTTGTTTATTTAGTGCGTATGTTGTTTTATTTAGGAAGGCAATTTTAGTGGTTTGGGTCCTAAAGCGGTGTTTGGGTTTAGGGAGTGTTTGTTTAAGCTTATATGTGGGCTCATGAGCTTTATTTGATTTGACTATATTCATAAGCCCTAATTTTCTAGCTTATTTTTAGATTTATGGGCTTATATAAGTTTATCGTATCATATAAACTCTTCTAAGCCCTCAAGTCTCAAAATGAGTCTGAAAAGAAAATTAGGGTTTATGAAATATAAGCTGAAAAATAAATAAGCTCATAAACTACATATAAGCTTAAACAAACACTGTTAGGAATTAGAAATTCCATGTTGAAGTATCGGTCACTCCAACTCTAGTCTAGCATATGTTAGCTCGTAGACATTACGTTATTTATTAGTTAGTTAGTTAGTTAGAGCAACACCGTGGAGGAAGGACGGGTCTTTACCCACCTGTATGCTCGATCCACAATCAAAGGAGGACGTTTATTGTGTAACTATAAATACCTCTACCTCCCAAGGTAGAGGTTGGACCTTCTCATTCTTAATCTAACCTTCTATGTTTTCTTTCACTTTCTCTCTAGAAAGGTTCCCACTTTCTCTCTAAACACTATCTCATTCGATCCATTGTTGAGCTTATTTGTGTGTTTTATGAAATCCAATATCTTACAATTGGTATCAAGAGCCATGGTTTGATCACTCATCTTTCATGCTCTTTATTTTGGTGGATTTCATAAGGTTTTTGGGGTTATAAGCAGTGGCGGACCTAAGTATTAAGTACGGGGTGGCGGCGCCCCCCATGGCTATCCAAAAAAGTTGCGATGTTAGTGTAATTTTTTTAATTTTGACCTTTTGTGAAAGTGCACGCCACTCAAAACTCAAATTGCCCCACCAACATACTAAACACAACATTCAACACTTTAAAACTTTATAAACCCTCAATCTCTAAGCAATAATACTCGATTTATCATTTTAAATCCAATTTTTTCATCCGCATTTTGCTGCTATCGTCCAAAAAAAATTTTTTGCCCCCCACATCGGATTTTTCTGGGTCCGCCACTGGTTATAAGTGTTTAGGAGAGTTTGATTCATTTGGACAATTTCTAGTGTTAAAGTTTGAATTTTGATTGTACTTTTGTGTTTTGGATCATCATATGTTTAGGTTTTGAATTGGAAGGCTTAAATCATTGTGGTTTGGTTGTTTTTGATTTATAAAGTGGGTATTTTTGATAAGTGTACGAAGCGAGTTGAGCCTCGGAGTTGAGTTTCTTGGAAGCGAGTTGCTTCGTTATTGGAAGCGAGTTGGTATATGCGACTTAGCTATTTAGCGAGTTGACTTTTTATGCGACTTGGCTATTAAGCGAGTTGACTTTTATGCGACTTGGCTATTAAGCGAGTTGTCACTTAAGCGAGTTGGGTTACGGCGAGTTGTGTTCTAAGCGAGTTGGTTTTATGCGACTGGCTATTAAGCGAGTTGTCCGCTTGCTTATTGAGCGAGTTTCCTAAGCGAGTTGCCTAAGAGAGTTGCCTATGCGAGTTGTCTGCTTGCTTATTGAAGCGAGTTGCCTAAGCGAGTTGCCTAAGAGAGTTGCCAATGCGAGTTGTCTGCTTGCTTATTGAAGCGAGTTATCTTATGCGAGTTATCTGTTAAGCGACTTGTCAAGGACTGTGATTTGTCAATTCCTGCGATGTGTCTCTAAACCTAACATACAAAACCCTTGTTTTCATAACCTAACATGAAAAATCCTTCGGGGGCGCGCTGCCCCCCTGAACCCCCCAGCGAATATCACAAAACTCAACCATAACACCAATTGATCTTCACTTCCTTAATCATCTTCTAGTTCCTTTACTACATTCTGCTTCTTACTATCTTACGGTTTGGTCTTGATTTTAGTAAAATCCCGCGAAAGATTCTATTTCTCAGTTTAAATCACAGACTTGTAAAATCCCGTGTATACTACAACATCATGTCTTACACTACGACCCAAGAGTTTCGTAAACTTAAATTGTATGATGTTTGTGGACAACAATGATAATGTATGCTACACTAAACGATTAAAGATGATTGAATCAATCAATGATGATGTGAGTTCTTCATGCTCTGAGTCCAATGAGAAAGATTTACACCTTTTCAGGCTACATAATGCCATGCAAAAGGAAAGTAGCATTGAACCTTATCAACAACTTCACTCACACCTCATGTTACTCGCACCGATAAGAATGAAACGAACATGCATTGCTATTTTCCGTCAAGACTTATCCACATTAACGGGAACATTACTATTGAACTTAGAACATTTAGAACAACAACTTGATAAAGAAAAGGTTCAAAAGGATTGTTCCAGGTCTTGCACTTCAAGTGATCCACAACCAATTTCGGTCATTCATGTGTGGGAATTTATATCGATTATGATCAAGACCGATGAAATATCTTTCGAGACACACTGGAACGGAAATTAGCGTGTTCATCGAGACACTTATCCATCTCATGGATAATGTGGAGAAATATATTAAGGAAGTTACTTAGAAAGATGAAAAAGTGGATGAGAGTTTGGTGGAGTTGATGACATTTGTGATGAGTCGGGTAATGTATCGCTTGATGAATCGGGTGTTCTTGAATGCGTAATGTCTAAGACAACAAAGAATGATGTAACCAATGCTCAAGAACTCTGTCCCACAAGAAGTGGATCTTGTGATCGAAAGGTGAATGAATGTTGGGCACAATCAAAGATAGTAGTTTTGAGTTGGGTAATGTACCGATGATGGATAAGTTGACACCGAATACGAGGCTCGTAGATAGATAAGCTTGACACGACCCGGTAGTCCGGTGACCCTTGTTACACATGATGTGGATGTAGATATCGAATCGACAATTGAACAGTGTCATGTAATGAGGTACCCTTTCTTGCTCAACATAGTGCATCCGCTAATGTACCTAAACATACCGATCTTAATCTTGAACATGATTCGATAAATGTTCCTTGGTTGAGTTGAGTCTAATAATTTCAAAACAAATGATATGGTTGACAAAAGGCTTTTGATGAACTTTCAAACAAATTCTCAAAACTTGAAAACATTGCATTTCACTTGAAATTGCGATCTGAGTAAAGAAGAAAGTTTTCAACTTAACAAACCATGTAAAAATCCGAACTTCACGAATTCCGTGAACTTTTGAAATTAACACTTTGAAAGCTCGACTTCAAGACAAAGAGTCAACTATCAACAATTTGAAGAAACATATTTCTAATATGCATGTGAAAAGTAATTTGGTTACAAGTAATTACGATGTTAATACTATTGATGATATTCAAATGAGAAATGATGAATTAGCGGTTTGTGTGGCCAAATTACTAAAGGAAAATGAGTCTTTGAGAAAGCATCACATAGAACTAAGTGACTCACAAAGAAGCTAGAACTAAGTCAATGGATCAAACAAACTCTTTGATAGCAAAATTGATGAACTCAAAGCTCAACTTCGTGAAAAGAGTTTCGCTATTGTTGCCTTAAAAATGAGCTTAGGAAAACGTAGGGAAAAGTGTGAACACTAAGTTTACAAAACCATCAACCTTGGGGAAACCAGTTTCTCATCCCATTAGAAACCGGTCCATTGTTAGGCATCCCTGCGTTTATATCCGAAAGACCAAAATTTTCAAAAAACACGGTTTGCCTCCCAAGTTGATGAAAACAAGTTTTGTCAAAACCAGGTCACTTCACCGAGTTAGCTAAGAATAATGCTTCTAGCTCCGTTAACTCTCAACACGTAGCCACTTCTACTCCCAAAGACCTCTAGGATTAGTTCAAAAGCAAGGTCAAAACCAAGCATTAAAACCCGAATTCATATGATGTGAATGACTTGTGGAAGAACTATTATCTAGAAAAGCTAGGAAAAAGGCACAGATTCGAAAAGACGGAATGTTAGGTGCAAGACCTAGGGTGAGGAATTCTACGAGATTTCAAGGCACTGCTAGTAGTTGTAAACCACTACCTAAGAACACTCAAAAGACTAGGGATTGGCGTGCATCTAAGAATAGTTATGTGCAGAATAATACTAAGCATGTAGAAAATGAAACTAGAAATTCTAAGTCTTTTCCGAATAAGAAACGTTTTCCTAATTCACATGCTAAGGTACAATCCACTAAGCCTACTAAAGTGACTAAGGTTCAACATGTTGTGAAGCAAAACAAGCCAAAACCTCGCCTAGATGGATACCAACTGTTAAATCTTTGGAAACTAGGAATAAGGATAAGTCTTCCACTATGCATAAGAAGCCTAACAATCCTAGACCTTGCCATAAGTGGATACCGTCTGGTAGAATGTTTAAAGATGCTGGACTTAGGTGGATACCTACTGGAAAGCTGTTTACCGATAGCAAAATCAAAGTTGACCATGAAACCCCAAAGGGTTTGAATACTAATGTCACTAACCCATATATATGCAATCAAATTTGTAATGTTAGTGCAGGTAGTCCTTACTCAGTTGCAGATACTTCGATCCTTCACTACATGGACTCGATTAAAGTATGGATAACAAATGGATTGATATCTCATTACTCACGGTTCAAGTAACTCAATCTTGATAATCAACCAAGAATGACGTATGAACACAACAGTTCATGCCTCGTTCCTCAAAGAAAAGAAAAGTGTACGTTTGATCGCTTTATCTTGTAAGAAGAGAAATCTTCATATTTATGACCATTCTCATCGACATTCTTCATCAACATACTTCATGTGTTTCTCCCATGCTCATTCAGTCATCAAGTGGATCTACGTTCATTGGTGTATACTCTTAATTCACTTGTTAAATCAAAAATGGCCACTTCGGATGCAATTTTTGAGGGGGAGAAGAGTGAATATACTACATGATGATGGATGGATGTTTGAATAATGGTCATACGACTTGATTTTTGATGACTCTCCTCCAATGACTAATGCTTCACTTACTAAGAATAATGGATTCATTGTTTGGGATTCATTGGTTTTCAAAGATATGTTTGATGAGTACTTCCAACCTCCGACGAATGTTGATCATCCAACACGAAGCTCATGCTCGGTTTCTCTTGACTCAACCAGTTCACCATCTAAGAAGTACTTCTCGAATTCTCAAGAAACCTTATCTCCAGTTATTTCTCAAGGCGTTGATAATGACTATCATAATATTGTTGTTGCACTCATGAATAATGATCCGCTCTTTGGTATTCTTTTACCAAATCTTCACGGATTATTGTTCATGAATAATGATCCGCTCTTTGGTATTCCTTTGCTAAATCTTCATGGATTATTGTTCCTCTCAATGTGCACGCTATAAATCAACCACATGAACCTCAAGAAGAATGACCTCCTCATCCGATCGAAGACATTATTGGTGAATCTTCCGGATCAGTCTCTACATGTATACCTTTAGGAAGAATGCATTGATGTTGAGGAATCATTTGCTCCAGTTCATTCAGTGGGTCAATGTACATCCGATTGTATGTTTATTCACGTGTTGGACATCGACACAAGTTGATTACTTGAAGTTACTCATTTATCACTTATTTGAGGTTGAAGTTGACTTTCAAAAGGCGTGTTCTTATTTTATAACTTGCTCGGGCTTAAGAATTTGAGTTGAAGACTTGGGTTATCTAGTTACCGCGATCGGGGTGGATGGTTGAAGACCGGTTAACTATCACTATTAGGAGTTACGTTGTTTTACTCGGTCACACGCAGATGACGGTGTGGATAATCGCAAGAGGTGTTAATGTCTCATACTTTGTTTGAGTAGTGAGTACTTAGAGATTTGCTTGAAGCATAAATTCTACACCGTTCTTCCAACTTTAGTGCAAGCATAAGTCACAAATGTGGGAATTCGACTTGAGTTTCAAGTTTGGTATATCGGGTTTTCTTCATCAATGGTCACTTCAAATTGTCTACATATGGGTTGATGAAGATAGTCGAGAGAGTTTTGTAGCGATTGATTCTCACAGATTTGATTGAGCTAATTGTTTGTTCTTCTCTATTTCAAGAGTATTTAACATGTATAATGTGTTCTTGATTCAAGTATCAAAACCAACAAGAGGAAGGAGATACACATCTAAACACATAACGAGTAAACGTGATGAACTTAATACTTCTTCTCTATTGAAGTAATCCTGGGAAAGACAAATGTCATAACCGCAGAGAAACTCAGTGTTTAACCCGTAGCCTTTGGTGTGTTATTCCAACTATTTGGGGGAAGGTTGTATTATTCAAACTATTTGGGGAATGATATATTATTTCAATCATTTGGGGAAGTGGTCTCGGATACTTTTGGTATGTGTTAACTCGACTTTCGAGGAAGAAATATGAGAAGAATATTTGGAGCGTGAGATGATATTGCTTATCGACATCTTCTATATGGTTTATGGTAGTGCTTCCGGTTATTGCTTCATGTACACAATGTAATGATGATTCCGATGAGATCGCAACCATCAGGGGAGAGATATGTGTACATCAGGGACGCACAACATGTTCACATGATCGAGCTTAATCAGTTATTCCGGAGTTGATATCCGCAGAGAAGATCAGTGATTCAACCAGTTACTGTGATGTCATTGTGTCTACTCTGGTTGAGGGCTGATTGGTTATATGGAAGATAACTGGAATGCACCTGGTAAAGTGAAGATGTTGATATATTGTTACCCTAAATTGACAACTGGTCAATCTCGAAGAGTTATGTGTACATCGGGGACACACAATGTGTTCATGTGATCGGTCTTAATCGGAATTCCGTATTTGATAACCACCGAGACGATCAATGTTTCAACTTGTTACTTCGTTGTTCTCATGATTCTTCGGGTGTTTGAGCTTCATTCAATGAGACCATTCTTATTCATTTCTACTTGGGAAATGGTCTTTATAGTTTTTCGGTTTGGGAAGCTACCAAAGTCTCACTTCGATGAGGCTCAAGTTCACGACGATTCAAGAGCCTCGAAAGCTTTGGTGGTGAAAGTTTAAGAGATGATGACTTATCTTCTACAAAGTCTTTGAACGATTTCCTTATCTCGGCACTCAGATCATCATCTTCTTAAACTATTTCTCTATCTTTGTAAATAATTTGAAAAAAAACAAAATACAAAATTATAAAACCAACAAAATCAAAATAGAAAAATATAAAATCAACAAAAGCCCATAAAAATCAGAAAATTGAAAAATACCAAAAATATGTTTTCCAAGACATGTCTTCTGGTATCGATAACATCTACGGTCTTAGAAATGTCATTCAATAATGGCACGGGACCATAGATGAAGTTCGAGCAGGAGGTGTAAATATTCTTTTCAAAACATGTCTCAAAATATGGCTTACGCTTATTTCGATCAGAACCGGTAGCGTCAAATGATGGCTTGCGGTTATTTCGATCGTAACCGTGCTTAAACTATGGTTTGCTATTATTTCAGATAGCAACCCGCTCTTCAAAGAAAGGAAAGTGCTGCGCTAAACCAATTTTCAAAATATTTCGTGCACTTATCCTAAAACAAAATGAGGAAAGTATGTGGAAGGACTGCTGTTCCTAGTCAAATATTTTTCCTTCAAAAATTCTTCAGAAAAATATTTGTTTTAACAAAATGGTGGTTAATGAGTTGCTATTAAATCAATCAGTTTCAGAGTTTTAGTAAAAATTTGAAAACTCAATCAATGACTTCAGCGCTTTCAAACATTTTTCAAAAATGAGTCATTGATTGAGGGGGAGAATGTTTTCAAATTTATATCATCTAACGGACTTTCTTAATTATCCTCGTGCTTATCCGAAAAATATAATTGCCTATGTTGAAGGACTAGGTTTCTAGGATATGATTGTTAGGATTAGATGATTGAGTTTGATAAACACATTATTCCCATACATTTATATGATCCGATTGATATGTTGCATTGACTTTTATTAGTCGATTGTTGTTTGGGTGATATCGACCACCATATATTTGTATGTGTGTTCACTAACGATGCGGTATATTGGTATAAAAGAATATTCCGATCCGGATCCCACAATTGAAGATGATTGGATGCCGAAGGAAAGGGTAACTATACTTGGGTTGACAAATGAAGAAACGAAGCTTAATTGGACTTCTATGGAGAGTTGGCATAAATGCAACGTAAGAGGTCTCACCGCATCGCCAGATGGTTTTCTTCTAAGTGATTGAAGAAACGGAGCTTAATTTGACCTCGGTTTGCATTTAAAATGCAACGTAAGAAGAAGTCTCACCTGAATCGCCAGATGATTTTTCTTCCAAACCCTACAAAGAACAACAACGGAAGCTTCTCAACCACTAATGTATCTTTGTGGGGATACCATTTTTAAACAATTTTGAAAAATTAATTTTGATTAAATTGTTTTGAAAATGGAAAATATTGTTTTGAAAATTAATTGAACTAAATTTTGGAAGTCACGGACTTTATTTTATCAAAACTTAAGTCACTCAATCAACGACTTGGTCATCGATTGAGGGGAGAGTGATTTAATTTAAAGTATTTTCAAACAATATTTCTTCATAAAAATCCGGTGCATGCGTTAAAATGTGGTGATCTAAAGATTTAATGTTATGTCATGGTATGATTTACTTTAAAACTCAAAGATCTTACAAAATGAAATTTTTACATTCTTGTTTGATTGTGAAATTGTTTTATTTTACTTAAAGATCGTTTAAAACTATCATACCTGACACTAACAATCTTTAATGTCTATAGTTGGTCCATCTCAGTCAATTTCAAAAATTAAATCTTGCCACATCTTTCCCCAAACTTTTCTAAATGATTTAAATCAGTTGGGATCACAAATCTCAAATGGTTTGATATTTTTGATCGGGGAAAGATCGTGATTTAAATCTCAAATCTGTTTTAGTCCTTTAAAGGCACTCCTGCCTCCATGTGCCAAAAGATTTCAAATATACAATGCACATGTTGAGGAGGAGCATTTATCCAAAAACTATGTGAGTTTTTAAATCAGGCATATTTTCTCCCATGTTTTCTAAACCTGATTAAATCACTTGAGATCAAAAATCTCAAAGGGTTTGATATTTTTGATCGGGGGAGAATTTGTGATTTAATAATGAAATTTGATAAATGATGATCGATGTGATGAAAATGTGCAGGCTGCTCTCTCATATGTGCTAAACGCTTTCGAATCTCGAAGCACATATTGAGGGGGAGCATTTCAAAAGAAAATAAACTATCGAGGTACAAAAGCTTTTATGTTTTAACATAAAGTACCTTGATTGATTTTTCAAATGGAGTTTTCAAATGGTTTCTAAATGGTTGTGTGATCGTGAAAGTTCTTTCAAAAGACCTCTTGCCTCTATGTGATAAAATGATTTCAAATATCATATGCACATATTGAGGGGGAGAATTTACCAAGAAAATCAAATGGCTTTTTTTCTATGAAAATTGTGAAAAAATAAATTAATAAATAAATAAATAAATAAAAAATTCAAAGTCCTCTTGCCTCCATGTGCTAAACAATTTCTAAATCATATGCACATGTTGAGGGGGAGGTTTTCTAAATGATCAAAACTATTAAGGTACAAAATGCTTTGATCTCGTATCACAAGTACCTTGATTGTTTTTCCAAATGATTTTTCAATTGGTTTCAAGTAAGAATGAACTGTACCAAAAGACCGACCATTTTACTTTATGTATGGTGTTATAAGGATGGTGAGGTTAGGTATTAGTTCTCACGATCCGCTGAACCGGAGGGATCTACCAGGACAATCCACTAGATAGTGTAGAGTCTTTAGGTATATTGAAAAAGGAGAAAAGTGAGATATGGGAAGAGTGCGGATGAGATATAGCTAGAACCGGAATAAACCCAACAAGGTTCTAGTTATGAAGTCTCGTTAAAATCAAGGGGTTGAAGAATGAAAAGAAATGAATGTGAAAAAGGGTGAAAATAAATAGCCTCCAATTATTCAACGTTAGGGCGTGAACGGGTTCAATACATATACTCTTGGTGGTTACCAAGGTAACACCGGTATTGAAGACAAGACGTCATGGACCCAAAGGACGACTGTACTAAACTTCCCAAGCTACTCAAGTTCCTCTTAAAAGGGCTTGTTTCATTCTCACGGGAACCGACATAATCTATCGACTTTCTCTTAAAGATTGTTGATATTGAAGAAGAGACCCTCTCCTAGTCTCCTGCATAGGAACCAAATGTGCACAATTGAGTCTAGAGCCAAGAGATCATCATCAATAAATCTCTTTAGGACACTATCACTGAAGACTCTCTGTTTCACACAATGTGGAAAGAGAGTTTATATATTAAGAGTCCTACGCATTATCCTTGTGGTATTGCGAGAACATCCGAGTGATACGTAAAAGTATTCACGATGAAGATGGAAATCCTTCTAGAGCCAAAATCAAACAAGCTCTTGGTGGGTGACATGTGAGATCTTCTCGTAAGATCAAGCTTGTGACAACCGGATAGAAACGATGGGGAGATTCAATCTTGAATCAACCTTGGTCCAGAATGGAATTGACGAATACTTTTGGAAAAACCGTTCGATGTGCAAACCTTCTTTTCTCTAGCACGTCGAATGTGTATTGATATTTTCAAACACAAAAGTATCTCGATTGAAAAAATTACTTTTGGAAAACCGCTCGATGTGCGAATCTTCTTTTCTCTAGCACATCGAATGTGTACTCTTTTCAAATACAAAAGTATTTTGATTGAAAATTGATCTTTCTTATAAAACCTTCGTCATATTGCAAAACTCTTTCTTCTAAGCAATACGCGATTGTTTTCAAATCATTTTCATCAATCGCTGAATCTCAATTATTTGGTTCACTCACTCCGTGTTGTCTTCTTTGAGACGTTTCGGTTCGTAACGCCTAGAACAATTGCGAAACCTGTCAAGGAAATTCTTAGGAATCCTACCGATCACGAGCGATTTTGTCTTGATCAATGGGGAACCGTGGGCGTGTACCTCAATTCAACGAAGTGATCAAAGACACTTTCGTGTGTTTTATTTGCTAATGTTATTTGCGGTACATTTGGACGGTTCTGGTGATCGTAATCGAGGAGTCAATCCAAAGCCGCATGCTCACATCCACACTTAATTGAAGAAATCATGACGGTGCATATCTACATAACACGGCTCGATATTTTTATACTATGTTTCGCTTTCTGTTCGCAAATATCATGAGCCAAGAAAGCTTCCGCTACTCGATGGAAAGATGTCATGATACAAAGTGTGAGCATGTCGGTCCGAAAGTCACAACTTCACATGATGGCAACACAATAAAGGGTGATCCGAGATTTCTTGTGGTGATGATCTCAATGAAAGCTCAAGATCATCAATGATGTGGATCGGTTCAAAGACCTCCACCGAAAGTACAAAATAATCGGACTTTAAAGAATCGCTACTAATGCACAAAGATTGCGGAACTTGAAGAATTGAAGTCTGAGCTCGAAATTAAAGATAAAGATAGAATGCTAGGATGCAAAATGTATTTCTTGGGGTGACCTCCTTAGGGGAGATTGTTAGGAATTAGAAATTTCATGTTGAAGTATCGGTCACCCCAACTCTAGTCTAGCATATGTTAGCTCGTAGACATTACGTTATTTATTAGTTAGTTAGTTAGTTAGAGCAACACCGTGGAGGAAGGACGGGTCTTTACCCATCAGATGCACGATCCACAATCAAGGAGGACGTTTATTGTGTAACTATAAATACCCTCTACCTCCCAAGGTAGAGGTTGGACCTTTCATTCTTAATCTAACCTTCTATGTTTTCTTTCACTTTCTCTCTAGAAAGGTTCCCACTTTCTCTCTAAACACTATCTCATTCGATCCATTGTTGAGCTTATGATGGCAACACAATAAAGGGTGATCCGTAGATTTACTGTGGCTGATAATCCCTAAGAAAACATAATTATAAGAAACAGAAAATTATGAGCGTAATATTTAAATTTAGAATTGGTTTGTGAAGAATTTATTTGATTTGTTTTTTAAATTTTGCATTTTATTCAAGTTTATATGCGTTTATTTTGTGTATATTTTATCAACTTTTGAGTTGTACATAATTTTGGGAGTTAATCATTAACCTATCAACCTACCAACGCGCTTAACCTCTTTAGTTAAACATGTCATAAATAGGTGCAGACTACGGTGATGTCCTCACCAAAAGTATTAAATATTTTTAAATCATTTATATTTTAATTAAATTATTTATAAATCGTTTATAATTTATTAAATAATTTATTTAAATCATATATAAATTATTTTAAATAATTACTTTTGATAATGACATGTTCTCGCCAAAAATATTTACCAAACCATAAACATTTAGTTAAATTGTTGCTTTGGTCAAACGTTTGGTCAAACATTCGTCAACACCTTTGGAGGACATATCCTCCCAAAGAGTTAAGCGGAATAATTAGCCAAAATGAAAAGCTGAGGGAATGTGAAAATGAGTCAACCATTTGACGAGGACATATCTTTGCTAAATATAGTTGCATTGAAAATCTAGGCCTGTTTCTTCCCGATCAATATCTTAAAGTGTGTTATTTTGTCGTTTTGCGGCTTTTGGAGAGGACATTGGTGTCCTCTCCAAAAGTTTCGTCCTTGGTTGTCCTATTTCTTGTAGTGAATTACATAATAATTGCCATGACCAAGTTAATAGGTATGGTTTTTTACGGCCCATCTCAGGATATTATATTCACGTGGTGCTGTCGTGTAAGTTTTCAAATAGACTATGTATTGTTGTAATGGTTTGAATTCTAGCTTGAATCAAATTGTTTGGAATTTATTACTTGTTCTAACTGTTGGATGAAGCTATTTTAGTCCCATAACCCGGCTCCAAGCAAGAAAAAGGTAATCCTTCATGAATCTTAACTTCATTAGGATTGGTCCTAGTTGGCGACTTTAGCGATCTTGTATGATTGTAATTAGAAGAAAAGACCTAGTAATTCAATCAGTCTTGTTTTTACTACAAAAATATTATTGTAATCATAAACTAAGGAACATAGTTCACAACATGTGTGTAGACATGGTGACACGGACTAAAAAGCTATGGAGTCCAAAAAAACCATTATGATCATATAATAACTAAGAAAAGTATTATTATTCATAACCCGTGTCTACACACGTGACTGAAACTAGTTGTGTAATAAGAACATATATTTGAATTCCAGCTCGTAGATAGTATTACTCTTGCCTTTGAATATATGACAAAAGTTCAATGCTGAACAATAATTATCTAAAGATCAAATCAAAAGATCTCAACCATCCATTTATTTTAAATCTAAAGGTCTAGATTAATTCTTATTTTAATATAATTATTATTGAAAGGCAATTTCGTAATACATTCAAAAGTAAACACATTTCATTTCATATAAAGCAACCATCTCCTCAGATACTTGAAAGTTGGTCAACTGTGTGACTCAAAAATGAAAATAATAACTCATCGATCTATTTCAATCGCTTTATCACTATAACTTCATCACCAGTCAGATCTCCACTTTCAACACGACAGGAGGATGTCAACGCATCTTCGTGTTTTTCTGTTAGGTTTAACGGACCAAGGTGTTTGCGACGGAAGAAGCTTCCATTGTTAGATCTATTTTTCTATTGATGCTTGTTATTGATGCTTTTAGTAATGGTTGTTTAGTTGCTCGTTGATTGAGTTGAAGCGTTCTTGGTTCGTGCTCGATTGATTTGTAAAAGAGGATTATGTGAGTATGATGATTTTTTTTTTCTTTTAGATATTTTTTTATGTGTTTGATTATAGATTCTTATGGTATTCAGCTTATTAGTGATGCGGTGGATAATGTGAAACCAATATGTGAAGTAGCGATTTAAAAATGGGATTAAAGTGGAATGTATAGCTTTGTTCAAAATGGGATTTAAAAATGATATTAAAGTGGAATGTATAGCTTTGTTTAAAAATGGGACTAAAGTGGAATGTATAGCTATTTAAAAATGGGATTAAACTAATGAACAATTGTTTAGCTTTGTTAAAAAAAAGAGATAGTTATTTAACTAACGTTAAATGGTTTAACTAGAGGCGCAAGAGAGATTTAAAAATGGGATTAAAGTGAAATGTATAGAGTTGTTTAATGGCTGGTATGGTCATGTCGTCCACACAAAGGGATCACATGTTTATGCCATGTGAGATCTTGCGAGATTTGGTGCAAATCAGATTTGGTGCAAATCAGATTTGGTGCAAATCACATGTGATTTACTGTAAATCACATGTGATTTTACTTTAAATTATTTTTTGAAAGTGAATCAGAATCATTCTCAACGAGTCCATGAGGAGTGATCCCATTTTTTTCATCGGGGCCGGGTAGAGACCAAAGATCTTGAGTGACCGATCCTACAGAACAACTCAAAAGATAAAGAAGTATCGTTAATTTCATCATGCTCGTTCCAAGTTCGAAGTACCAATTGTACATGTGATTTACTTATATTTAGATTAAAACTGAATCACACGTAATTTACATTTTTTCATGACGGAGCAAAAAAATAAATAACATGTGATTTATTACTCTAAAGATTGAATGTGACTTGTAAAATCACATCTGATTCTTTGGTGGATCACATGTGATTCTTTTTGGACCACTTGTGATTTTTTTGTAGATCACTTGTGATTTTTTTTACGGATCACATGTGATTTGTCTGGAAGGAAATTTGAATAAAAAGTTCGTCGAAAGTATATAAAAGTGCATATCTATAGAAAGATGGTTTTTTTCTCGTCGCGATGGTGTATTTTTTGTAGCTTGAAGATTTATCGTTTGCAAGATATGTTGTTTTTTAAAAAAGGGTGGAAAGTGAGTTTTTATAAAATTACATTTCTACCCTTTCTTTGTTAATTTTTGCTTTCATCTCATCCATTGGATGACAAGAAGATGGATGGTTGAGATCTTATGATTTGTTCTTTAGATTAGATTTGTTTTCTATTGATCTCACATCTTGAATATATATGTTGAAATATTATACAATGTTAAAGTTTATATTGCTTGTAAAAGCATATGCGTAAATGAAGACTGATTACTTATGATAACCAATATATAAAATGGACCTTGATCGACATGCACAAATATCAAATTTATCGAGGTTCTAATGTGGTCATTGTGACATCATTGACGGAGATTGAGTTATCCTAGGCACACAGCCTTTAGCAAAAAATGCAGAGTTGTTTGGGTCGAGGCAATGCGCCATCTTCATCTAACATCAAAATCACGGATGACATAGTTGGTCTATCTTTCGCATGATGTTGCACACAAAAGACCAATATGTATTGACCGCATAATTTCAGATTCGACACATGATGCATGCGCATGTTCACTAAACAACTCAAGAGCTGTGCCTTCTTCGTAGAGTCTCCATGCCTAACAAAACAAGATATGAACCAAAAAAGCTTAAAAGTCATATTTTATGTATACTAAGTTTTTCTTCGACGTTAGTTCTAATTTTACAAAACTTACATGTGCAAGAAGGTTATCACTGTCTTTTTCATGTGAGAATCCTCTGTTTTTTCTCCCGCTCACTATTTCAAGCACAATAACTCCGAAACTAAAGACGTCCGATTTTGCTGAAAAAGTCCCGTCTACAGCATACTCTGGTGCTATATAACCCCTAAACCAAATGTATGAAAAGTTAACGGTATTTTTTTAAATAGGATTAATGCTTAGGTTATGGATACATACAATGACCCAACTACCCTGTTCGTATTTGCTTCATCTCCATGTTCTCTAAACATTCTAGCGAGGCCAAAGTCTGATATCTTTGGATTAAAGTCAGCATCCAACAAAATGTTGCTAGCTTTAAGATCTCGATGAACAACTTTCAACCGTGAATCTTGGTGGAGATACAGAAGTCCTCTAGCAATCCCATGGATGATGCGGAAACGCTGAGACCAGTCTAGTATTGAAGTTCTATTTGTTTCTGCCGAGTATAAAGTGCATGTTTAATACAAGTGACATTGAGAAAAAAAATAAAGCATTCTATCAACGCATTCATATTGTTAGTTATTACTGAAACTGGCAAGCTAAAGGAAAACATGGAATGCAAGCAACAAAATATGTGATGTTTAAAAGGTTGTACCAAATATGAATAAGTCCAGGCTTTTGTTTGGCATGTATTCGTAGATTAGCATGCTTTCATCTCCTTGATTGCAATATCCCAACTGACTTTACAAGATTCCGATCTTTGAAGTTTAGCTATGAATTTAACTTCATTCTTAAACTCATTAATCCCACGCTTGAAGTTTTCGATGACCTTTTCACAACTATTTCTCGTCCGTCATCCAACACACCCTAAAGAATTATAATCCAGTTTACAATCATGCACAACACTAATATATGTTTGTAGTTCTAATATCTTGTGCATATATATGACTGTCAAAATTAACTAATTATGTCAATGTTACTCGATCACATTTATTTTTATTTTTGTTTAATATTATTTTAGTTTACTTACTTTATCTATACTACTTTATAATGCATTTAGGCCTTCTAAAATTAGAAGGCTTAAAAATTCAGACTTTTTACTGCTTATTATGGAAAGAGTTTTCTAACCAAAAGTAAGATAAGGAGCTCCAATCGTGAGATGACATGTGTCACTTTTAACAAACCCAAGCCTAACTTCTAACAAACTCCAAACCTAACTCCTAACCACTAAAAATTAAGATAAAGAGCTCCAATTATAAAATGACATGTCATTTCTCAACTAAAAATTCATCTTTATTTTAAATTAAAATATCTTTTATCTACTTATTTTTTTATAATCTAATTTCACCATATTTTCTAAAATTTTATGCTCTTTAATTCAACATCCATTTTGATATATTTTTTACGAGTTTTAGTTTTTATATTTTTAATGGGTTTATTTTATTTTAATTCAAATTTTTACAACTTTAACTTTTATTTCATTTATTTCAATCAATATAATCTTGATTCGTCAAAGTCATATACTTTTGGGATAGTGTTTGACACGTAAGAGATTGCGATGGTATTTCTATATGCGGGAATAATGATGTCGCGGAAAGCTACGGAAAGTTACGGGTAACCCAAACAAACACTTACAACTAACACATATACATTCAAGTGTTGTGAAACGAATTCACTAAACGGGTAAGCAAACACATATAACTATACTTATCGCATGTTGCGCTGGTGCCAACTAGTAAGCATTGAAGGGTACATAACTAATTACATTACTAGCGGTCTCCGCGCGATGCGACAGTGGTATTTTGTAATTTAATTTTTCGCTAATCATTTATTATATTTGTACGTTTTTAGCAATAGTTTTCTTGATTAGTGTGTTCGTTTAGGGACTATAAGCAATGACAAAAGTTTGGTAAAACTTTTTAGTTTCTATTATTTTATTTGTATGTTTTTTCCATTTAGTTTCTTGCTTGGTAAATAAATTATTAGCTCAAAATATTAAATTACATGGTACTGTAATCGCATCGCTATGAGGACCCGCTAGTTGTTCATATAGTTAAACTCGACTAAACTTCAAAATGATTAACCGTGACCCAAACGTGAGTAACGGATCCCGTCTATACGGTTCGATTTCGATAGAAAATGAATTACCCACCCTTGATGTATTGTTTAAATTTTCTAACGAAATGAACCGCCCATGAACACCCTAACCGAAGATAAGCACACATCTTAAGTTTACCTAAAATAACTTAGCATAAAACGCACAACTCAAGAGGTAAATAGACACTTACCTTGTTTCTTAAAAAATGGAACATTTCTTTCATTGTTATCCTCTCAATTTTTCCTCATAAAACATAAATACATAGTTGTGAAAATAAAGATCCTCTTTCATAAAATCAACCCCATTCTTACATCACCTCTAAAAATTTCATGCTCAAATTCAACCATGTCTATATAGCCACCACTACATCCACCATAATCCGCCGTGGGTGATCACAACCATCACAATAATACACCATATATATAAGGATCACAACGTGTTGTCGTTAGATCTATTGTTTTCTTTGCCTTTTTTTTTTTTTTTTGCTAAACCTAAATGCTTTTTATGCTATTTTTAGCATTCTTTTTTGTCAGCGATGCTTTTTTATGTTCGTTTGGTGGCGATGGTTGTAATTGGTTGTTGTGGTTGTGTTGATATAGTCAAAAGTTCAAAAACAATTATTTCTTTTCTAAGACTATTTTTATTGGAAGAGATGACAACCCAACCCATTAAAAATTCATACAAATATAATACTTTTATAATTTTGTATACAATTTTCATTGCAATCTAGATCACTTGGCAACTCAAGATTGCCAACCCACAATCTGCCTTTGAGGCTTCTATTTTTTTTTTTTTTTTTAATTTTTAATATTTAGTATAGATTTGTTGGGTTGTTGATAAATGATTGAAAAAATATAGATTGGTTGTATGTATTAGTTGTGTAAGTGGAGAAAAGAAAAAATAATATTTTATCAAAAGATTGGGTTGTAATAAATTGTTAATAAAGATAGTCTAACCAACAAGACCATCACTAATTTTTTCATGTCAGTAAGTTTGTTTTCTTGAAGTTGAATTTTATTATTATCATTATTATTATTAGCTTTAAGATCTATGTTGCCATGTTGGTAACCAAATTAAGTGTAACATCAATGGAATTCTGTTTATGTTCAACTCAGTATATTGGAAAAAAGAAAACGCATCATGATTGGAAGTTTGTTGATGGAGTGTAACATCCTGTATCTAGTATACAATTAGTATGTTAGATTGTATCATGTGTTAATAAAATTGTATTTTTGAATGAGAGGGTGTTTTAAAAAAAATATTAATTATGTGTGTTGAATTGATGTGTTTGTGCATTAAATGGTTGTAAATTATGCATTCTAACTTGTAATATTTTATATGTTGTATAAATTGTGTGTTGAGAACTTGAGATGGTTGTACTTTATGCTTAGTTTTTTGTATTTCTCCATTGTAAGATAGTATGATTATTATTTTATTTGGGAAATTTTGTGATCAATGAAACGTTGTTTGTAATATTAAAAAAAAATATAGCTACACTTGGTTACGTTGAATTTTCTTTACTTTAGAAGTCTATAAAAAAATTGTATAGAATCATCACATAGTTATTTCTTTTGTTTGAAAATTCGATATCATGAAACTTTGCTTGTAATAATAAGGCTAAAAAAATTGACATCTAGTTAATATTGTTACCATGTAAACAAGACCAAAACCACCTTCTCCAAGCTTTTTTTTTAGAACAGCATTTTATTCAAGAAAGCTAGCAAGAAGCTAGATTTACAAAGATACAAGATAAGGATATTTGAGCCAATCGATCCAACTAAACGTGGCTTTACAACGATACCTACACCAATAAAACGACCTAGAAACTATGTCGTCAAAAATCGTCGCCTTCAAAGGAGTCTTGGGCTCAAAGAGAAGTTTATTCCGATATGACCATAGATGCCACCACATAACATAAAAAACGCCTTCAAGAATAAGTTTATGTTTAGACGAAAGCCGCAACGAAACCAAGAACTCCATTCGTCATGAGAGTTGACTTCAACATGAGGGATATCCCACCATTGTGAAATCATACAGGAGACTTGTGTAGCCAAATTACACTTGAAAAACAAATGATTGGAAGACTCCACGCCATTATCGCAAATAGGGCAGAAAATAGAATCGATCACCATACCTCGACGAGAAATATTTAGCCTCGTTGGAAGGGCATCAAGCTTTACCTTCCAAGCATGCACATTGACCTTAATAGGGACGGATTTGATCCAGCGAGTCTTAGAACTCACACCCAAGAGCCTTTTATCATCGATCTCCTTACGTAAAGATGCCACAGTAAACTCCCCCGAACCTTCCAAAGACCAGGTCCATCTGTCCGATATCGGCATTAGATTAACATCATGAACCATGTCAGACAAATCAGCAAACTGAGCATGTTCGATCCCTCCTCTTGGCATACGACGAAATGAAAAGTCCAACGTATCATCGACATCTTCGCATTAAGCGTCACTGTTTAAAGTTCTCAAGAGCATAAAGACGCGGTAAAGATCCTTAAGAGTATAGTCTCCAATCCAATGATCATCCCAAAAGAAATATTGTTCCGTTACCCAACTTAAGGCGCATGAATTCGAAAAGGTTAATGCCTTGATTTTTAAGGGCACTAATTTCATTCACAATACTCAACCAGCAGGAATGATTACAAGCCTTAATATTCATACCGATTTTCCCGCCAACACCGTGAATAGCTTTGATAACTCTTGCCCATAAAGATTTGTAGACTTTGATATCTCAGTCAAGCTAAAATATGATAACTCGGTATCATCATGGTGTATCTCCATTAAAGACTCTTTATCAGTGGTTTGCACTAGTTCATCTGCAAGGTTATGAACCACACTATAAGTGATAGCATTTGAAATTATCGTACTTCTACACTTTGTTTGTAAAGGGTAAAATTTCATTATGCATAATGTACTTGGCTTTGATTCATAATGTATATATATGTTTTTCAGAAAATATATATTAATAGTTCATAACTAAGAAATATGCATAATGAGTAATAAATGCAAGCATATTAATGAGGTTTTTATCAATCCGTAGTTAATGATGAATTTAATGTATAAGTACATGAATTATTTATAGCTTTAACCAGTTTATAAATAGACTAAAGAGGTGAGATCAATAAAACACATCTAATCTAAAGAACAATTCATAAGATCTCAACCATTTATCTTCTTTTCATCCAATGGATGAGATTAAAGCAAAAATTAACAAAGGAATGGTAAAAATGTAATTCTATAAAAACCCACTTTCCACCCTTTTTTAAAAAACAACATATCTTGCAAACGGTAAGTCTTCAAGCTACAAAAGATACATCATCGCGACGAGAAAAAAATCATCTTTCTATTGATATGCACTTTTATATACTTTCGACGAACTTTTTTTTCAAAATTTTCTTCCAGAAAACTCCCACGGGATTCGTAAAACCTCCCACAGAGTTCGTAAAAAAATCCCACGGGATTCGTAAAAAGACGATTTTTTTTTTTCAAAATTTCCGTCCAGAAAAATCCCACGGGATTCGTAAAAAGACAAAACTTTTTTTTTTCAAAATTTCCGTCAAGAAAAATCCCACGAGATTCGTAAAAAAATCACACGGGATTCGTAAAAATATCCCACGTTATTCGTAAAAAGATGAACTTTTTTTTTCCAAAATTTTCGTCCAAAAATCCCACGCGATTCGTAAGAAAATCCCACGGGATTCGTAAAAAATTAACTTGTGATTTGTTATTTTTAAAAAATCACAAGTGATTCGTAAAAAAAATTCCACGGGATTCGTAAAAAGACGAACTTTATTTTTTGTTGTGTAATGTTATGATAAAATTTTTTGTTCACTTGTAATATATCTTGTTTACTTTGAATATATAATGTTTGTTACTTATATTATGTTTGATCTTAGTGTAGTTGTGAATCTTTTAGCTGATCTAATTGCCTGAATTCATCTGTTATCGCGTTTTTAAAAAAAATAACAAATCACAAGTGAATTTTTTACGAATCCCGTGGGATTTTTTTACGAATCACGTGGGATTTTTCTGGACTGAAATTTTGAAAAAAAAAAAGTTCGTCTTTTTACGAATCCCGTGGGATTTTTTTACGAATCCCGTGGGATTTTTCTGGACGAAAATTTTGAAAAAAAAGTTCGTCGAAAATATATAAAAGTGCATATCTATAAAAGATGATTTAATTCTCGTCGCGATGGTGTATTTTTTGTAGCTTAAAGATTTACCGTTTGCAAGATATGTTGTTTTTTAAAAAAATGTGAAAACTAAGTTTTTATATTAAAAAGGTGGAAAGTGAGGAAATATCATATAATTACCAAAAGGCCCTTTAGTAGATAATTAAATTAAAATATCAATTAATCTAAACCATTAAATTGAAGTTGAATGAATGGTTGAGATCAGAGATTTGATCTTTAGATAAAATATGTTCTGCATTGAACTTTTCTCAATTTATAAGAATAAAGCAATATATTACTCCCTCCGTCTCATAATAATAGTCCATATTTCCTTTTTGGGATGTCTCAAATTAATTGTCCACTTTTCATATTAAGTAAAAACAAGAGAATTTAAAGAAGGAATATTCTATTTGATTGGTTGAAAATGAAAGTGGTCCCACTTTTATTAAACTATGTGTTTCTTGTCCCCTGACAATAATTTTGAGACGGAGGGAGTACTTCGTTTGCAGCATAAAACATTAGTTTCTAAAAAATAGCAAGAACCTGTCGTCGTTGTTTCAACCAATGAAAATCCTTCAAAGAACATACTATATCTATATTCATTGGTTCGTACCAACTGCCTCTTTTTGCTAAGGGATAATCATATATGAATGAACTTGTTAGTTTTTTTTAATTTTAATATATATTTAGAGAAATGATAGGTATGCTTAAAAACATGCATAATGTTATGCTTAAAAGTGTGTGACAAGAGTTTATTGGTTGTAGTGGCCGGACCCACTTCTTCACAAACCAATTAACTCTTACCACATAGTTTTAGGCATATCATTAGACATGTTTTTAGGCATTCCTATCATTTCTCATATATTTAACTTGACACTTTGTTACTTTGATGTATCTAACTTCAAACTTGGTCATTTTGGTGTATCATTAGTGCATTTAATATGACAAGAATTATGTATTGAGGAAGTAATATGATACACAAAAGTGACGAAGTTTCAAATTAGATACTCCATCCGTCCCATATTAATTGTCCAGTTTGAATTTTTGATGCGTGCCAAACAGTCAAGCTAAATCACACAAGCCCGCCACTTGTGAATGGCGGACCGTAACCGACTTAAAACTGCTTCAAAGACGAATGCAATGAAGATCGAGAGGAGTATAGAGTCTCCCGGTCGTTATGTCCCAATGAGCTATGCAATGGATCAATCTACGTATAGTGATCGAGAGTTTGAGCGGAAAAGGATCGATTATGATTATAACTACGGAATAAGCCAACAAATTACAATGGCTTAAATGCAAATGAGAGGAAATTAAAAGATAAAATCTATTAAATAAACGCTATCACTATAATTAAAATGATGTTTTTGTTCTTTTGTTTTAATAAAACTAAATTAAAGTCTACGTGACGTCAACTAAAAAAGTGAAACTAATTCAATATTAGCCCTAAAAATATGAAAATTATATTTTACAAACCTAATGATATAAGAAAATATTTAGAAAAAGAAAACTATTTTTATAACTATTTAATTAATTATTATTAATTAAAACTATTTTAACTATTTAATAATTACTTAAAATACAAGAAATTAGGAAATAAAGCTAGAAAAATAAAATTAAGACTTAGAAAAGTCTAAAATATCAAAATAGACTTTTCAAAACTAGTTTTGTATTTTTATGATTATTTTGGATTTTCTAGGAATTAAAACTATTAAAAACTAGTTAAATTATTTAAAAATACAAATTGAACTAAGAAAAATTTGGAAAAATATTTTTTTGTCTTTTTATATTTATCTTAACTTAAGAAAAATGAAAAATTATTTTTTTGAAACTTTTCTTAATTATTTGTATTAAATGCTATTTAAAAATGCTTAAAAACTAAATAAAATGCAGAAAAATAGCAAAACTACTTAGAAAAATCTGAAAATTTCAGGAAAAGTCTAAAATAATATAAGGAATCTATGAAAAATGGAAAAACATGGGGTTGTGTGGCAGAATCTGAACCTGATGATCAAAGTGCTTATCAATAAGACTAGAATTAAACAAATGGACACCCAAGGTTACCCAATCGAAACGAAGCTAAACCATGCTAAAACAACCCAATTACAACTGATTCCACCTAATCTTGACAAACTACAAGCTCGATCAACTGTTTTATGCAAAGCGCTTATTGATAAGTCGATTCACGAGGTCCTATGTTCGAGCTTAACCACAAGCTTCCTAAATAGTGAAATTGCAAACCAGTTATGGAAACCTAATCTAGACCTGGGTGAGACCTAGTAAACCAAAAAGGAGACCAAGGCAAGCTCAAATGAGCTTTGTGCAAGCTCGAAAGATCTGCACAAAAGCTATTTAGCTAAATTGCCTCGCACAGGCACTTCTGCGATGCACTCTTCTAGCGTAAAAAAATAAGCACTGAACAATCTAGAAACTTAAAACCAGATTTTGGATTCTCAAAAGGACCTAGCAGAGAGCATGTAAACCAAAAATAAGCCACTCATAAGCTCTTAAGAGCTTGTGGATGGATCTGCAAGTTCTGAGTAAAAACTGCCCAACATGGGCTTTGACTTTTTAAGACAGAAATGTAAAGTTGACTAAAATGATTTTTGATTCACAGTGAGGAACTTAACTTGATGTAAATTGACAAAATACAACTAGTGCAAGCTAGCAACCATTATCTAACCTATATGTAGTTTGAAAACTCTCGATCAATGATGAAGTAATGAGAACGATTTTGACTAAGAGTTAATACGACACAATGCGAGGACCTAAATAAGTTTTGCAGGCCTAACTAAGACTATCCTAAACACTTCTACCCACTGTTATGCTCTAGAACTCCAAATGCGCTTCTATTCCAAACACTAGATAAGATACTGATATGCAACTTTTCCTAATCAATTTACAAATCCAGACCTGTGCTAACTCTCAAACACCTACTGTTACTCAAATGAAACCTAAATGAATTAAACTTAATGGTAATTCTAGACTAAAACCTATCTGATCTACTGATGCATCTAATGACAGAAGTGAAACAGTAAAAGCTACTAACAACAGTTATGAATACAGATTAGAACAACAACTAAACTACTGTTTTGAACTAAATTACACTAGAATCAATACTAATAAGACTGCACTAACACAGATTATAAGCTTTATATCAGATTAAAGAATGGAATGGAAACTCACTTGTGATCCTTCCACGATGGTCTGAGATCAATTAAATAGTAACAAAAGCTCTTGTTAACCCAAAATCAGTCCTGTTCTTCACTCAACTCCACTACATTTCAACCCCATTGGTGGATTCCACCCATTTTCAGCTCTGCAAATTGCATTTCATCCCACAGTTGCCCATTTTTACTATTTTTAATATTTGAATGAATTGAAAAGTAACTAAGTTTGGCCCTTAACTAAACTATAAAGAAGCTTACCAAAGCCCAATGTAACAGTGGTAAAGCTTTATACAAGCTTATGAAAAGGCTTAACACAGATTTTACTTTCTTTCAACTTTTGTATTTTTCTGAATTTCTTTGTATTCTTGAATAAAAGAGACTTGAACTGTATTAAAGAAACTTAAGTACGTATTTGAATACTCAATAAGCTAATAAAAGAACTTAAAACAGAAATGAGATTAATGTAGGAAATTTACCAAAAAACTGACTTTTAATTCAAATGAAAAAACTTAGTACAAAATGAGTATTACAGAAAACTTAGAATACAAATTAACTGGAAATCAATACTGAAAATGAAAAATACAATAAAATAAAAAGTGCTTGTTAACTAAAGAACTAACTAAAAACTGACTAATGACTAACTACTCTTGGCTCTTGCTTCACTCTTCCTTTTTTATAGTCCCACTGCTTCTCTGTGTCCTTTAGAGTGAATCCCACTTGATTCCTGTGTCTCTGGATAACTTTTGTGGGGTTTGGCCACTTTTTGTGTTTTGGCGGGAAAAGGGATTTAACAGTTGTCTGTGATTGAGTGTGGGGGAGGTGAAAGATTTGGATTCTTATGTTTGGAGGGGGGGACTTGTGAAGGGATAAGGTGAGGAAAGGCTTGAGTGTGGCAGAAGAGTTGCAGAGATGGTGATGATGGAAATGGTGCACATGTGAAGAGGGAGGGAAAGGATGGGTCAAAGTTATTTGACCGGTTTATATTAATAATAGGGTTGGGTTTGTTTTCGGGTTTAAAACCGGGTAAAGGATGTTGGGCTGGGTATTTTATTTGGGCTTGGGTGTAGAAAGGTCCATTTGGTGTTTAAGTACTAATACAAGGACCATAATTGCAATTTCCACAAAACAAGGGACCAATCCTGTAATTTTGCAAAGGTGTTTAATGGACTGAATTTGACAAGACTTGATATTACAAGGACCAGAATTGCCATTTTCAACTTTTCCAGGGGCCAATTCTGTCAATTTGCAAACTTAAAGGACCAATTTGTAATTTTCTCAAAACTTTTACATTTTTCACCAAAGGACCAATTTTGACAAGTTATGATTTAAAAAGGACCTTTGATGATTTTTCTTTTGAAATTTTGACTCAGGGACTATTTTTGACAATTTTTGAAACTTGGGGACTAAAGCGCAATTTTTGCAAATTTGATATGTTTTCATCCGATTTTGATATTTTTGCATTTAAAACACATAAAACACTTGTTTGTGATATTTTGATCATTTTGATGTGTTTCGAGTGTTTTCGGATGATTTTGCGTTTATATTATACAAAATGATGAGTATTTAGACACTCATCAATCCCCACATCGAGATATTGCTAGTCCCTAGCAATGATTTGAGAAAACTTAATGGATTTGAATCTCTTTACCAAAAGCCATTACTTACGGAGTAGCCAAATGTTTCATTCAAGTAAGAACCATGGTACACCGATAACCATGTGATTTTGAGCAAACCACCGACTTCCAACGGATTTGATTTGTCTTTACCGAGCCGTACCCTTCGGACTAGCCAACTCTTAGATAAATTATCGAATTATCTTTGGTGAGTGATTACCAATTATGGTTTTCCACGCCTTTACCACAAGCCATAATCTTGCGGGCTAGCCAACTCTTCACTTTTAGGATATGGTGAGTGAATACCATACAATTTTGGGCAAATTGCAAGCCATATAAACGGATTTGATAAATCTTTACCAAGAGCCGTTTGCTCTGGATTAGCCAATCCTTTTGTCTTACGACATGGCGGA
The DNA here is from genome assembly GCA_022545495.1 of Chrysanthemum lavandulifolium. Taxonomy (NCBI): domain Eukaryota; kingdom Viridiplantae; phylum Streptophyta; class Magnoliopsida; order Asterales; family Asteraceae; genus Chrysanthemum; species Chrysanthemum lavandulifolium. The sequence continues at coordinate 45,933,325 of CM040245.1, forward strand.
TCGATAACCAAATGAGTAAGTGTAGAACACTTACTCCAAAAAAAAAATTTTTTTTTTTTTGGCCAAAACAGGGAATTGGTATAATTATATGATAAAATTCGTGAGAATTCCCCACACTTAGAAATGAATATTGCCCTCAATATTCAAAGTACCGTGGTTATGCGAAACAAAGAACGTAAAAGGGAAATACTAAGGCCATTATTTAGAAAGATTTTTTATTTTATTTTATTTTTTTTTTTTTTTTTTTTTTTTTATATATATATATATAACATGTGGGCACTCCCCACACTAAGGTGGTACACACGGTGAAAACCCATGTTAAGCTCTTGTTTTTGATTACCGAGTCGCTAGCTTGACTCGGCCCCAATTCATTGGTTCATGGGAAGCAAAGTGGAAGAAACAATCTCCATCGGACTTTCATTCAAGATGTTTGGACAAACATTTGAAGCACGTGAAAGTTCCACACCGATGAGATATACATAGAACCGGCTCAAAATGATAAATGAAAATGCGGGGTCAAAGATAGTGTCTTCATTCCCGAAGGAGTGAAGATGGAGAAATCACAAGATATTTGAGGAAAGGAAGAAAGGTTCTGATAACAATCAAGATCCATTCTTCATCCTCAAATGTAGACATATTGGGAGGAAGGGTGAAGGTAGTATTATCAATAAGCAAACTCGTATGATAGAGTACACCTTCCTCCGAGCTAATATCATCCTCAAGATCAAAGTAGAAATGATCATGTTCCGGAGGAGATATGCCATGAGAGAGTTCACCGGAGAACTCTTCATGAAGAGAATCATTCACATGAAGTGATGTTGTGAACTCTTGTTCCATTGTGGGCTCATCACTATCCTCAATCCGAGTATCAAAGTGGATTCTCGAAATTAAAGTGAATTCAGTCGAATTCAAATAGAGGATTAGTGAAAGTAGCTTTTAATGTTTCGGGAACAAAGTGATCAACATTCTCATTTGGATTGTTGGGATAAGAAATGAGTGAGCGATCATTATCAATGAGACTTTCGGTCTCCCGGATCGGCTTGAAATCAAAGAGTGGATTGATGTGAGTGAGTTCACGGAGAACTCCTCAAGAAGGGATCGACATCGAGTTGTGGAAGTGATGCCTCAACGTACTCGATGTTTCCAAAGGAAGCACAATCGTCGCTAAAATCGGAGAAAGTTTCCAAATGATCATTTGAACACTCAAGAGGGAAGAAGAATCACACATCGATCGAAGTTCCTGTGACTCTCTTGGGCTTGGGACAAGGTCCTCAACACTAGACTTTATGAATTCGTCCGATTCCTTTTCGTGAACAGTGTCAAGATGCTCGTCCCCATGTTCGAGAGTGAGTGGGAGCTTGGTGTGATAGCGATTGTTTGAGATGAAATCTCAACTGTTCTTACGCTAGGATATCATCGATGAACTTGATGAATATTTATAGAATTGAAGGATATCAAGTGTATCCTCATCGTCACATCGTCATCGAGAATAAAACGGAATCGAGAGCTAGATTTGGTCGCTTTTGTATTTTAATTAATTCCCTAATAGAGTTTTCACCGGCAACTGGGAATCTAATTTAGCGACTGTTCTTGACTAACAATTCTTGATGGATTTTCATTTGGATTATTTTGGGAGGACATAGTGACTCCTCCTTAAGTTCTTTTAATAACTCCGAGTCTTGATGAAGGTCCGCCGTAGTTTCATGAGTCGCTTGAATCATTTGGTACCGTGGAGGTTGGTCATGATACGAAGAGTCGTAATTGTTACAAGGAAATGGATTCCTTGTTTGACAATCGAGCTAAAGTGAGGACCTCCACAATATTCACAACAAAAACCGATGTGGTTGTGAGTCACATGTGTTGTAGTCAAAATTGTTATCGGGAACCCGCTCATAGACAAGCGTGTTTCCGATTGACAATCGAATCGGAGTGTGAACCACCACGGTACTACAACAAGAAAAGCTGCCGAGTCTCACGGTGTGGTAGGCGATGGAATAAATCGGTTGTGTTATGGTAGGAATAGGGATCCCGGTTATGATGCACCCGCTTTCTGATTCCACCATGCTACAACCGGGGCAATTGCCACCATTATAAGGACCACCACACCATTGACAACCAAGAGGGTGAGGATAAGACATAGAAAGAATCAAAGGTTTTCGGAGGGTAGGGATGAAGAATCAAAGATGTGAGAGGTAAAGATGGATATTTTGGTATTTTTGAAAAACATTTTGTAAAACAAAGATGAAAATCTTTTGGATTTTTGATTTTTAAAAGAAAATATAAACACATACAGATGGTATAGACAAAGAGTGAATATCCAAATCACTAATCGCTAGACGAAGACAATCAAGACGACACACCGTCCGAATGGCGCCAAATTTGATGTGTACAAACAGTCAAGCTAAATCACACAAGCCCGCCACTTGTGAATGGCGGACCGTAACCGACTTAAACCGCTTTCAAGACGAATGCAATGAAGATCGAGAGTATAGAGTCTCCCGGTCGTTATGTCCCAATGAGCTATGCAATGGATCAATCTACGTATAGTGATCGAGAGTTTGAGCGGAAAAGGATCGATTATGATTATAACTACGGAATAAGCCAACAAATTACAATGGCTTAAATGCAAATGAGAGGAAATTAAAAGATAAAATCTATTAAATAAACGCTATCACTATAATTAAAATGATGTTTTGTTCTTTTGTTTTAATAAAACTAAATTAAAGTCTACGCGACGTACAACTAAAAAGTGAAACTAATTCAATATTAGCCCTAAAAATATGAAAATTATATTTTTACAAACCTAATGATATAAGAAAATATTTAGAAAAAGAAAACTATTTTTATAACTATTTAATTAATTATTATTAATTAAAAACTATTTTTAACTATTTAATAATTACTTAAAATACAAGAAATTAGGAAATAAAGCTAGAAAAATAAAATTAAGACTTAGAAAAGTCTAAAATATCAAAATAGACTTTTCAAAACTAGTTTTGTATTTTTATGATTATTTTTGGATTTTCTAGGAATTAAAAACTATTAAAAACTAGTTAAATTATTTAAAAATACAAATTGAACTAAGAAAAATTTGGAAAAATATTTTTTTGTCTTTTTATATTTATCTTAACTTAAGAAAAATGAAAAATTATTTTTTTGAAACTTTTCTTAATTATTTGTATTAAATGCTATTTAAAAATGCTTAAAAACTAAATAAAATGCAGAAAAATAGCAAAACTACTTAGAAAAATCTGAAAATTTCAGGAAAAGTCTAAAATAATATAAGGAATCTATGAAAAATGGAAAAACATGGGGTTGTGTGGCAGAATCTGAAACTGATGATCAAAGTGCTTATCAATAAGCACTAGAATTAAACAAATGGACACCCAAGGTTACCCAACTGAAACAGAAGCTAAACCATGCTAAAACAACCCAATTACAACTGATTCCACCTAATCTTGACAAACTACAAGCTCGATCACTGTTTTATGCAAACCGCTTATTCAATAAGTCGATTCACGAGGTCCTATGTTCGAGCTAACCACAAGCTTCCTAAATAGTTGAAATTGCAAACCGCTTATGGAAACCTAATCTAGACCTGGGTGAGACCTAGTAAACCAAAAAGGAGACCAAGGCAAGCTCAAATGAGCTTTGTGCAAGCTCTGAAGATCTGCATAAAAGCTATTTAGCTAAATTGCCTCATGACAGGCACTCTTCTGCGTGCACTCTTCTAGCGTAAAAAATAAGCATCGAACAATCTAGAAACTTAAAACCAGATTTTGGATTCTCAAAAGGACCTAGCAGAGAGCATGTAAACCAAAAATAAGCCACTCATAAGCTCTTAAGAGCTTGTGGATGGATCTGCAAGTTCTGAGTAAAAACTGCCCAACATGGGCTTTGACTTTTTAAGACAGAAATGTAAAGTTGACTAAAATGATTTTTGATTCACAGTGAGGAACTTAACTTGATGTAAATTGACAAAATACAACTAGTGCAAGCTAGCTTAACCATTATCTAACCTATATGTAGTTTGAAAAACTCTCAATCCAACTGATGAAGTAATGAGAACAGATTTTGACTAAGAGTTAATACAGACACAATGCGAGGACCTAAATAAGTTTTGCAGGCCTAACTAAGACTATCCTAAACACTTCTACCCACTGTTATGCTCTAGAACTCCAAATGCGCTTCTATTCCAAACACTAGATAAGATACTGATATGCAACTTTTCCTAATCAATTTACAAATCCAGACCTGTGCTAACTCTCAAACACCTACTGTTACTCAAATGAAACCTAAATGAATTAAACTTAATGGTAATTCTAGACTAAAACCTATCTGATCTACTGATGCATCTAATGACAGAAGTGAAACAGTAAAAGCTACTAACAACGCTTATGAATACTGATTAGAACAACAACTAAACTCTTGTTTGAACTAAATTACACTAGAATCAATACTAATAAGACTGCACTAACACAGATTATAAGCTTTATATCAGATTAAAGAATGGAATGGAAACTCACTTGTGATCCTTCCACGATGGTCTGAGATCAATTAAATAGTAACAAAAGCTCTTGTTAACCCAAAATCAGTCCTGTTCTTCACTCAACTCCACTACATTTCAACCCCATTGGTGGATTCCACCCATTTTCAGCTCTGCAAATTGCATTTCATCCCACAGTTGCCCATTTTTACTATTTTTAATATTTGAATGAATTGAAAAGTAACTAAGTTTGGCCCTTAACTAAACTATAAAGAAGCTTACCAAAGCCCAATGTAACAGTGGTAAAGCTTTATACAAGCTTATGAAAAGGCTTAACACAGATTTTACTTTCTTTCAACTTTTGTATTTTTCTGAATTTCTTTGTATTCTTGAATAAAAGAGACTTGAACTGTATTAAAGAAACTTAAGTACGTATTTGAATACTCAATAAGCTAATAAAAGAACTTAAAAGCAAATGAGATTAATGTAGGAAATTTACCAAAAAGCGACTTTTAATTCAAATGAAAAACTTAGTACAAAATGAGTATTACTGAAAACTTAGAATACAAATTAACTGGAAATCAATCGAAATGAAAAATACAATAAAATAAAAGTGCTTGTTAACTAAAGAACTAACTAAAACCGACTAATGACTAACTACTCTTGGCTCTTGCTTCACTCTTCCTTTTTATAGTCCCACCGCTTCTCTGTGTCCTTTAGAGTGAATCCCACTGATTCTGTGTCTCGGATAACTTTTGTGGGTTTGGCCACTTTTGTGTTTTAGCGGAAAAGGGATTTAACAGTTGTCTGTGATTGAGTGTGGGGGAGGTGAAAGATTTGGATTCTTATGTTTGGAGGGGGGGACTTGTGAAGGGATAAGGTGAGGAAAGGCTTGAGTGTGGCAGAAGAGTTGCAGAGATGGTGATGATGGAAATGGTGCACATGTGAAGAGGGAGGGAAAGGATGGGTCAAAGTTATTTGACCGGTTTATATTAATAATAGGGTTGGGTTTGTTTTCGGGTTTAAAACCGGGTAAAGGATGTTGGGCTGGGTATTTTATTTGGGCCAAGGTGTAGAAAGGGTCCAATTGGTAAGGTACTAATACAAGGACCATAATTGCAATTTCCACAAAACAAGGGACCAATCCTGTAATTTTGCAAAGGTGTTTAATGGACTGAATTTGACAAGACTTGATATTACAAGGACCAGAATTGCCATTTTCAACTTTTCCAGGGGCCAATTCTGTCAATTTGCAAACTTAAAGGACCAATTTGTAATTTTCTCAAAACTTTTACATTTTTCACCAAAGGACCAATTTTGACAAGTTATGATTTAAAAGGACCTTTGATGATTTTTCTTTGAAATTTTGACTCGGGGACTATTTTGACAATTTTGAAACTTGGGGACTAAAGCGCAATTTTGCAAATTTGATATGTTTTCATCGATTTTGATATTTTGCATTTAAAACACATAAAACACTTGTTTGTGATATTTTGATCATTTTGATGTGTTTCGAGTGTTTTCGGATGATTTTGCAGGTTTATATTATACAAAAATGATGAGTATTTAGACACTCATCAATTTTCAAAGTCTTTATTTTTCAACTTTGACATTGAATAATTTTATTTGTGTTATATACTACTTGATGCAAAATATATGAATAGAATGGGGGTTTAAATGTATTTTCATTGATATAACTTTCATTAAGTATTATATAACACAAACAAAAATATTTAAAGTCAAAGTTGACAAAGAAAGACTTAAAAAAGTCAAACAGGACAGTCAATATGGGACGGTAATACATCAAAATGACGAACTGTCAAATTAGATACATATACATCAAATTGAAAAAAATGACAAGTTTAATACATTAACAAATTAAATGATTTTCCTTTTTGCTAACACTTAAAACTAATGTTTTAGTCTCGACCAGTTTTGTATAGTGTGTATGAAACTCCTCTTATTTATGGTTTTTGCATTTTTACAAGTAAGAGCAGCTATATATAAATGAAGACATGAAGTAATGAATCCTACCTGGTGTTTCCACTAGGGATCTTTTCTTCTTGCTCCAAGCATACGTAATAGCTAAAAAGAAGATCCCTATAACAAGACTAGATAATATTGCCACTATGGCTATGATTATTTGCCTCCTTTTGATGGAACTGGATTTGGATGTAGGCTCTTGAAAGAAGTACAAATTAATCCCATTAGATAACCAAAAATGGCACACTAATCTATAAAACAAATTGACAGAAACAATTGCTGACGTACAGTGTTCTATTTTTAACATTAAATGAAAATAAGCTTACTTGTTAAGTCGGATCTTGCCACTCTTAAGTACAGGTCTTGGCTTTCATCAACTGTTCGAACATCCATTAAATCGCCAAACCACATTAAACATCCACTTCCACCCCTCGTGATCTCTATGTTTGCATATGCTGCACACGAACAATTCTTCTTGCAAGCCGTAGCACATTCATCAAGTGTCATGCTCCGGTTGTACCATGAGCGTCGAGTATCTGGAAGTTTAACATTCTTGATCACTTGAAAACCATCGTTTGGGCAGTCTAAAGGTGTTCTATGCCGACAACCACTTGACCATCGGGATGCACTCCATTTGTCAGGGTTTCGTGGTTCGAACCCTTCCATACAACTGCAAACCGGTGAGTCGTCCATGTTGCACTTTCCATATGGACCACATACCCCATATCGGCCACACATGTCCATATTTACGGTTGCGTATAGGGACCACTCCCGAGATTTCTCAATCCAGAACATTGTTAGGAAGTTACCCTCTGGACTCACGTAGACACGTGACCTGACTGAACTGATAACAGGTGTGTACATGTAGTACACCTCTTTATCATTAAAAACAAAGTTGTGGGTTATTATCGAGTTAGATGTGTGCTTAGCCAAGCCATTGAACGTACCACCATTCCATGGTCCCAACCTGGTACACGGAACGGAAGCGTTGTCTTCAAAAAGCTGAGGGAACCCCTTGGTATCCATGAACCCTACGTACCGACCTGGTGAAGGATCGTCGACGCTTGTCCACGAGGTAAACCGCCTATCTAATCCGGAGACCAGGTCCTTCCCGAATTTCATTCCGGGGAGAAACGAGTCTGTAGGATAATCAAAACTTTGCCAAACAACATCATTTCCCCTCACAACCAGATTTCCAGTGCTCAAAAGTTGTGCTACTGGAATTATAGTTGTGGGAGATACTAGACTATTGTTAGATGACCAGAAGACACTGTGGTTGGTACCAGCGATAACCAATAAGGATCCGTTAGTGTCAACTTTGAACACCCCAGACAAATCAGTTATTGGTGTCTCTCTGTTAGCAACCCACACTACTGTTTGTGGGGATATGTTTTGTACCATATCCCCAAGAACCGATTTCTAGACCTCCCGGGACTAAAAACCCGAGTTCATACATTGCATTGGTCGAAACAAGGGTTTCACCATCTCGGATGGTGTGATCAACTGTAACAGTGTCTCGCGCTGCACAAGTTGCTAGAAAAGAAAACACAAAGAATACAAAACTGCCTAGGACCTCCATCGATGTTTTCTTGTGTGCATAAATTGTAGTGTTTCATTCGGAATTTATTCTCCGGTTCAAAGTAGGTTGTGTGGTTGATTGTACTAGAAGACATTGAGTTGACCCGCGGGTTGACCCCTATCCACACGTCAGAATGTTATAATTGTGTAGGGATGTTATATAGGAACCCTCCCTATATTGTCACATCATATGTATTTGGTCAAACCGTGCAACCCGCAATACATACCGTACAATCCATCAATGCATCCAATAACTTGCCCCAATTGTGTAATGTGTAACTCAGTTTCAGGATAGAAAGAGTAATGTATGAACATAAATTACATATTAAAAAAATACGGGATAATATACGAGGAGGCGACTTATATGTTTTTAACATATAGGCCGTCAATGAAACTAACTTGTAAGCTATCAAAGCTATGTGTTTATTTTTGTTTACATTAATTACGATCAAATTTAATCCGAATAATTATCAAACGACAACAATGAACCTATCACTAACATATTAAACAAAAAATCATAGTTGTCAGGATCCCGATCCTGATCTTAGGATCTTACGATTTTACGATACTGCAAAGCAAAAACGATCCGGATCTTACATAGGATCTTTGCAAGCTTAAGATCTTATAGGATCCCGATCTTTACCATACGATCTTACGATCAAATCCGATCCGATCTTACTTTTCTCGAATTACAAACTAAAAACTACAAATTTATGGGTTGTTTATGCAGAGAATTCAAAAACAACATGTTAATCTTTTTAAACATTTTATAATCATAATTTAAGACAACATTTATACGAAACATTCATAGTATTTTATGCTTATAATGTATTAGAATTTGTAGATTTGTATAAAATTACATAAATTATTAAGAAATAACATTAGAATAGGATCTTAAGATCCCGATCCGATCTTACGATCACGATCTTGCAAAGACGAAAACGATCCTGGGTAGGATTCCGATCTTGACAACCTTGCAAAAACTACCCGCAAATGTCAGTTTCATCCTTGTAAAGTACTTTTGATAATATATAGGCACATTTAAAATAAGGGTATAATTGGTACTTCACACAAAACTTGTCATTCGTATTACTTTTATAAGTTAATTAGAGGTTAGTTCCTTAATTACACTTTACAATTTCCGGGCATAAACATGGCTAAAATTGGTGCATGAAAACAAATATATAGTTAAACGACCTATAAGTTGATTTGATAAACGGGCGATCTATATGTTAAAAACTTAATACTTGGATGGCCTTTAAAGTTTAAATACATTACCCCAAAAAATAATTATACAAGATGGTTATAAAAACTCATACGCTAGACACACATAGCACATAGATGTCCAAATAGTGAGATAGCACAAGAATCAAAGGTTCTTAGTGAGGAATATTGTGGTAGTTTATGCAGTCGAAGACTTTTGTGTTATGAATCTGAATGCTACCATTAAACTCATTGGTGCATCACACACATTTATTGGTCCTAATATAATAGCGTTTTAAAAGTCAAGCGTGCCCTTCTTATGCAGCAGAGGCTCAATAAGGAAAAAAAATCCTTTCGATGTATGTATCTATTTCTTCCTTTTATATATCGATTATTTCTCCATTATATGTTCTATTTTGTTTAAGTGAATTTTGATAATGGGTCGAATAGTTTGCCACACGAGGATATCTGTGAAAAGATAACATCAACCTTATCGAAAGGATTGGAGAAAAAAAAGAAGGTTCTAGGAACAATAATAATAGTGATAGTAAAATAATATTAATAGTAATAGTAATAGTAATAGTAATAGAAATAGTAATAGTAACAATAATAATGACAATAAGGACTTGGGGTGTGTTTGGGGAGGGTCTTATAGGGGGCTTATGGGGCTTGGGCTTTTAAAATAAGTCGGCTTATAAAATAAGTCTCGTTTGTCATGCGGACTTATGAACTCATAAGCCCCTAAAAGAGGCTTAAAACTTTAGCCCCATAAAATGGGCTAAAAACTTTAGCCCAGGAATTATGAACCATAAATTACATATTTACCCACAAAAATATCTAACATGTACCATAAAACTCATTTAATTATATACTTTTTAGTAATTTTGCAATAATAAGCCCCAGCCCCACCCTATTTGCCAAACAAGTCTACAAAAATACAAATTTCAACTTGACATAATAAAAGCCCTAGCTCAAATTTCCCAAATTTCAAATTCATTCAGCCAAACATACCCTCGGTGTTGAACAGGATCTGTAGCTTCCCCAAAGGGACTTCGTATGGTTGTGATGGACTTAGAGCACAACATTTAATGATATTTTTGAGAGGTTGCGTCCGCTATTGTTGATGATATGCTAGGATCTATTCGCGGAGTTGTCAACCTGTTTCTCAATGAAAAGTGCCCTATTGAATTGGGGGAGTATATTGCTAGTGCCCTTTTGACCCCTTGGTCAAACCTGGTGGTGGTATACGCCCTATTGATGTTGGTACTGTATGGTGAAGGCTTGTTTCTAAGGTAGCTTCTTCTTCTATTGGTAACTCTATGAATACTTATTTACAGGACATTTAATTTGGTGTTGGCGTTCCTGGTGGTTGTGAGGCTGTTCTCCATTCTGTGAATAGGCTCATTGAGTCTAAGGGTGATGAGGTTGGGCTTTCTATACTTTTGGTAGATTTTAAGAATGCTTTCAATCATGTCGATAGAAGCGTCGTACTTAAGGAAGCTAGGGTGCGATGCCCATCCATTTCTCCTTGGGCTGAGTTTTGTTATGCCCGACCTGTTAGGCTTTATTATGATGACTCTATCCTTTGGTCTTGTCAAGGGTTCAACAAAGGGGATCCGTTAGGTCCGTTGTTGTTTGCCCTTGCTTGGCACCTTTTGGTCTAGACTATTAATCAGTATTGTGATCTTACTCTTCAGGCTTGGTATCTTGATGATGGTACTATTGTTGGAGATACCCTTATGGTTGCCAAGGCGCTTGACATCATCAGGATGGATGGTTCAACTCGTGTTTTTTTTTAATGTTGATAAGACTGAACTTTTCTAGCCTGTGGAGGATCCTAGAAGTAGGACGGAGGGTGTTTTTCCTTAAAATATCTCCCGCCGGCTCAATGGTGCCAAACTTAGTGGTTCAGTTAGTTTGGATGAAAATTTTTTGTCGAGATTTGGCTTTGAAAAAGGGTCTCTATAACCATCTCTTTAATGGAGGAAATCCATAAACTGAATGATCCCCAATGTGAGCTTCTACTTCTTCGTACTTGTGCTAGGGTTGTGAAATTATCTTATGATTTGAGGACATGTTCCCCTTTGCATTTATTGGAAGTTCAGTTTGATCAGACATTACGTGCCTCCTTGGAGAAGATTGTTACCGCTTCAGGGCCGGGTTTTGGTGATTGGCAGTGGCGGCTAGCCACTCTCCCCATCAAGTTGGGTGTTCTTGGCATCCTTTCAGTAGGAGACATTATCCGGTATGCGTTTCTTGCTTCTCGTATGCAAACGAGCGTTCTACAGGACAATATACTAACAAAATCTGGTATTATCTCTCATGGATCTTCTTTTCAGCATGCTCTTGATACTTTCAACATTACTTGCAACATAGACGTCTTCTCTGTCACCAATGGCACTTCTGCCCCCCAAATAATGAAAACATTGGAAAAATGTTACTTTGATGTCATTGAAAAAGACCTTGTTTCTAAGTACACGCTAAGTCCACGACATGTGGCTATTCTTAGTTGCATCCGTGCACTACATGCATATGATTTTCTTTTCACCATCCCTATTAATGGCTAAGGACAGAGGATGAACCATCGCCAATTTTGATATGTGTTGTGTTATAGACTTACTGTATCGATGTTCTCTGAAGGTAGCATTTGCCCGAGCTGCAATGTGTATCGTATGGACCAATTGGGAGATCACGCGGTCCACTGCTCCAGTGAAGTTGGTGCGAAGTTCAGGCGTAATATGGTGCGTGATATACTTGTTGATATATGTTCCAAGGTTGGGATCACGGTACGTAAGGAGGCTCCATGAGGTTCCTTTTAGAGGATGGGAAGGAGCTACGACATGCAGACTTGTTATTATTTAATTGGATCCAAGGTAAAGATGCATGCTTGGATGTGACTGGTATCTCTCCATTTGCTGGTATTGGGGCGACTTCAAGGGCTCCTGAGGTAGCCTTGCACAATGCTCTGGATACGAAAAATATGAAGTATGCGTTCAAATGTGAGGACAACAGATACAAGTTCATACCATTTGTTTTTTCTACGTTCGAGGAATTCGATACAAAGGCTTTGGACACACTTTCATGTATTAAGTTTATTGCTATTAGCCACTCAAATAATGCTAAAAGTGGTGGTTTTATGTTTCATAGAGTTAGCTTTTGTATTCAGAAATGAGTGGGAGCACAACTTGTGTCTAAACTCTCATCCAACTTTATGTAAGACTATTATATTTCAATTTAAAAAAAGATAATAATAATAATAATAATAATAATAATAATAATAATAATAATAATAATAATAATAATAATAATAATAATAATAATAATAATAATAATAATAATAATAATAATAATAACAATAATATAATAATAACATTGACAATAACAATAACAATAATAATTACAATAAAAATAAAAATAACAACAACAACCATACCTATTGATGGGCTGGGCCAGAGGATGAACCATCGCCAATTCCGGTCGGTGTTGTGTTATAGGTTTTCTATACCTATGTTTTCTAAAGGTAGTCCTTGCCCGAGCTGTAATGTGCATCATATGGACCAATGGGGAGATCATGCAGTTCATTGTTTCAGTGAAGTGGGTGTGAAGTTCAGGCATAACCTGGTACGTGATATTCTTGTTGATATATGTTCCAAGGTAGGGATCAAGGTGCGGAAGGAGGCTCCAATGGGGTTTCTTTAAATGGCAGGGAAAGAGCTACGTCCTGCAGATTTGTTATTATTCAATTGGATCCAAGGTAAGGATGCATGTTTGGATGTGACTGAAATCTCTCCTTTTGTTGGTATCGATGCGTCTTCGTGGGCTCCGGGGGTAGCCTTACATAATGCTGTGGAGAAGAAGAAAAAGAAATATGTGTCCAAATGTGAAGACAACGTTTACAAGTTCATACCATTTGCTTTTTCAACATTTGTGGAGCTTGATGTGGAAGCTTTGGATACACTTTCACGCATCAAGACCATTGTTGTTAGTCACTCAAATAATGTCCAGAGTGGTGCTTTTATTTTTCATAGACTAAATTTTGATATTCAAAAAGGAGTGGGAGCCCAACTAGTGTCTCGGTTTCCCACCAATTTCTTGTAAACCTTTTTCGTTATCTAATGAAGTGATGTTTTATTAAATAATAATAATAATAATAATAATAATAATAATAATAATAATAATAATAATAATAATAATAATAATAATAATAATAATAATAATAATAATAATAATAATAATAATAATAATAATAATAATAATAATAATAATAATAGCGTAGCATAGCGCAGCGTAAAAGTAGCGATTCTGAATGATTATTCTTTGTAATATGATAACAATAACGATTTTTGTAATAGTAATACTGATAACCACCAATATGTTCATGTCAAGGTGCCTATTCTTCATGCCATTTTCATGCTCGATGTCTTAAAATAACGTACTTTCTAACATGTTTTGTTTAATTATTTACAAATATTTTTGGTGGGTTGTGCGTAATGAACAACATATAGTTTACCCGAGATTGTATCATTTAAAAAGTTGATCTCAAGAGAAAAGTGAGAGAAGTGATCTCAACCGTTAGATCACCCCCTCTTCCCCTCCTTTTTTACCATTGAACTACAGGGACCTGATTGTAACTTCCTTTATTCTATATGGGAGTGTTTTGTAAATTCACACCTTTCATATATAATGCCTAATTTTATCTCATTTTTTTCTTTTTCTTCTTTCTTTCATTTCACGCACCAAATTATTTTCTCTCATTTTATCTTATTTCTATCTAAGTTCCAGATTTGTCAAAATCAAAGATTAACAAAATCACATTCACGAAATCATCGCATCATGAAATCATATCATGTTATCTGATAAGATATAATGTTATTAGATTAACAATTTCATCTCATCATAATTTATCAAATCGAAGATCAAATTAAGGTATGTAACTGATTTTGATTATAGTTATGCTACTTTTGCTACTTAAAATCTATTATAAAGCTTATATATCTGATTGTTGTTGTTTTATCTGTACAAATTGCTGTTTTTTATGAAATTTGATTCGTTAATCATCGTCTTTGTCTACAGAAGTAACGATTTTTAGGGTTTATTAACATGATTCATTGTATAGAATAGTTATTTTGAATCGAAATTGAGAAATAAATCAATGGAATACATGATCATAAAAAATTGCACACCAAGTGTTTGATAAAATGTATGAATGAAATTTTATAACTGCGATGCACTATTTTTACATTGTGGTTAAATTACATCTTTCAATAGTTGAAACATATTTCAAATGATTGTGCCTGTTTTGTTAATGTTGAATATTCAATTATAAAAATATCTAGAATAAGAAAATTTTGAAACACCCTCTAGAAAAAGACTACTATTGGCCATTGTTTATTTCTTATGGATATGGTGTTAAGTCAATTGATAAGCTGATGTTAGTGTTACTATATTGGTCTATTGGGATGCTTTTATATCCATTTGCCTTTGCAATGGTTTTTTACATCCATAAGAGTAAAGTGTAATAGCTTTTAAACATTAAACTACAAAGTTTGTTTATTGACTACCAAAAGTCAAAATGGGTTAAAAAATATACTAATCTATTAGAAAGTAACATGATATATATTTTTGAATTTTATAGTTAATGACTGTTAATCTGTCAACATGTATCTACAATTTGTAGTTTATACGAAGCTTGGTATTGAAGTCGTTTGCAAGGTTGTCTAACAAGATTTCTGGAACCTTTCAGGCATGAATTATATTTTGATAACGGAAAATCTAATTGTAGAGTGTTGGGGATTGGGCTTGTGTTCAATGATCTAACCTCGGGTATTCTAGTGAATTTCATCAGCCTGTAATCCGTGATAATCAGGTAGTGTTTCTTTTGCTTTATGTTTGAAATTCGTTAAATAGACCAAATGGATACACTAATGTGACTCAAACAGATGCACTAAACTTCATCTAACAGATGTAGTAAAGTTGCATAATATTTTATCATGTTTCCCTTTTGTGTGTAATTGTCGTATTTTACGTATGTTTTCTACACATGCATATAGTTTACTGATCTTGTACTTGTATGGGTATCGAGATGTACATCAGGATGTGGACTCGTTTGAGACTGATCTTGTTCGAAGGCTTGCGAAATTTATTCACTATGATTAGTGCCGCCCACAAGCAAATAGTGTTGAAGGATATCTGGTTAATTAAGGTTATTTTATACTTATATCTTAAGAATGAAAGATTCTATATGATATATCCAATGTGAATTGATCTAAAAAATGTATGGGTCAATTCATGTAAAGAGAATGAAAAACAAAATAGCTAAAAAAGAAAAGGGTCAAACGGGCCGAAAGTCGCCAAAGTGTATATTTAATGTGCGAAAGTATTCCACATCTATATTCAATCGTTAATCAAATCTGCCTAAACCTCTATATACCACCTTTATTTGTAGTATATGAAGATGAAAGAAGCGTACTTACACTTTGGGCCCATCAGGTAACGAGGATCATACGCGCTTCAGATTGATCATCGGGTGAGCATAGACTAGCGGTGGTTGGAGACAAAGAGTTCTTGAAAACCCCAGTTTTGAGGTGGATGAAAACATGCAACAGGTACATTACAGTTACTTGTACCACAGTTGAAAAAGTTACCTATCAAGGTAAATCTTAATTAATAGTGATAGTTTTTGTAATCCTGGATAATCAGGTAGTGCTTCTTTTGCTTTATGTCTGAAATTCATTAATCTAACCAAACGGAAGCATTTAAGTGACTCAAACAGATGTACTAAAGTTCATCAAATAAATGCAGTAAAGTTGCATCATATTTTATCATGTTTCTCTTTTGTGTGTAATTGTCGTATTTTACGGATGTTTTCTACACATGCATATAGTTTACTGATCTTGTACTTGTATGTTTGACAGTGTCTAGAGTGGATGCTAAAGTGCATAACCTAATACTGAACAACATGGAACGTTCATACATAAAAGTTATCCCACTTATGAAACTATCCTAAAGGAATTGGTTTTGAATAAGTGTAACATGAAAAGTAGATGATATCATTTACATCTTGTGTTGTAAACTATCTATAGTAAATAAGATATACAATTTGTATAGATCTTGTATATATTAGTATCACGTTCAGAAATATGAATTGACTTCAGCTTCAAGATTTCATTATAATAAAGTTCCATATTCTATATTTGTGGTTTTAATATAAATCTGTGTCTTTACACATTTATTTCTTTAGAATGTTGTTATCAGTGGATGATGTAATAGGTGGTATCTCAATAGAGTATTTCTTTGAAGGCTCGTCAACTTGAATATTTTCTTGGTCGTCAACCATTGATGTGCTACGAATGGTGCAAGTTTTAAAAATTTATAAACACGATTTAACCGTCTAACCTATTAACACATACGAGCAAGTATACTCGTCTGTGATAGCAAAGTTTGGTAAGTCGAGATCGTCCCAAGGGATTTTGTGTATGAAATTGTTTTTAAATGAAAAGATTCCAACAAGAATGCTTGTCAAGGCTTCCTCCAATAGTTATGTTATAGCGAAATTCAATAATAAGAAATATATATACTTGTGTGTAGTCTATAATCAATCATAAATAGTGTTCATGAAGGTTTGGTGTATACTCTTGATGTAATGCACAAATCATAAGCAAATGATTCCCCAACCATGGTATGTGTTTGTAAAAATCATTCAAAGAACAAAAACATATAGGTAATCCTTTCGGCCCTTATCCTAATGATTATCCTTTAGAAATTCCATTTGTTTGCAACATGTTCTTATTAAACTTGTTCTTACGAATCTTTCGACCCTTTCGTGATGAAAATGTTCCTAGTCTTGTTTTAATAAGCAAACATGGTGGTTGTCAATCACCATATCCCCATACTAGTTTGTCACTCAACTTTTGGAATAAAACAAAGAAATCCTTTCGGTCCTTTTTCTTAAAACATGTTTTATCAACAAATCAAACCAAGACTAGTATTTTCCAACAAACTCATTTAAACAAGATCATATATACATGCATCACATTTGAGAACACTAGAATGATTAACTACATCCCAACACACAAGTATATCCCAAAACTACTCCATGAAAATAATAATAACTAAACACAAATCATAACCAAGTAATTCCAATAATTCAAGAGAATAGAAATCCATAACAAAGTTAATAAAATACCTAAACTTTTGTGATTACAAGATTTAGAATTCGTGGATTGTAGCAACCACGTGCCTCCAATCACCTAGATTCACCGTATAACTCCAAATTACCAAAACTATGGATGAGAATTGTTCCCTCCTTGCTCCTGGACGTTCTACAGCAGGTACTAGACTTTTGGGCTTGATAAAAATGGTTGGTATTAGTTTTGGTGTAAACTAATACAATTTTGGTTGTGTCACACCTAGTAAACTAGGACTAAGTTCATTATATAGCCACAAATGCTTGCCCAACTGATAAAAAACGTTCTCCACAAGTTAATATCAAGAAATGATTGGCCTCCATTGATTATGGGGAGTTAGGGCAACAATAAATGCAACTTTGTGTAACTGCAGTGCATGCAACCGGATCGGTTACGATGATAACCGGATCGGTTACGTTTTGACCAAATGCCCAGCCGGATCCGGTTAGGGGTTACGACCGATCGGATGGGTATTTGCTGATTTGACTTTTGTTGACCTTTTCTCTTATACGCTTCATTCTTTGCTTTCGCTGATGATTTCCAAGGCAAAACTTGATCTTTCCTTGCTATAGATACTTAGAAATCATTGTACTTCCCAATCATTGAATCCAAAAGCTTCCTAGCTCGACTTCCTTCCTCAGAATCTTCCAAATGTGCATAAAAACTTCATTTCTTCATCATTCGTGATACCTGGCTACATATACATACACAATACGCATCTTTTGCACTTTTGCAACCGTTATGAGTAAATATAGCCGATTATCATGCACAAAACTAACAATAACGCTACTAAAAACATGTTCATTTTAGGCGTTATCAAATTCCCCCACACTTAAGTTCTACTCGCCCTCGAGTAGGTCTAACATTTGCAAAGATTGATTTCAATGGTCTTGACACCATGGTTCCAAAAATGTAACAATCATCAGAAGAGATAATCATTGGTTTGCTCTTAATATGTGAAAACTTTCAAAAATGAACCAAACACTTTAGATAACATAACTAGAACACCTCACGAATGATTTTAAGAATTTCACTCAACACTCATATATTGGTGGGTATATGTAAATCACTCAATGCCTAGTCATGATCAATGCTTTTTACCATAAGCTTGTACAAGTATCAAAACAAAGAAAATAAATTCATCAAAGAGGGCTTTTATTCGGGTTATATCGTTACGGCTAAGGGTTCATAAAGGGTATGGATAAGGCATGGGATGGTTTATGAAATTGGTGTTAAAAGAAAATAAAATCAAGTCTAAACCTCCATGTTGCTAGCCATCATACAAACCACAATCCCGTAAATGATTATTTCACCTCTTCAAATATCGATCTCCGCAAATATGTATAACTCAATTTAGCTCATTGGCTAATCAATATCCTTCATATAGCTCATTGGTTATAAATTATTATTATTTTATTTTATTTTTTATTATTATTTTTTTTTTAATAACAAAGTTCCCCCACACTTAGTGTCAGCATACACCACAAAAAAAATCGAGAAAGACGTCTCTTTCATCTATGATGGATAATGGTACACACTATAAACAAAGTGTAGCTTCTTCATAATCATAAAAAACAATCTAACATTCCAAACAACTAGCAACAAACCATTAGACATGACAAGGGTTGGCTAAAGTTTAAAGTGTAAAATCTTTTTGTATTTTTTGGATGTAACAAATGAAAAGATTGGCTCAAAAGGGTGTACTAAGGGTATCTAGTGCTAAAGATGAGCACTAACAAATGGGTCCATATAAAGGTGGTTAACTAACCGATGTGGTTAGCTAATATATCATTAGATGTAAAATGGAAGGCCATTTGGGTTAAATCCTACGATGCCTCTTATCACTTGAACATATTTAGATCACTCGAAAGTGATTTTAACCGTAATGCATAACTAGTACAAGTTCTAGAATCGACATAATCACCGGCACACTCATAGCAAATATAAAACAAAAGATGTGTTTTATACAAAAAGAAACCTCACAATTGCGTAGAAAAAGGCTATTATGCATGCTAGAAAATGCTATCGAATCCAAAATGAATTACTTCCGTAATTTGGTTTAAATCCAAAAATTTTCAAAAACCTCATTTTACCATTGAAATTCTCAAGTTGTTTTTAATATTTATCAATAATGCGTGAAAACAACTAGACCATCAAGGGCGAATTCCTTCTAATCACTAGCATCCAAAAGTTATCTAAAAATTAAAAATGCGTATCATTTTTCCTATTTTTTCCCTCCCCCATACTTAAGTTTTGCATTGTCCTCAATGTAATAAAAATGAACTTCAAAGTAAAGAAAATGGGAAAAAGAAATAGTTAAAAGATACCAGAAGATAGAATATGCAATACGCATATTGGGTCATAAGAAAGCATGTGAGTTATCCAACTCCAAATATTTGACCATCAATAAGCTTCCTACACATCCATCTTGCAAACAAAAAACTGCAATACAATACACAAAACAAAACAAAACAAATGCTACTAAAAACAAAATAAAACCAAACAAAATATGTTAGTCAACCTAAAGAAATAGAAATAATATTGTTTAACACATCATAACCATTGTCTTTGAAACCATACGTCACGAATAATCCACGATCACTCCTCGTCCTCGCTCATCTCGTCACCTTCTTCATCATCATACTCATCATCGTCATCACTTTCAGTTACATAGTTTTCGTCCACAATCTCCGAATGAACTCTCCTCTTCTTCTTCTTTCCTCCAACTCCTGATGACGATCCTCCAACATCATAGTTTGCTCCACCAACCTCAGGTAATCTCCCATGTGAGGGCACTGGATCAGGAAATGGTGCGTACCCAGGATATGGATACGGATAGGGTCCAGGATAAGAAGTGTAGGGGAAAGGATATGGTGGAACATTGGGTGGATTGTAGGGTGGTAACTCATAATTGGCTTCTCGAGCCATGTGTTGAAAGATAGGCATTGAATAATCATTGATGTAGTTGTTTCTCAACATCATCGAGTCTCTCCACACATCCCTACATTGAATCTCATCTAAATGTTGGTTCCACTCTCCCCAACCTGAATTAAAACTACTGGATGTACCCGTTTGCACGTTCTCCATTGGTATACTCCCTTGCTGTTGTGGTGGTTGTTGTTGTTGTTGTTGTTGTTGTGGCTCAATCCATAACCCCAAGGTTTTCAATCTCCTATTCAAAGCGTTACCAAAACCTTGTTCAGTCCACATTTCACTATACTTTGGCTCTCCACACTTAGCCAATTCCTCATCAACATAATACCCAATATTCTTCGCCAACTGATGAGTGTCTAAATACTCATCATTTTTGTACAAATTAGATCGCAAAACATCGAAAACACTCGAAATGCATCAAAATGATAAAATATCACAAATAAGTGTTTTATGTGTTTTAAATGCAAAATATCAAAATCTGGTGAAAACGATATAAGTTTGCATAATTGGCGCTTTAGTCCCCAAGTTTCAAAAGTTGTCAAAAGCAGTCCTTGTAAATCTAAATAAAGAAAAATGTTATTCAAGGTCCCTGAAATATTCTAATTTGTCAAAATGGTCCTTGAATAAATCTTTGTTAAATGATGAAAAGGTCCCTCAAGTTTCAAAATGTCAAGTTTGGTCCTCGAAATTTGAAAATGACAAACCGGTCCTTGTACTATTGGAACTTGTCAATATTGGTCCCTTGTTACAACCTTGGAAAATTACAGGATTGGTCCCTCATCTTTCAGGAAATTACAAAACTAGTCCTTGTATACACAAGCCTTGTCAAAATGCCTTTGACCCTGCCATTTAAAACCATTTGACCCCTGTCTTTACCCTTTTTGAACCCCCCAGTCAAACCAAGTCAAACTGATAACTTTTTCCCTCCCACCTGCTTCTTCCCCACTGGACCAAGTAACCTGCTCCTCTGCATACCTTTTCCACCACCCTTATCCCTGCTCCCTTATCACCTCAACTACCCATCATCACCCCTACTTATCACCCCCCCTACCTGCAAATTCAGAAGCCCATGTGGTCAAATATAGACTTCCCGCCAAAACACATAAAATGGCCAAATCCTTCAAAACTCTCCCATTGGCTCAGAGGATTGGTGGGATTTACTCAGATGGACACGTGGAAGCCATTGGAAGTATAAAAAGGGGAAGAGAAGAAGAATGGAAGAGTAGTTAGTTTTTGAAGATTTTCTTTATGTCGTATTTTATATAAAATGTCTTAGTTTAGTCTAAACTATGTAATATTTTGTTTTAATGATTCAAACTTAAGTTAAAATAGCTTTGTAATCTGTTTTAAGAATTAATTTCATGGTTTGGTTAAAGTTTCATGTTTCATGGCTACTGTTGAACATTTCCATTTCAAATTCTTATGTATAAGCTTTAATTAGCTTATTTATAAGCTCAAACAATCTTAGTTAAGCTAATTTTAGTTTTTGTTAAGCTTACAAATCAGTTTCAAACAACTCTCAATTATAGTCAACAAAAGTCAAAATGGTGCATTTGGCAATGGTGACGAATATTGGGTTGATGCTGTGATGATATTGGGTTGTAATAGACTAGATTAGGTTAGGTTAGGGTTCTGGTTTTAGCTTGCATAGCAGCTGGACAAGTGGTGAGTGATTTCCCATTTTTCACTTTTCAAGCCATTTTTGTATTTCTTGCTTATCTGTTTAACTGTGGTCATCATTAGTCTAAACTTGCTTAAATAGTTGTAATATGGTCATGAGAACTTAGTTTGATCCTTAAATCATGTTTGTTCAGCAGTTTGTCCATTTTTAGTTCACAACAGTGGTAATAAGGGTGTTTGGTTCATTAGCTTTAACTGAGTTATAGGTTTATGCAAGAATAGGTTTCTGTTGTTTCATGCTTGTTTAGCCATTTCATGCTCATATCAGTCTTAATCCTTTGCCTGCAAGGTCTCAAAGTCAAAATTACTCCTTAAGTTTCTTAAGCAGCTTACTGTTGGATTTTTAACAAATCCAATCCTTGTTTTGTGTTCAAATTCCATAAACATTGCTTTCATTAAGTTTATTTCATCATAATATATCATCTTTAGTCCTTAAATCCAGATCAAAGCTCAGAATAGTCAACATTTCATGTTTGCTTAAAAAGTCAAAAGCTAAAAATGTCAGTTTTGGCCAACATAGGTTGATTTTTCATGAGCTCAGTTCTGGGCCAATTTCAATGTAACTTGTGGTTTTGAAAAGCACTATTGGTCTATTTTCTTATGTGTATTTTAGTGGATTTTTTTAATTTTTTCTACAAGCTCAATAGAGCTTGTCAAATATGGCCTAAGTGCCCTGTGCAAAACTCAACTTATGCTGAGTTTTTCTCAGGTTTGTGCATGTCTGTACAGGGCTTACTTGAGCTCCTCTAGGTCTAATTTTTGGTCTTAAGGTTCTTGGCCAGGTCTAGATTAGTTTCCAATCTTTGGTTTGTAGTTTCTAGCTTATTCATTTGCTTATTTTACTGCTGCAAGTTGGCCCCGTAAACCTGTTTTGGCTTATTAGCTTATAGCATCGATCTTGGTATCTAGCTTATCGAGTGTTTAGCTTGTTGTTTCTTGTTCCATTTCAGTTCTCTTATCTTATTATAGCTTCCTTATCGGTTTGGTAGCTTTTGGACTCCATTTGCTTCATTAAGTGCTTATTTCAATAAGCACTTGGTCTTCGATTCCTATATCTTGCACACAAGCTCATGTTTTCCATTTTCCTTGCTTCCTCATATTATTTTAAGCTTTTCCTGAAAATTTCAGATTTTTCTAAGGTGTTTTGCTATTTTCTTAATTTAAATTAGTTTTAAGTATTTTTAAATAGCATTTAATATAAAAATTAAGAAAAGTCTCAAAAAATAATTTTTCATTTTATTAAGTTAAGATAAATATAAAAGCCAAAAAGTATTTTTCCATATTTTTCTTAGTTAAAATTGTATTTTAAATAATTTAAGTAGTTTTTAATAGTTTAAAATTCCTAGAAAATAGAAAATAATCATAAAAATACAAAAATAGTTTTGAAAATTCTATTTTGATATTTTAGACTTTTCCATTTCATAATTTTATTTTTCTAGCTTTATTTCCTAATTTCTTGTATTTTAGGTAATTATTAAATAGTTAAAATAGTTTTTAATTAATAATAATTAGATAATTAGTTATAAAAATAATTTTCTTTTTCTAAAAAGTTTCTTATATCATTAGGTTTGTAAAAATGTATTTTTCATATTTTTAGGATTTATATTGTGTAAGTTTCACGTTTTTACTTGTACGTCGCGTAGTTTTTAATTTCAGTTTTATAAAAACATAAAAACAAAAATATCATTTTGCAAATAGTGATAGCATTTATTTAATAGATTTTATCTTTTTAATTTCCTTTAATTTGCATTTAAGCCCCTGTAGTTTATGGGCTTTTCCTTAGTTATAATCATATTCAAATCTCTTTTCCCGTTCAAATCTCTCGATCACTACACGTTTGACTATTCTCGCACAGCTCGTTGGGACTTAACGACACGGGAAACACTATACTCTCTGATCTTCATTGCATTCGTGTTTGAGCGGTTTTAAGTCGATTACGATCCGCCATTCACAAGTGGCGAGCTTGAGTGATTTAGCTTGACTGCTTTCTGTGGATCAAATTTTAGGCGCCACGGGAGCGATGCTAATAGTCTTACGTTTAGCGATTAGTGATTTGAATAATCACTCCTTGTTTATACCATCTTTTAAAATCAAAACCCAAAAGATTTTCATTCTTAGTTTTACAACATGTTTTCAAAATACCAAAAATATTCCTCTTTACCCTCTTACCCTTTTGATTCTTCATTTCTTACCCTCTGAAACCTTTGATTCTTTCTATGTCTTATCCTCACCCTCTTAGATGTCAATGGTGTGGTGGTCCTTATAATGGTGGCAATGCCCCGCTTATAGCATGGTGGAATCGAGAAGCGGGTCCGTCATAACCGGGATCCCTATTCCTACCATAACACAACCGATTCATTCCATCGCCTACCACACCGTGAGACTCGGCAGCTTTCTTGTTGTAGTACTATGGTGGTTCACACTACGCTTCGATTGTCAATCGGAAACACGCTTGTCTATGAGCGGGTTCACGATAACAATTATGACTACAACACATATGACTCATGACCACATCAGTTTCTTGTTGTGAGTATTGTGGAGGTCCTCACTTTAGTTCGATTGTCAAACAAGGAATCCATTTCCTTGTAACAATTACGACTCTTCGTATCATGACCAACCTCCACAAGACCAAGTGAATCGAGCACCACCTCATCCCGAGCCACTTCCTCAAAATCTTCTACTTGATCTTTTGGATTTAGTGAAAGATTTGAAGGAATCTAAACATCCCCAAGATAATCCAAATGAAAAATCCATGGAAGTTTTGTTAGTCGAAGAACGGATCGCTAAATTAGATTCCCAGTTGCCTTTGAAAAATCATTGGGAATCAATTGCAAAAGAAAAGCAGCCAAATCTA